>JANHMN010000010.1:52106695-52137081 GCA_030674055.1 Rhabdomys pumilio | reverse complement strand
CTCCTTCTCCTCGTTGTCCTCTTCTTCTTCCTCTTCCTTTTTCTTCTCCCCCCATCTTTTCCTCCTCCTCCTTCTCCTCCTCTTCTTCCTCCTCTTTTTTTTTTTTTTTTTTTTTTAAGAAAGAATCTCAACTGTGTAGCACTGGCTCTCCTAGAACTCACAGACATCCACTGCCTCTGCTCCCAGAGTATTAAGATTAAAGGTGTGTGCTGCCACATTGGGCTTGAAAGATTATTTTGTAATTCATTTCATACACCTGGCAAAGGAATTTGATGAAGACAATATGGACATCTCTCAGCACTTTACAGAAGAAAATAAAAACATTTTATTAATTTTCATTAATAAGTAGGCAAATGATATAATGCACATAGATGGTAAATAAACATGAAATTATATGTGGCGATGGAAATATATAACATTGGCATCTTCATTAGGATATTGTAGTCTTATAAGATTTCATCAGTGGGTAAAGTTTGTATAAGATTCCCTATGTGTTACTTTCTTTTGTAAAATTACATTTTTGTAATGAACTTGAAATAAAAAAACACCACAAACAAAATTCACAGCAAAGTTAAAACTAGAAAAATAAATAGCTTTCTAGCCTCTTAACTCCTGCATTCTGTTGTTCGTCACCCTTGCCCCTGTTCTTGATCTTTTTTCTATATCTTGTATTCATATGCACATTTGTTTACTTATATAGACTATTATCCACATATGAGGGAGAACATGTAGGACTGTTTTTTTTTCCAAGATTGGGTGACCTTGCTTAATATTGTACAGTCCATGTCCATGATAGTTCAGCCTGTTTTTCCATGTCTTCCATGACCTTATTTTTTTTATTTTTTATTTTTTTGAGCTTTCTGCTTTGTGAGGCTGGAGAGAGACCCTAGTGGTTAAGAGCATGTACTATTTAATCATGAAGGCTGAAATTCAGAGTCCCAGCACCAGGACATGTACAAGGCAAGAGTGGCTTGGTGCTACATGTAACTCTGGTGAGGACTAGGACAAAAATAGAAAGGTCTTTGGGGCTTGCTGCCTTCCATTCTCACTGAAAAACGTAAGCTCCAGCTTCAGTGAGAGACCCTGCTTTGATGAAATAAAACAGAGAAAAATAGGGAGGACACTGATGCTCCCCTGTGGCCTAGACACATTTGCATACATGCACACCCTCATACAGACACACTTGCAGGTGTGCATGCACACACAGTTTCTGCTTCTAGGTGCTGCTCACTGTTCCTTGTGGTTCTCAGAACATGAGGTACAGTTTAGAGGGCCAGGAGACCTGTTGTGAGTTATTTAATGAGGTGAAGTTATTCTCTTACTTCCTTTTCATTTCCATTTGAAGTTTTACTTATTGGATTTTCATGGTTTACAGACTTATAATTTTACTTTTCTTTACAGATGTTTTGAGAGAATGCCAGAATACCAATTGAGTCCTGGCTTATCGTGCTAAGTCTTAACTTCCCCTCTTTTTTAGCTCTTTGTGCTATGGAAGTGCTTCCACTTGCACTACCATCTCCTCCTCGTCAGTTATCAGAGTCAGAAAAAAATCGGATGGAAGACCAGGAGGAAAATACGTTACGAGAATTGCGGTTGTTCCTCAGGGATGTTACCAAGAGGCTGGCCACAGATAAACGCTTTAACATCTTCAGCAAACCGGTGGATATTGAAGAGGTCTTGTTTCAGTAGTGTGCAAACAGTGAAGTTGAACTGGCTAAAAGAAAAAAAATATTGACATCTTTTTTGGAAGGAAAAAAAGCAAAGGCATGGATGAATATTACCCCTAGCCTGTAAAATTTTAATCCATGTGATAACTACCAGTGTCACCACAAACATCCGGTGACTTTTAAGTGAAATTAGTGACCAATTTGTATACGTCCTTTTAATTATTATTTTTCTCTGTGATCACCTACTCTTTAAGAGGAGGACTAAAATTACTTTTGTGAAATGTCCATAATAGACTATTTTTATTCCAGGATAAATCCTGCTTTAAAATTGTGTTGGTGTCAACCTGTCAGTATTGGCTTTTCCTTAACTGTTTGTGACCGTGGAAAGAGGCGGTCAAGTCCCCAACTGCCTTAGTCTTTCTACTTTAGAAAGGCCTCTCGCTGAGATGCCACTAGAAGTTAAACACATCCCATGTTCCTAAAACTGTTTTCCTCTCCAAAGATTTTCTCTGCTCCCAGTGGAAAATTCCTCACTCTGTACGTGTATTGTTTTGTGTAATCGTGGAAACTTGGTCTGTGATGGTGAGAAAAGGAATTTTCCATTTGGAATCTGCCAGAATGCTGTCAATTCAGAAACCTTTATCCTGGGATAATATAGCATGGATGAACACAATATAATCTTTTCTGGCCTTCTCCTTATAGTTCAGACTCCATGTTTGAGCAGTTTTGGTGTCTAGTTCTTTCTTTCTTTGTCATTAAGAATATTTGAATTATAAAGTGATTCAAAGTTGAATGTTGTGTCCTAATTGTGAGATCTGTGTTTTTGGACCTGAGCAGATTCCTTTGGAACCATTATGTCATCTGTGACTGGAAAGAATGAGTTAGCGATCTCTGAAAATAGACATCTTCCCCTTCTTTTGGAATAGAGGGACTGTCAGCATTTTCATTTAAATGTTTTATCCACAATGTGTAGATTTGATAACTTTCAAATCACATGCAAGAAGATCATTTTATTATTTTCCAGTGTTAAGAGTTGAGGAAGTTGGCTGGTGACATAGCCAAGTTTTGAAAGTTTTTATTACTTCAAATTTAAAGCCTATAGTCTTTTTATTTAGATCTGGATGACCTTGGACTTACAATCTTCTAGCTCCCAAATTTTGGAATTCTAGGCATGACCACTGTGCTTGAAAGCCCACAGTCTTTTGTCCTTTCCTTTGTAGCTACTTTCTATCTTTTCCTATTGGAATAATAGGACCTGAAAGATATGCCTAGTATATGCTTTTACCTTAAGCAACACACACACACACACACACACACACACACACACACACACACACACACACACACACAGAGAGAGAGAGAGAGAGAGAGAGAGAGAGAGAGAGGGACGGAGGGAGAGGGAGGGAGACAGAGAGACAGACAGAGAGAGAATTGTAAAGCTGGCTTTTTATGGTATTAAGAATTGAACACAAAATCTTGCAAGGAGCAAGCTATGCCCTAGTCCTTACGACTAAATAAAATAAATAAACAAAACAAACAGATCACCCCCTCTGGGTGTATTTGGAAGCAAGCACTGAAAGGAAGAGCCAGCCCACCATGCTGAGATGAACTAATTTTCTTCTTGCTCAAGAAACATTTTCTTCCTAATCACTAAATTTTGGCAGATTTTAGTTGTTATCTGCTTTTAAGAAAACATAAGTTTTATAAATCATGGTAAGGACGTGGAAAGGGATAGAAATACTAAGTAAGGTTTAGGTAAAGTTTTGTTAATGTTATGATCTTCTTTTCTGACTGATGTTTATTTTGGGCTTGCTCTAAAGCTGAAACAGAAGTATCAGGGGAAGGATAAAAATGCTTTAGAAAAACAAGATAATTTCTAAGTAGCTTAAAACATAAAAGTATAGGCCTTGGCGGTGGTGGTGCTTGCCTTTTGTCCCAGCACTTGGGAGGCAGAGGCAGGTGAATCTCTGAGTTCCAGGCCAGCCTAGTCTACAGCCAGGATACACAGAGAAATAAAAACCACCCAAACATACCCATAAAAGTATATATTCAAATAATGAATTAGAAGTGGCTAAAACCTATTAAATTTTAGGTCAACTTCAGAAAGCAAAACATTACAAAATACGCTGAATTTAAAATAAAGCATATATTAAAATTTCATACTTTTAATAGTATAAAACTTGAAGGTGCTTTTTCTGTTTATTAATGTTTCTGTTTCTATTTTTATGGCAAGGGCAAGATCTCAGAGTCCAACTAATAGTTCCGTTGCTGCTTACATAAGACCCTCCTAGAGCTGACCAACAGTCACATTTTATGGATTAATGTAGAATTCTAGAAACACATGAAATTGCATGCATGAGTATGCATGTGTTTGTGCATAGACTTAAAACCATGGCATCAGTGTTCTCAGAAACTGGGAGAGAACAAACTCTCACTTTTCAGAAATTGCCCAGAAGTTGGTCCTGAGCTAGTTTTAGGAATTTCTGAAGCTACTTTTCATAATCACTACTTGACTTGAAGTTTCTACTTGAGAAAAGAGTAGACATAGGTTACTAATTCTTCCTTACTGGTTACGTGACATAAAACATAAAACATACTATATAAATCCTGACTTAATGTATCTCTATCTATTGAAAAATTTATGTGCAGAGACAAGTCCAGCAAACCCTTAGTTAGTTAGAAAAAGCAATACTTATTTAATTGACTCAAAATGTGTGTAATGACTCCAAAGGAGTAGAAAATACTTTCCATGAAATTGTTTGCCTTTTTATAAAACAAAAAAAAACCCCAAAATAACAAAAAGATCCATCCACATACCAGAAATTATTATTATGAAAACTCTCTGCTTTTTATTTTCTTTGTTTTTGTTTCCCTGAGGTAGAACTTACTGATGCTTCTCATGCACTGTACCCACACGTGTTCTCTCCTCACACACACCCGAAGGGTTTAAAATCGGTTTCCGATTTCAACATGAGCACCATGGAGTCTTTCATGGAAAGTATATCAGACAGTAACTCGTGGGATAAATAGCATTGTAATTTTACTCTTCTGTAATTGACTACCTTGCTTTAAACTATTCTGTTTTAAATTGTAGTTTTATGACCTAAAGCATATGCAAAGCCAGACGTAATTTTCATTAAAGTGTCCTGTTTGTTGTAGGTTTCAGATTATCTTGAAGTAATCAAAGAACCAATGGACTTATCAACTGTAATAACTAAAATTGATAAACATAATTATCTAACAGCTAAAGATTTCCTGCAAGATATTGACCTCATCTGTAGCAATGCTTTAGAGTATAATCCAGACAAGGACCCTGGAGGTAAGCATGCCTTTTTCAGTTTGATAAACGAGTGAATGTGTTTGGAGCTTTGAGAAACACTGTGCTTAACCCAGAAGGTTCTGTAGTTCTAGGCACTGTGGTTTTTGTCCAGGATTTAGTTTCCATTTTTCTTTTCATTTTTATACATAGTTCTAATTTTTTCAGATTGATGAAATATTTAGCAAATGAACTTAACTTAAAATTTGCTTGTTTAGCTAACATCAGTTGTCATCAGTAGTACCACCAAACACAGGATTTTTAATTTGTGGAACTGAGGATCAGATAAAGTTATTTATCAGTCCCCCCCCCTCTTTTTTTTTTTTTTTTAAAGACAGGATCTCACTGTATAGTTCTGGCTTGCCTGGAGCTTGATAATGTAAACTAGGCTGGTCCAAGACTCACAGAGAGATCCACCTGCCTCTGCCTCTGCCTCTGCCTCTCAAGTGCTAGAATTAGAGGTGTGTGTCACCATGCCTAACACTATGTATCAGAATTTTCCTGTACAATGTTAGCTGTTCTGTAGGTTGGAGGTATTCTTGTATAATTTTATTTTACTCCTAATTCCATCCTAATTCCATCCTAATGTCATCCTAATATCATCCTAATTCCATCTGGGTCTGTCAAATAACACCCAGAGGTGTCTGTTATTTGACATAGTAACATGATGTCATCCTCAAATGTGTTAAGATCACATTCATAGCTATCCTGGGAATTATCTATCTAGTGGGCTGTGTGTTGAACATGCCTATTAGTCTGTAGTTCCAACTTTTGTCATTGCCCACCAGGGAAAATCACTAAGATTTTTCACTAAGATGAAATTATTATGAATAGGGATGTTTCTATCAAGTCTATGTGCCATGGGATTTAAAGGATTTAGTACTGTGTTATATAATCTTAGGGGAAGTGTGAGGAAGTGGAACTTAGTAGTGAATTGGATGTTGCTAGGTAGTGGGACCATTTTGTAACTAGTTATTTTAGGAACTTAGGAAGTGAGCTGGTTGAGATAGCTCAGCAGGTAAAGGTATCTTTCACCAAGCCTGGAGACTGAGTTTGCACATGTTAGAAGGAGAGCATCAATTCCTATAAGTTGTCTTCTGATCTCAACATGCTTACAATAATGTCTCTCCAGCAGACAGTGGTATTAGTGAGAATAGGATTAGGTGTGGTTATTTTTGTGGTTAGGACCGCGTTTATATTTGTTCTGTGCTTGGATATAATATAAAAGAGTTGTGTTGTTTTATTTGGCCTATCATGGTCACACAGTAGCTTTGTGTGATGCTGTTTTAAATGTGAGTGTACTAAGACTAACTCTTCATGTTAGGCTAACTCTCAGGTATCTGGAGCTGTTTTTTATTTTTCTCACTCACTGAAGATATTGTTTCTTTACTAGGTGATACACAGAGTTATTTTTAACGCATTTGTGTAGGTTTTTGTTCTTTAAGATCTCTATTTGGGAATAGTGTTTCTCAACTTAAGCCATGCAACAGAGTGACATGGATTTCTCCATTCTATATGAAATTATTTCCCATCTCAATTTAGACCATAGTAATCAATAATATCCTACTTCGTGTTCAGAAACAGAATAAAATATTTTCATAGAAGGGCTTAATGGGTTCTAGTTTTTAACCTTTGTGTTAGGATATTTGCTTGTTATACTTTTGTTATTTGCTTTATAAGTGGTTTATTTCTATTTTATGTGCATGAGTGTTGTCCTGAATATATGTGATGGCTAAAGTTGAACATTTTCATACATCTCTTTGCTATAACATGAAGTAATTCATATATGTATATGTATACATATATATGTGTGTTTTGTATATATACATGTGTGTATGTGTATATATATACACATGTGTATAGACATTATTATTGAGTAGGTTTGTCCCACATTTAAAAATTATATATAGATGTGATATGGCAGTGACTTACTGTTGGACATGTTAGGACTTTTAGTTCTTTTCCATCTATTATAAATATGAATAAATATTTTTATAACATGGCACAGATACATAATTCTAGCAACCTAATAAGACTCTCAAAATAAAATAATAATAGTCATAGTAACAACAACAATAATAAAGACATGGAGATGTAGCACATTGTTTGAGAGCTTTCCTGAGATGTGTAAGGCCCTAAATTTCATCCCTTAGTACCTCCCAAATAAAAATTATAATTAGTTGTATGTGTATTCTCATATTTTTGTTAGGATAAATTTCTTAAAGTGAAATTTCTGGATCAAAGAATGTTCATCTTTTAAGGTTTTTAAATCAATACTATTACATTTTTATAAAATGGTGAAAAATATACATAAAGCATGAAGGCCTCTGTTAACTCGTGCAGTGATTTTATGTCCATGAGGGTTTCTTCTGATTCTAGTGTGTATGTCATCTGCATCAGGATAAGTGGTGAGAAGCAGGCTGAATTCCAAGCTCATTTCTCCTTTGTCCCTCAAATGGGATCAGATGGGAATAGCTGAGTATGGTGTTGACTTTGTACACTCGGCTCCTGATGTTGTGTGGGTGAATGTGAGCTCGGTACATTTGACCTATGCTTTTATCTGTGCTGCTGTTCTCTGGCTCTTTAACTGTAATCAGTCAAGTTTTCTAAATTTTAGTTGTTCCATCTGCATAGTAGGCATAACAATGGAACTCATTATTTGGGGTTGTTGTAAAGATTAAATGAGAAAGTATATTATATTGAATATTATGGTGTTTCCATTTTCCTGTGGTTCAAATAAAATGCACTAAGTCGCTAGCATAATTCCTCGAGTTTGGGAAGAATTCCATAAAGGTTGGCTGTTGATACATATTTGCTCTAGAATGACCCCACTTTGAGTTTATTACAGTTCCTGGACCACACTATTTGGAAATAATCTAGGGATTATGAAAATGAGCCTAAATGTTTGTTGGAGAAAGCTAGTTGAGGAAATAAATCCAATTTCCCTCTAGTAGATAAATTATTATAACCCCATTGATATAAATTTATATAAGTTTAAATGAAGAAGCAATGCTTCTTGATTCAATATAGCTGTTTACTGTAGAGTGTGGTGGTTTACTAGAGGCCATGGCTCATGGTTTACATGTGAAACTTACATGATATACTTGAGACTTTCCTCCTCTGCTCTTTAAAGATTGATACAAAGCCTTGTTATAGTTCAGGAATGTCATTTCAACTGGTTCACACCCCACCCAAGAGAACATTTTTTCCTTTAGAAGCAGAGCCACTTGTTATGCATACCTGTAAGACTACCCCAGGGTCTGTTATGTAGCATGTAGAAATTACATAAATGTTGTATTAGTTTTTAAAACTCCCATGATGATTTAAATGTTTACAATATTCTGCTTGGCAGAACACATGGCCATTGGAGGCATGGAGGAACTACTTTTACAGAGAAGATAAAAGTCTTTGGGAAGTAAACAAGAATGATTACTTGTTTATCAGATTATCTTGCACAAGGAGAACTTGGTAGAAATTAGATGTGAAGTGATGAGAGATTTAACTTAATAGCTTCAAAATGTGACCAGGACTAGGCATTTAACTCTAATTATCATCTTGGGGGTAGGTACACAGTGAATTAAGTTGGACTACTGTGTATTGTTTTTCTTGTAACATCCTTCCCTTACCTCTAGGACAATTAATTTTTAGACCTATTATCATTTGACCAATTTTGCTGAAATTTCATCTTTAATCTTGACGTCTTTGCAGAATCCTAGCATTCTGTACCAATTACATGGGATCAGAGTCCTCAGAGTCACTCCTTTTTTTTGGAGCTGTCTGTAGTCTCCTCCGTACATCTCCAGTTTTATCTGTCATCGTGTACCTCATGAATTTCAGACTTAACCAAACTCACTTATATTTATTTCTGTTAGTGCTTAATTAGGACTGTCATGTCCTACTTACTGAGTAGGGTACTTGGTGTATAAGAATGTCTGTAACAGTTTCTACTCCTTGAGACAGAGATGTGTAACTGTATTAGTCTTATGATAGATTGATAATATAACTCCTGTATGGCAGGTGTTAGCCTATATGTCATTCTATTTCTCAACTAGGATCAGCATACAAAGTTATGACAGACCAGGAGTCCTAAACAACAAAAGTTCCTCACAGTGTTGAGTTGAGGTACTTCAAGTGAGTCAGCTAGTTTGGTTTCTCCTGAGACCACTCTTCGTGTTTCACTACAGGTCTTTCTCCCTATAGCCCTTTCTCTGTCTTCATGCACTCCTAATGTATCCAGATTTCCTCTTAAAAGGGCATCAGCCACTTTGCATTAGAGACCTCCCTCTTTTTACCTTAGTTACCTCTTAGCATGGCTTACTTCCACGTACATTTTGAAGTACTAGGGGTTCAAACTTTAACATACATCTACATATAACACAATCCCAGCTGTCTGGAGCCTTATCACTTTTATTTCTTTTTAGAATGTTTATTCTTTGACAAACTCAGACACATGTCCAGTGTATGTTGCACACATATCTATGATCATGTCCTCCCTATATCTGCTGCTCTCTTCTTATCTCCTTGGGCACCAGATATACATATGGGGCACAAGCATACATGCGGCCATAAACACTCATACGTGTTAAGCAAATAAGTCTAAAAAAAAGTTATAGCTAATCAAATTCTAGCATTAGATAGGAAATCTGACAAAAGATATATAATATATACATTGAAAAGTATAAAAATGGCTGGGCAGTGGTGGAAATGCCTTTAATGCCAGCACTTGGAAGACAGAGGCAGGTGGATTTCTGAGTTTGAGGCCAGCCTGGTCTACAGAGTGAGTTCCAGGACAGCCAGGGCTACACAGAGAAACCCTGTCTTCAAAAACCAAAATAAATAAATAAATAAATAAATAAATAAATAAATAAATAAAAGTATAAAAATGGCTGACAAAATTCTTGAGCTAAATAAATGAAGATATATATTGTATTTATGGATTGGCATGCTCAACACAGTAAAGATGTTTCTATCCAAATTTTTAACCTTAACTCTGCTCCTCTGGAATAGCAGCAAGCACTCTTAACTACTGAGTCTTCTGAGTCTTCTATCCAGCTGAGATTTATTCAATGCTACTTTCCTATGTAGTCTGAGTTTTACTGGAACCATGTCTGATTTTTCCCTGTACAGGTATTTGTATACAGATATTTGTCTGTATAATTATTCCTTCAGTTTCCCTAGTATTGGCAATGTTTATTGAATGAACATTTAGAGAACATTTATTAGAAAGAAATGTACCAGTGGTTGTTTTTATAAGACTTCCACAACAAGTTTTTTATGGCTTCCTAATCATAAATCTTATAAATAAAATATCTTTTATTCTTTATGCTTTTACTAGAGAGAGAAGTAATTTTTTTTATTTTGGATTCTTTGTCATTTGTTTTGGTTTTCGAGATAGGGTCTCATGTTGCCTAGCCTGGGTTGGGACTTGCTGCCCATAGAGAATGACTTTGAACTGATGCCCCTGCTTTCACTCCTTTCAGATGTGGTTTGTGGTCTTCAGACCATCCTAGTTATTTTGTCCTTGTTTGCCTTTTCACATCTTGAGTCGATTGTGTAGTTCCAGCGGGTACCACTGACATTGCACCACTCATGATGCAGTCTTTCTTGTGACCTGTAAAGCAGACACTTTTTATAGTATCAGAGATCACGCTGGGAAGTCGCTGGGGCTTCTTGGAACCAGTGATCCAGGTGCTGGGATTATCAGCATATTCTCCTACGTTTGGTCTTGCCTACAGTTTACGTGTACCATCTTGCATGCTTTAGATTAGGTAGATTTTCTGTATTTTTCTGGTTTTGTCACAGTTTTAAAGAGAACTCTCTTACTCAGAATATTTTGTGTTGTTTAGCACAATTTTGACCAGTTACTCTTTTTGTGGGTGCTTTTTTATGTGTTCATGTATATAAGAAGTGTATGGGGGCCAGAGAATCACTTTGTGGAGTTCTCTTCTACTTTTACATGGGTTCCAGGGATTGAAGTCAGGTTGCCAAGCTTGCTCAATTCACTGGCCTCCGAGTTCCTGGTATTTGTCTGTAGCAATTCTGGGGCACATAGTGAATATCCAAATTCTTTAAAATTTTTATTGAAAAAAAATCACTATTTTTAGAAATTAAAAATAAAACCTTATTTTGGGATCTTAAAAGTTATCGATAGAGTACCTCATATTTTTACCCATCTCTAAAGGGAATCTTTTTTTACCAAAAAATGTTTTTGTAATTTAAATGTCTGTATTTTTTTACTTTTCTTTTAAGGCCTCCTGCATTAATTTTATTCTATTTGTATCTAAAATAAATTTATGCCAACATTTTTAACAGATAAAATTATTAGGCACAGAGCTTGCACCCTGAAGGACACTGCACATGCCATTATTGCAGCCGAGCTGGATCCAGAGTTTAATAAGCTCTGTGAAGAGATTAAGGAAGCAAGAATAAAGAGAGGTAAGTTAGAGAAGCAGACATGCCACCGAAGCCTGCTGTGCTGTGTATCCATCTTCCTGGGACACAGAAGCCCACCAGGAGGCGCTCTTGTCTCCATTAATAACCTTGTACTTATTAATTTCTGATACCAACATAGGTCATGTAAATTCTAAAGGATATCTCAAAACTTCACCTGTGACAGTTTGAGTGCAGTGGTGCATGTTAGAGAAATAAACTGTTCCTTCGAGAACTTTCTTTTGCAGATATACAATGTTATTTATTAGTGACTTCTGTTCTTAAATGATTTACATATTATGTCTGCATTTATAGCTGAAGAGACCTTAGTTTTCATCATTTCACATCTAATATCAATACTTAAAACCTTTTTTAAACAAGTGTTTTTCCTAGTCTGTTAACATGTATCATTTTTTTTAATTAGAAACACAAAATTGAACATATGGTTTGTTTATTAGATGTACAGCTGTGTCCTTGAGGAACTTTAGTAGGAGGGAAAGAAATGCCAGTGGCAACAGAACCCACTGAGGGATTGTAAGCAGCGGGATGGATTGCTTAGATCACTTCAGCAGCAAGAAATAACATGTTGTCAGCGTGTTAGGAAAATGAGAGATTGAGTTAAAGCCTTGAGAGCCAGTTTGGAAACAATGTTCCAATTTCCACAGAGGAATATATGCTGCATTATCTATTTAATAGTTCTCTTCCTGAACGTACCCACATGAAACATGTGCGTGAATGTTCCATAGGGCTGTTGAACATAACAAGTGACAACACAAGTGTTCCTTGCTGGTTAAAGAATAACAAAGCACACCACATCCATAGTCTTCTGTAAACTGACAGAGGACTTAAATAACTGCTGTGTGAAATAAGGCAGTAATGAAAGACCGTCTACTAACTGTAGTCCTCTCATGTAAAATGGCAAGTATGTTGAGAGAAACAGACAGCAGTGGCTACCTGGACAGGCACCTCAAATTAGATTTCTGTGTGTGGCTCAGAAATGTATATTTGCTAAAAACATTTAATTTTATGCTTAAAATAGATGGCTTTTATATTATATAAACTGTATCTCAGACTAATAGGGGAAAAGTTGGTGAAGTAATATACATTTTAATTAATGAAGGATGGAGCTAAGCAAGATTAGCATATGTCAGTCTCTCTCTCTTTCTTTCTCTCTCTCTCTCTCTCTCTCTCTCTCTCTCTCTCTCTCTCTCTCTTCTGAGACTTGGTCTTATATAGCCTAGGCTGCCCTCAAATTCACTAAACAGCCAAGAATAGCCTTGTTATTTTTTGTCTCTCAGCCTCCTAAAAGCTGGGATTACAGACTTGTGCTAGAACTCTGTACATGATAGGCAAACATCCTGCCAACACAAGCTATATCTCTTGCCTTGTACAGGGCGCTTTGAAAGGAAAGAATATTTCTGGCTGAATGAATGAGTAGATACCAATTCTGCCAGTCAGAATAGGGACTATAGGACATAAACTGTTTGTGTGTATAAAGATGAACCAGCTATCTTCAGTTTGACCTATTTTTAGGATACCTTGTTGGAGATGTCAGGTAGGCAGTTAGAAATATGGCTAGTAGGCTAGAGATCTTCTGATTAAAAAGATGTGAGAATTATTATATAACATCATTTAAAAGCCATTTACACAAGAGATACTTTTTGTAGATTAGAATAAGAAGCTAAGTTATAGGAAGCTGTTTATATGGAAGAAAAGGTAGGTGCTAGTGAAGAAAACTGAGATGGAACAGTTACTATTAGGACTAAGGAGCCAAGAAATGAAATATAGGACATTGTGATGCGATAGGCAGCGAGCTAGATTGAACCTGTTCATGGGAGTTTAGTGACCCATGTACACTTACAGTAATATATGTGTGCATGTGTGTGTGTGTGTATATACACACACACATATATATATACATACACACATATATATATGCACACATATACACACACATATATATACACATACATACACATTAATTATGTGTGTGTGTGTATGTCTGTATATATATTAAAGTAAGATAGCAGTTTCATGATTTTTAGATAGTATACAATCTTATTATCCCACAGTCATATTGTGCAATATATCTTTTGGGATTAAAATGAGTGGAAATAGGGCCCTTTGAGCACTTAAGGGTAAGCATGCCTGCTAGGCATCTTTATTTTTGTCATTTTATATCAAGTTACTTTCTCATCTTAAAACAAAAGACACTAATTTCCCCAGAATTACAAACTGTCCAGGAATAATTAATGACTTTAAAACTTGGTTTTATATTTCAGATTTTTCTAATAGCATTGCTTATGGAGCTGGGAACATGTAACTAGGTTATGCTTTTCTGGTGCTTGCAGGCTTATCGGTGACAGCAGAACAAATAACTCCTCATGGTGCTGGTGCCCGCAAGACAGAGACTAGAGTGGAAGAGGCATTTCGGCACAAACAGAGAAACCCAATGGATGCCTGGCACAACTCTGCAAATAAGTGTGCGTGTGAGTATTTGTGAGCGTGTTGCCCAGGAGCAGCAGCAGCTGAGACTTGCTGTGGCCCACAAACAATGCTGCCCCCTTTCTACAGCTCTGTAGTCCTGTCTTTCCAGAGAAGAGCTCAGAAAGTAAGATTTAGAATGAGAATTCTATCTTTAACTTTACTTGCTGGTTTCTGTACTTTTTTTTTTTTTTTTTTGATAACTAAAACACTTGAAAGATTTTGGTTTTGGATAGAGATATGGAGGCAACAGATAAATGTATCCCTGTTGCTCTTATCCCCACCCCTTTGTGATACTTGGGGTGTACGAGCACTGTGTGGAAGTGGGTGATTTGGCAGTAGAAAGTTTGGTCCTTTAAGGGGATATTAATTCTGAGTTTGAGAAATCCACAGAGCCCAATTTGTCTTAACCTTGTGTGATGTATTTAGGAGGAAAATTTAGTTTCTAGATCTTCATTAAAACTTACTCATGTTGGTCTATATTTTTGAAAGACAAATGTTAATAAACCTAACATCTTCCTGATGTAGTCTTCATGTTTCACTAAAAACTGCCTACCTTTAAAGACAAATGCTGTTTTCCTGGCCTGAATGTGATGATACTGTTTTGCCAACAAAGCCGGCTATAGTATGCTTTTTACCAAAGATAGTGAATTTGAAGGAATGATTCATCACATTTTTAAATAATGTAATATTTTTATTAATTCTTTGAGAATTTCATACAATATAATTTGACTTTCTTTACCCCATTCCTTCTCTTAATTCCATCCAGATCCATTTCTTATTCCCAACCCTTCCCAACTTATTGCTCTATTTTAAAAAAAATCTATTTGTACTGGGTATGGGATGCTCCACTGGAGCATCAGGGATCCTACCAGGAATTAAAAAAAAAAAACAAAAACCAACTGTCTTTTTTTTTTTCTTCTTCAACTGACATCAACTGTCAGTAGCTCTTCAGTTAGGAATTGGGGTTCTTGAACCCCTCTTGTCTCTGTGCTGCATTGCTGCATGGCTTATCTTGTACAGACAACACAGTCACTTTGAGTTCCTGAGTTCAGTGGCCATAGAGCGCTGTTTTTATCTGATCCTCCCTGCCCTCTGGCCTTTGCAACCTTTCCACCTTCTTTTCTGCAAGGGTCCCTGGGCTGGAGGATGGAGGAGTGCAGGGAGAGCAGGGATGTGGTACTGATGTCCCATTCCTTTGATACTTAGGTTTTGCATTTGACTCAACTGTCAATTTCTGTGTTAGCCATCAGCTGCACAGAGAAACTTCTCAGATGAGATCTGGGAGCTGCACACACCCACTTTAAAAAAAACCATTGACCTCTTTGGAAAAGTAGCATTCCTATGGAACAAGTTTGAAAAAGGATTTGATAATACATTTAGTTGCTATGAAACCAGTAAAGGCTATCTGGCCTAGCTATAATCTCAGATTGTGTCCCATTATGTAATGTTGTGTTCTATTTAAACTTTGAAGTCTTTTATAGTCTCTGAATTTGATACTAATGTCTACTAATGAGAATACATTGAATATTCACCTTAAGAAGTTTTAGGCTGGGCAGGCAAGATATCTCAGCAAACAAAAGTGCTTTTTTTTTTTTTCCCCCTGAATTTGATTAGGAAGGAGAGAATGGCTACTGAAAGCTGTCACCTGAGCACACATGTGCACACATATGAACACTCTCATGGTCAGGGGGGATGAGATACAAATACATTCTTTAAAACATTAAAAGGTTTTTAAAAAGAGGTTTAAGTTTAAATATTAAAAATAGTTTTAACACCTGCAGTGGGACTTTGTTTCCTCTTACCAGTAGATGGCACATGTTACACAGCATTTGTCTGTGTTAGTTTATTAACACATACTCAAATCCTATATGTCCCAAAGGAACAGTTGCTTTTATAAGGTCTTGGCTTTGGAAAAAGTCTCAGTGACACAATAAAAACTGACTTTAAAAGTTGCAGGTTGTGCCTCTTTATATAACATTGTACTCTCATTTAAAACTTGAAGTTCTTTATAGTCTCTGAATTTGATACTAATATCTACTAATGAGAATACATTGAATATTCACCTTAACAGATTTTAGGCTGGGACAGGCAAGATGGCTTAGACAAAATGGGTGTTTGAATAGAGCATCGTAGATAAACAAGGAAGTGGCATGTTAAGGATTTGGCCCACATATACATGTACAACTACTATGTGCTCCATACTGTGAAAATGCATCCACCCAAACTAAAAGTTCTATGTTCATGGTGCTTAAATGGTCAGTTTCTTTTACTTTTCTAAAATCCTGCAATTAGAAGTCATGATAGAAGGAGGAATGTCTTCTAGTTCCCAAAGAATAAGAACTTGTTCTCTTTTCTCAATGATATTTTTATTCTTTGAAAATTTCATACAGTGAACTTTAGAAATATTAATCCCTCTCCCCCAACTCCTCCTGTAATGCACCTTCTTCCCTTCCTTGGACCCAACTTTGAGTCCCAGCCCCTGACCTACCCCTCACCATGGATTTTAGTGTGCTGCCCAGCGAGGTTTTGGAGTGGCTGCACTCTCTCATTAACCATCATGAACACTAAGTGAGAAGTGCACTTGCCTCAGTGAGCCTCTGGCCTTTGTGCAGTGCGCTGCGTCTAAAGACCTGACCTAGGCCTCGACTGAACAGAGTTCAGGTTTTTCTTGCTTTGGAGTCCCATGACTTAACAAGTAGGGTGAGAATTCTTACAATTTTTTTTTCATGGCTGAAAATGAGAGTGATTAGTGTTGAAAATTAGTTGTTCACATAGTGAAAGCCTTCCATCTTTGTAGCAAGATATCCATCTCTTTTTCCTTCTGTGTAGACTGTGTTAGTCTTAGAGATTGTTGTAGATGCTTGTCACCTAAGCTTATGTATCAGCTTAATATTAGACTAATGTAAAAATTTTCCTCCTTGTGCTAATTAACCTATAACTATAAATTATAAAATAGAAGCAGAAGAGAAAGCATGAAAAGAAAACGTTAAATCATTGAATTCTGAAGAAAAAGTAAACTTTGAGCCAAATGACTGAATACATTGAATTTTGGAGAGGATAGTTGCCAAGTAAGGAGTAATCATCACTAAATTTATCCTTACCTACTCTCAGAAAGTTGGTATGTGAAGCTACTGTACACCGTTGATAGAATGTCAGCTTATATCAAAGAGCGACGTTTCCCAGTGGTGTCACACCGCTTCATCAGCTCCCCGTCGTATACATAAAGGGGATCAGAAACCCCTGGTCTGACTTCTCACCTGGAAGCCCAACTGTCTACTCATGATAATCACTGTCACCTAAGAGCGTACCGCTCTTACAGGTCTGCTTTTCCAAATAACTGACCAAATGGCTATTTTTGATATTTTGTTGATGTTGTTACCTTAATAGCAGAAGGCTTGCTTAGTCTACATATTCGGAGATAACTTTGTAATAAGTTAACTCTATTAGGTAAACCATTTGTGTTTGAGGAAATGGTTAACAGTTTGCTAACCAAATTGTTCACATAGCCTATTGTAGTGCTTCTGTTCATGATCATTCATTCTGTAGATAATACCTTTTTCTGGAAGAAGAGGCAACAGTGTGTTTGTTTGTTTGTTTGTTTGTTTGTTTGGATACCTATAACTGTCGGGTCCCATAGCATTAGCTTATAGGATTTTGTTTTCTTCATAGTTGAGGTGCTTTCTTTGCGTGTTATTATTGGCAACACATCAACCTTCCTGGTAGAAATCTAAGGCTCTGGCCCCAAACTTTCTAGGCAACTTGGTAATATAATAATTCCCTAAATGTAGTAAATGGTTGATCCCTGAGTGTTGAAAATTAGAAATGTCTATAAAGTAGAATCTGTAGTGGTAGGAAAGGTTAATGCCAAGCAAATTCATACTAAGTAAAAATGTAAAAGTTTGTATTCACCCAAGCTTATCTTTAATTTCATTTCTCTTATAAGTTGTGAGAATTAGTCCACATGGATATCATTAACCAAGAGTTTTTGTTTGCATTTAACCAGTTTGATTTATTTTGGAGGGGGAGGGTCTGCTGTAATGTAAAATAGACATCACACTCTTAAGTTCTACATGATCCCCCTGCCCTCTTTCTTATCAAACAGTTCGAGTCCGGAGAAAATCAAGGCGGCGATCACAGTGGGGTAAAGGAATTATTAAGAAAAGAAAAGTCAATAATTTAAAGAAAGATGAGGAAGACACCAAGTTTACAGACTATGACCATACAGAGGACAGGAAGTTGCTGGAGAATGGAGAATTTGAGGTAAGCACTGACTGCCATGAGGAAAATGGAGAAGAGACTGGAGACTTATCTATGACCAACGATGAATCTTCATGTGACATCATGGATATGGACCAGGGTCAGAGGCTGAATAGTGGAGCGGGCACCAAAGAGAACTTTGCGTCGACCGAAGAGGAGAGTTCAAATGAATCTCTGCTTGTCCACAGCAGCAGTTCCCTCAATCCTGAGCAAACATCTAAGAAAGAACCCTTCCTTAAAGGCACCTGCCTGAATGGTGAGGCCTCCACCGACAGCTTTGAAGGAATTCCCATTCTGGAGTGTCAGAATGGCAGAGTTCTCGAAGTAGCTCCTCTGCCTGGGGGTGGAGAAAAATCTAGTTCTGAACAAAAGATTGCTCTGGAGGAACAACTAAAAGACAAACCAGAAACTTGGGATGAAAATCATGGAGATGCTCCTGAGAAACTAGAAGTGCTGGAGTGTAGCAGCAGTGACAAGCCCGAGCCTGGCCCTGATGGAGAGGTCAAAGAGACAGAGCTGGACAGAGAAGGTAGAGCTAAAGTCTTCACACGCTTTCTGAAGGCTTAAATGCGACAGTTAAGTCTGTAAATAATTTGTCTGGTTTCTATTAGAAATAACAGATTCTCAGAGGAGTGGGCATTAACATTTTTCAGTCTAATCCATAAATAACTGTGGACACACTCAATTTTGCTGAAAGTTTCAGAGGTTTCATGGTCCAGAATGCACTGCTTTCTGGGCTTTTTACTCTTCTGTCTGTCTGTCACTCTTATTCTAAAGGCTTTGCAGTTATGAGCCAGGTCATTTCACGTATGTAAAGAAGGCAGAACTCTGGCAGCAGAATTGTTAGAATGGGGTGGGCCAAGGGTGGGGCAGGCAAAGATTTGGCTAGCATAGTAGTCTAGTATATTAGACAGAGTCATATAAACTGAGATTAAGCCATTGTCTTGTTCATTTAATTGTGCAACTTTGAGATAATTCCCCATGTCTCATTTTTAATTTTGTAAATTAAGCTTCAGAATGTATTGTTGCTGGGATTTGTAATAAGTAGCTGCCTCTCCTGGTTACTAATGTGTTGCAGTGTTTTTGCTGTCAGGAGTCATTGTTAGACTGAATGTCTTGGATCCAGCTAAGTCTCATTGCTTTGTGGGGGAGCTGTAGAAAGTGTAGGGCCCACTGTCAACTTACCTTGCTCTTAGGAAAGCAGAGCATTCTGTAGGCCCCATCTACATGACTCTCATGACTGTACGATCTGCTTTAGAAAAAGCAGAAAAGGGAAGTATATCTAGCTCATCTTTCCCCACCGTTCTTCTTTACTGCACTGTGGGATTGGGTGAGTTGAAGATCTGCCCTTCTCAGTATGTTTCCTACCTGAATAGATTCTCTTCCTATTTACACTAGGCGGTCTTGACATTGTGACATGTCTGTATAATCATGTGGAGTAAAGTTTTAGTTTGGGATTTAGGCCATTTTGAAAAAATTTTATCCTGCCAGTTTTCTAAGCTCTGTAATAGAATTGAGAAGTAGAAAAGTATTATTTGAGTCCCCTGCCTCGTGTGTGTGTGTGTGTTGTTGTATTATGTGGTGTATATGCAGGTACTCAGACCCATGTTCATGCTTAGAGACCAGAGGAAGACAACAGGTTCTTTTTTTTTCTTTTTAATCTTAGAAATTTTTTTTATTGGATATTTTATTTACATTTCAGATGCCAATCCCTTTCCCCATTTCCCTTCCCCAGAAAACCCCTATCCCGTGCTGCCCCCCCTTTTCCATTTGGCTTTTATACAATTTTTTAAATGTTAATCAAGGGCTTTATAAGTATGGTAATGCTTAATCAGAAGTGTAACACAATACCCAACCTAGATATATCAACTATCTTTGACTAGTGGAGACACGTGAACTTCTGCCTCTATGCCCCCTCTCACTTTCTCTCTCTTTTTCTCTCTCATTACCGAGCTTCTCCTCAACATCATCTTCTCCTCTCCTTACTCCATCTTTTCCTCTCGGTGCTCCTTTCCCCTCAGCTCCTCCTACATATCACCCTTCCTAAGACAACAGGTTCTTGACTCACTCTCTACCTTATTCCGTAAAGACAGAGTCTCTCGCTGAACCTAGAGCCGAACAGCCAACAAACTGCACTGATCCTAAATCCACCTCCCCCAGCACTGGAGTATGGCACTTGTAGCCATAACCTTCTTTGTAGCTGAAGTATTGGGGTCTCGGATCAGGTCCTTATGCGTGCAGAGCAAATATTGTACTGACTGAGCCATTTCTTACCCTTTATAACCAAGTGATTAGAGCCAAGGAAGTCTTTCTGTTTCTTTTTCATGAATATATGTGTCATATGATATTTCAGTATTACTTTGCTTTCATACTTGTGGTTTAATTCTCTTTAATTTTGGATTACTTTAAAAAAAAAAGGCATCCCCAAATAAACACTATTGTTTTTAAAAAACCACATTCTTACTTACTCCAAAATATATTTGTCATGGGAAAAAGAATTTATATTTGCTTAATAATAATTTTTTTTATGTTTACTGACTATAGTACATTTTTTTTCTCTTCTTAATTGTAGGTGCTTCTAAAGTAAAAAAATATCGTAAATTAATTTTAGAGCAGGCAAAAACAACAAACCTCGAACTGGTTCCAGAAGAGCCATCTGAGCCTGTGCCACCTTTGGTAGTTGATCATGAGAGACTGCAGGTATGCTTAGCTCTTGATAGTCCATTTTCAATGACCATAATAATATTTGGATATTTGTAAAGTAGTTTAATAAAATTACTTTTGGTAATAGTTACTTTAACCTAGGGATTTCTCCTAACTACGGAGTTAAGTGTATTTCAAGGGTTTGAAATTAGTAAACTAAAGTCTAGAATCTTTTAACCATAGGTGTCACTTTGTGTCTTCTGGTGCCTGTTGTTTAAACATATGAATATAATGGTTTCAGTTTGACCAATGATATCAACTACATCTTATCGTCTTTCTTTGGATTTTTCTTTTCTCCACCCTCCTCCCAGAAATTGCTTGATTTGTTGGTAGATAAAAGCAACAACCTGACAGTCGATCAGCTTGAGAGATTATATTCGCTCCTTAGTCAGTGTATCTACCGCCATCGTAAGGATTATGATAAATCTCAGCTTGTGGAGGTAAGTGTGTCTGCTTCATCTGTAGAGTATGCTTCTCTTGTCTTAAAGGAGAAAGAAGAAAAGTTACTTCTTTAAGTCCATTTTGAATGATTTAATGTATATGAATACTTTGCTTGTATGGATGTGTACTACATGTGTGCATATTTGAGGCTACTTTGGGGTACATGAAATGCTTTCTTCAAACAAAAATGTATGTGAAGGTAGGAACTGAGGCCTGTTTGCCATCACTACTATACTAGTAGTTGGAAAAGCATTGTAAACAGTCAGAGGGACAGCACATGTCCTTCAACTTACTTTCCTTTTCTTTTGTGTATGGCTCTGGACCACAGGGAAATTTCTTCCTCATAAAAGAGCTTCTGTCTCTTTTCATGTATTTTACATATTTTGTCTGTACTCCTCCTTTTTAATGTCACCTGAGCAAATGTAATCTCACTAAATTGCTCACATCTACCCAGTGAATGGCCTGAACAACTTTGGTTTTCTTTGTTTATTAGTTCATATGGTGGCCTAGCTATGAAATATTTATCAAGAATTTTCAGTACCAGATACTGTGCTAGGCTTTTGGGATGCAAAGCATGAGAAATTTCCTGTTATAAAGAAACATTTCCAGTGTTGAGGATATTACAGATTTATGTGAAGAGGATATGGTTATTTTGTGTGTGTGTGTGTGTGTGTGTGTGTGTGTGTATAATAACATTAGATTTATTGCCTTGTGGTACTGGGGATTGAACATCAATCAGGCCTTGCATAAGCTAGGCAAGCATTCTACCACTGAATCATGTCTTTAGCCTTAGGAGCACTAGATTTGAATCAAAACAAGGTGGCATTTTAAATTATTTTGGAGGGCAAGATGACAGATTAGAAGGAACAGACACTTGGTTTACCACACTGAAGAACCAGAACAGCAGGTACATAGAGCTCCATATTGAGGTGAATGACCATGGAAGAATGCTGAACCTTAGTATTAAAGAAAACAGAAACTTTGTAAAAATCTAGAGAACTGGGAGTGTTGCAGCATAGCAAGCAAAATATTCTGTCACCTATTCTTCCAATTCCACAGCTATCTTAAGAAAGGAACCAATTTTCTGAATTTAGACTGCTCTAGACGCAGAAACCTCAGTGAATTCTTACCTATGGGACTCCATATACATTCTCCTGTATTGGCTCCTCTCAATTTCTGGCTGCTTCATATACCATGCCTCATATGTCAGTAATGACTGACATAAAACCACAGAGAGTGCTACCTCATGGGGGAAGGGTATTACAGTATAGAGAGGAACAGAGGGTGCCATTCTCAAGAACCATGGCTTTGGGGGGCCAGTCCTCTGAGATCTAGGATGTAGCCTGTCATATATAGTTTCCTGGGAGTGCCAGGATCTCTTATGGAATTCCTGTGACCCTTCTCTCACTGTCTTGCATGGGTGTCTGTTACTAACAAGACCAAAAGAGAACTCTGATATTTCCTTGACCCACCACTCACAGAAGTCTCAGTTTGTACTATTTTGGTTCTGTCAACGATAGCCTGTGCACAGATGCACAAGCTAAAGTGCAGAGAAAACTTTGGTACTAGCCACATTCTGCTCTGGTTTTTTTGTTTGTTTGTTTTGTTTTGTTTTTGAGTATTTCACCTTAGATGACATTTTTAGCCCCAGCTGCATCTCCACATCTCACCCGTATCTGTGGTACAAGTAATAAGAGTCGAGAGAAAAATCTCAAGCTGCTTTTACCTCTGAGCACATACAGCTTGGAATGTTGGTGTGAGTCTGAGCGTCTACTCCTGGGCACACCTGCAGTAGCAGCACTAAACATCACTACTACACCTGTATAGATGGCCTTCATTAGTGGTCCTTGTACTTTCATCACACATTACTGACAAGGCTAGGTGTGAGCATCACCAAGTTGGTGCTATGTTTTCTCTGCGAAGCCTTTGAAATCATACCTGTAACTAGAAGACAGATGTGTCAGACCTCTCGGCACTAACAGAGCAGCCCACACCAGAGATGCGTTCAAGTAAGGGGGTCTAAACCACCAAGGAAACTGTGCACATTGCAGTTCAAAGGTCAACTTGTGGGAGTAGAGTCTCTTCCTCTACTTTGTGGGTCTTAGGGATTGAACTCAGATCCTCATGCTTGGAGATGTCTTTACCTGCTTAGCCATCTTGCCAGTTCAAGGATATTTTTAAAAATGAAAGAGACCAATAACAAGCAATGAAATTGAATTAGTAGTAGTAAATATCTCTATGTACTAGATAGCTTCACACTGATTACTATAAAAATTTTAAAAAAGAACTAACACCAGTGTTTCTCAACTTTTTTATAGAACTGAAAGGGAATATTTCTAAACTTCTTCTGTAAGACTAGAATTGCTTATTATCAAAACCCGACAGTGACAGAAAACAATTAGACTAACATTGTAATGAATATCAGTATTGAGATCCTCACAGAATACTAATAAACTGAATTCAGTAACCCATCAGAAAGATCATAAGCCATGATTATGATTTCAGGAAGGTAAAGATGGTTTAATATAGTGCAAATAATAAGTGTAATATATCCCTATAGATCCAATGAAAGATAAGAAAGCTTATTTTCTCAGTAAATGCAGAAACATTTGATAAAATTCAAAATTATTATTAAAAACTACAAATTAGGTCTAAAATTTGTATACATTAAAAAATTGGGTATAACAAACATAAAGGGAACATCATACTGAATGCATGTTCTAGTTGGCTTCTCTATTGTTATGATAAACCACTGACCAAAAGCAACTTGGGTGAGATAGAGGGAAGGGGCATTAGGGAGCTCACAGGTTGTATACAGCCCATCGACAAAGAAAGTCAAAGCAGAAACCCAAGACAGGAATGTGAAAAATCACATGCAGAATTACTACTTACTTGCTTGTTTCTGTGTCTTATTCAGCATGCTTTTTCATATAACTCATGACCACTTGCCCAGGGATGGGACTTTCCTCCTACATCAAACATTAACCAATAAAATGCTCTGCAGATATATCCACAGGTTAGCATAATGGAGGCAATTCCTGATTCCAGGTTCTCTCTCTAGGTGATTGTAGTTGGTGTCAAGTTAACGGAACTAACCAGCACAGTTGATCCCTTTTCAGATTAACAGGAAAACATACCACTATTCATAACCTTGTCCCCAGGATCTCATGTTAGTAGTAATATTGCAATATAAAACAGTATAACTTTACAAATTCTTAAATTGTAACAATTTAAAACTCCCCAAGTTCTCTTTAAAAATTCAGTCTCTTAGTTATTGGTTGAGTGTGTTGCCGCTCTGAACGGAAGGGCTTCCCCTATAGAAGTGTTGTGGGCTCCTGCAGGGGAAAGCTTCCCCAATGCAAGTGTACCCTTTCTGCTCCTCTGTGGCGAAAGGTCTGCTCATATGAAAGTGTTACAGCTCTGCTCAGAGAGGCATCCTGATCGTCAGGAGCCAAGGATACCACAAAGTCACACTGCACAACAAACCTCACATGAGACTTAGTGGGAGGGGAAACCCAAGGTGGCTGCCTCTGTTCCAGTGAGAAATAGCAGTGAACTGAGCAGTAGGCAGGGCTTATATAAGATTTCTTAGGAATCAGAGCTTTTCAGGGCAGAGATTTCTGGGGTGGGATTTTAAGTTCAGGGATTGGTAGAAAATTTTCACCCTTTTTTCCTACATGGACCCCCATGGATCAGGACAAGAAGACCTTTCCACAAGCTGCCTACCAGCTAGCAGCTTTGGTAGTGGCGCCTTCACTGCAAGCAGCCGGTGATAGCTGGAGAGGAGGAATTGTGCTGCAGCAGCTCCTACAGAGGCACCTCACAGAGGCCCAGGGACTGGCTAGGCAGAGGCACTGGCTGTCCCTATGACACAGTGCTCAGAGAATCTGAGTGCTTCTGTAAAATCCAAAAGAAATTACATTCTTTGTTTCTAAAGTGAATAACTAGGGTACAGTTACAGTCAGTTCAAAGCAAAACCAAGATCCAATGTAAATAGCCCAATATCTTAAGATCTGGGGCATACCATCTATCTTCTGTGCTCCAAAGAGCATACATACCTCTCCAGCTCTGCCATCCAAAACACACACTGCTCTGGTACTCTCCTTGGTAATCATCTCATACTCCTAGCATCTCCAGTGTGCTGAGTCACCATATAACCTTCACCAATAGCCCCTTTTAGGTGCTCACAGTTTCAATCCTCACGTGGTCTCCATGACCCCTCCAGTCATGCAGCTCTAATGCCACTAAAGCCAGTAACATGTTATATTAACACGTTCTGCTGTCAGCTTGAGATGCAACCTGTGCCTGTAACTCTGAACCACAGCTCTGTGTGCTGACTCTGAAGAAATATTTCCCAGAGGACTTTACCTCAGTCAATAAGATGTTGGTCTCTTATTAATCACAGATTATTTTTCAGCCACAGGTAACTACCATCAGTTGTCTGAGTAAAGTAAAAAGTCTAAAGTAAATTTGACCTCAGTGGTTCTAATCTGCTAATAACAGCAGATTCTTTAGCCCTAGCTTAACCAAACCCCAAACCCCACACATTCTTATTTCAAATATATCACAAAGATAACCCCTATAGAGTCATTAAGGGACTCTCAAAGTTACCTCTGAAATTTCATAAGCCACCATCTATATTTCTCTCAGCAGCTTCCACGTCATCAGGTCATTCAGTTTCAAGTATTTAATGGCTTTTCTAGCCCAAAGCTCCAAAATCAACAATAATCCTCCTCCAAACCTAGTCAGATCTCATAGCAGTGTCCCATTCCCTGTACCAATTTCTGTTCTAGTTTGCTTTTCGGTTGCTATGATAAAACACCAAAAGCAACTTGGAGGAGAAAGGGGTTTATTTGGCTTACCAGTTATAATTTACCATTGAGGGCAGACAAAGCAGGAACTTGCAGCAGAAAGAGCAAAAAAATACTGCTTACTGGCTTGCTTCCATGACTTACTTAGCTTTCTTTTAAATATTGGTTTATTTTTATTTTATGTGTATAGATATTTTCCCTGCATGAATGTTAATTGTATCACGTATATACAGTGTTCACAGAGGTCAGAAGGCATCGAATCTCCTAGAACTAAGGCTATAGATGACTGTGAGCCATCATATAACCTTATGATATGAACCCAGGACCTCTGAAAGAGCAATTGCTGAGCTACCTGTCCACCACCTCAGCTTGTCACTCCCTCCCCATTGTATGTGTGCATGTGTGTGTGTGTGTCTATGTGTCTGTGTCTGAGACAGGATTTCTCTGTTATAGTCTAGGCTGTCCTGGACCAGACTGGCTTAGAACTCGGAGATCTGCTTGTCTCTGCCTTCCAAGTGCTGGGATAAAGCAGTGTGCTACCACTGTCTGACTCAGCTTGTTTTCTTATACAGTCCGGAACCATCTACCCATGAGTAGCATCTAAGTCCCTCATCAATCATGAACCAAGAAAATGCCCCACAGACGTGCTCACAAGACGGTCTAATATAGGCAATTTCTCAACTCAGCTTTCCTCCTCCCAGATATGTCTAGTTGTCAAGATGACAAGCAATCAGCACAATGGGGAAACAGAAAGTGTCAGAAACAAGAGTGTCTTTCTCACTGCACTTATGGAAAAGGTTACTACAAATTTTGATCAGTACAATTAGACAAGAACTAAAAGACAATAAGAAAGAAGTAAAATTCTTCCTATATGCTAAATGATAAATTCTTAGTCACTGTTTTTATTGCTATGAAGAGACATTAAGACCACAGCAACTCTTACAAAGGAAAGCATTTAATTGGGGCTGGCTTACAGTTTCAGCAACTTGATCTATCATCTTGGCAGGGAGCATGGTGACAGGTATTACAGGCATGGTGCTGGAGAAGTGGTTAAATGCTACACTCTGATCTGCTGACAGAGAGAACTGCGCCTATCATAGACTTTTGAAACCTCAATGCTCATGCCCAGTGACACACTTCTTCCCACAAAGAACACCTATTCCAATAAGGCCATGCCTTCTAATCCTGATTAGGGGAGAGAGAGGGGAGGGAGGGGAGGGGAAGAGGGAGAGAAAGGGAGAGAGAGGGAGGACACTTGGGCCTAGCATGAGCTTTGAAACTTCAAAGCCTACCCCCAATACCATACTCCCTCCAACAAAGATGCCTCCTAATTTTTCTAATCTTTTTGAAGAGTTCCACTCTCTGGTTACTAAACATTCAAATATGAGCCTATGGGAGCTGTTATTCAAAGTGTCACAGGTTCTATACATAGAAAAATCTAATGACTATAGCAAAAGATTGTTAGAACTATATAGAAAGATATAAGTATACAAAAGAACACTCAGAATCATTAGTCTTCAGGCAAGTGTAAATCAAAACAAATGAGTTACCACCTCACACTGTTACATGGTGTCCATTGTGCATCTGCAGAAGGGGAGAGAAAAAAACCGCTGGGCTTGTGAAACTGGAAAGTCTTTTATTCCCACCACATCAGCAGTCGCAGATCCATCAGGGCCACCAGACAAGATCTCAGGAGCCTTGTTTCTTCTGGCAGCTCTAAGAAGAGGCTGAAACAGGGCTTATAAGTATAAAACCTACAAGCCTCTGGGCCAAGTTACAGTTACAAATTTTACCCATGTCAGCTGACACTGAATATGTTTTTGCCCAGCTAATCAAATTTATTTGTTCTTTCTGTTGTTAGAAACAGGCACTAAGGTTTGGGTAACTGTTGTTGTTTAGAGAGGGGGTTGGCACAGGTGTGTTTTGGGAACTAGAGAAGGAAAGCGTAGGTAAATTGGAGTCTAAAGTAAAAATGGCAGTATTTAAGACAAGTTCCTGTTATCTGCTCCCAACAACTTCAGTTATAATAGTAGGTTTTAAAGTAGAAAAAAATGTACAAATGCTAGCAATGGTGTGGAGAAAACTGACCCATAGGTACTGTCGGTGGGAATATAAGTTATTATAACCATTCAGGGAAATAATACAGGTATTTCTCAAAATACAAACAAACTTTCAAAACAAAGCAGAGCAACCACTTGACAATTCTGTCACTTTTCTGGGTATAAATGAAACCAGAATATAGAGAAGAGACACTTTGCAATGGTAGTATTATTCTCTAAAGCCAAGATTTGTTTGGAATAAAGCCAAGTTACCAATCCACAGATGAGTGGATAAAGTGATATATACATATGCATGCACGCATATACAATGGGTTGCTGGTCAACTCTAAAGAATAATATAGTTCTGCCATATGGAACCGGAGGAGATCATGTTAGTGAAATAAGCCAAGTATATAAAGAAAGATACATGGATCACATGTTCTCTTTCATGTACTAGTTCTGGATTACTTGGAACTGAGTTGGGTGCTTAGGGCTTGAATGGAGAGAAGGGAAGATAGACACTGTAATGGGGAACCTGAAGAGAAAGATTCCCAAGATGCCTAGAAGAGCCAAATGGAGTCACTGCCAGTGGGACTGTCCTAAGCAGAGTATTAGGAAGCCACCTTCACCTCCAGCTTGTTTGAGATTTTAAAGACAAGAATGGCAGTTATGATGTATACACAAAAGCAGCTCTGGACATCTGCACCAAGCAAGCATTGATTACGGAACCAGAGAAGTAGCATTTAAGTGACCAGGTAGCTCTTATAACCTTAAGGTTAGGGTCACATTGTATAGGAATTTAAGGCTGATCCATAAATTAAGTAACCAGAGACCAATTTTTACTCAAGATAGTTTTAGCAATTAAAGGATTCTTAGGAATGTTTTTAGAAGATGCTATAACTATATTTCAGTAGCCCACTACAGACACAATCAATTCATGATATATGAATATATGGAAACATCATAATGAATAATAATGCTAATTTGTATGATATGTACTACTTTTGATTAAATAAATTGAAAACTTAAAACCACTAGAAGATAAGTTTCACATTTGTTAGAATCAATTAAACAATAAATATATGTGCATGCATATATACATACATACATACATAAAGTATATTCCAAAACATGTTGCACATGATAAGTATATGCAGTTTTTTTTTAAAGAAAAAAGAAACACAACCAAACACAATGTGTTTGTTTTGATTGTATTCTAAACTAGTGAATTTCAACCATATTTTGTTTTGTTTTTGTTTTGAGGTAGAGTCTTATTGTATAGCCTTGGCTGGCCCGATATTTCCAATTACTTCATAACCACATTTTATGTGTTACGTTTTTTCAAAGATATACAAGTTATATAATATATAGGAACCTTCAGAAATGAAAAAAATAAAAATATTGCCATGCCTTGCTCTCTAGGGGATATTGTAAGTGAAATTTATTGGGGATCAAACAACCAAGGCTGTCGCTGGGGGAGGCAAGTGAAGAACAAATGGTGGAAAAGCAAGCAGATATTCTAGGACAGTCAGCAGGGTGGGGACCTGAGCTGATACAGATTGTCTGCATTAATCCAGAACTAGGCGCCCTTGCCAGAGGCAGCTGACTTTGGGGGATGGTTAGGGGAGGTAAGGAGGGTTTCTGGTGAGATAGAAAGTAGTACAACAATCTTTCTGTTTACTTGGCCAGTGTCCCATTTAGGGCAGTGTCACCAGCACTGCCATTTTAGGGGAAAGGGACTTTCGACCTTACAGGGAGGGCATTTGTCATTTGGAATGGCTTCCAGTGTTTTAAAATGCCTAAATGTCTATAATATATGTTAATGTGTGAATATGGATTTAAAATTTTGATCATATTGTGTAGTTTGCTTTATAATTTGAATTTCCCTTCCAGAAATAAATTATAAGTCACTTAGTATGAGTGATTTTAATTGATCATATAGAACAACCGATTAATCAGATAATAATCTATTTAGTATTAATACAGAATCAGATTTTGTTGAAGCTATCTAAAGGTTGTAAAGATATATTTAGTGCTTGCCTATCCTAATGTAGGTACAGTGTATATATTCTTAATTTCACTTATTTTAAAGAAATTTGAATGAAATGCATATTTCTCTAAATGGGATTTGGAACCCTATAATCTAGCCCTACTTTAATGGCTGTCAGACTGTTTTCTTCTATGCCTTAGTTTTTTTTTTTTTTTTTTTTTTTTTTTTTTTTTTTTTTTTTTTTTT
>JANHMN010000010.1:52089817-52100848 GCA_030674055.1 Rhabdomys pumilio | reverse complement strand
TTCCTTCCTTCCTTCCTTCCTTCCTTCCTTCCTTCCTTCCTTCCTTCCTTCCTTCCTTCCTTCCTTCCTTCCTTCCTTCTCTTTGAGACAGGGTTTCTCTGTATAGTCCTGGCTGTCCTGGAACTCACTCTGTAGATCAGGCTGGCCTCGAACTCAGAGATCTACCTGCCTCTGCCTCCCAAGTGCTGGGATTAAAGGTGTGCGCCACCACTGTCCCGAAAGAATCAGGTTTCTTAGTCATTGTAAATGAACTCATAGATTTAAACATACAAGGTATATTTACTTTTTTATTTTTAATAATATGTCTTTGTGCTCTTGTGTGGGTATGTGCCCATGAGTGTAAGTGCCTGTGAAGGCCAGAAGGGAGTGATGGATTCCTCGGAGCTAAAGTCACAGGTGATTGTGAGCCCCACCCACTCCACATGGGTGCTGAGAATATCATGGGCAAGAGCAGTGATTGAGTGATCTCTCCATCCCCCAGCATGGTTCAAGTCATTACCATTGCTGTTTGCTTTGCTAAAATGGTCCCATTTGGCAGTGGTAATCATTTCAAGTTAGCTCCTGAGTCCGTTCCTGCTGATCTGTTAGTGTTAATCTCTGGTCCATCTTTTTGGTGGTGATATCCTCTCTTTGTTCAGATACTATTTAAAAAGTTTTTCAATGTAGTTTACTTGAGCATGTCTCCATGAGTTTATGTACATCATGAGCATGCAGTGTCTCTGGAGGTTAGACAGCATCAGAACCTCTTGAACTGGAGTTACGGGCAGTTGTGGGTGCTGAGCCCTGAACTTGAGTTCTTTGCAAGAGCAGTTGGTGCTTCTAAACACTGAGCCACACACGTCTCTAGACCCAGATACTGGCAATTATTGTATTCATGTTTTGTTTCCTGATCAGTATGTGAGTGTGCATGCTATAGATACATATACATGTATGTATATGTACACGCAGAAGCCAGAGGTCAACTTTGAGTATCATTCTTCAGAGCCACTCACCTTTTTTTTTTTTTGGAAACAGGGTTTCTCCTTAGACCCTAGGTTTGCAGGTTATCAAGCTTGAAGGATCTGCCTGTCTCTGTCTTCCCACTGCTAGGATCCAAAGCTCACCTCCACACCCCACTTCTTACATGGGTACCAGGTATTCAACTCAGGTCTTCATGCTTGTATGGCAAGAATTTTACTGACTAAACCATCTCCCCATCTTTTTTAATTAATCTTTTTCATAAAAATAGTTTGGTTTCAATATTTTTCTGATTTCTGATTTCTGCCCTTTTATTTCTATTTAGTTTGAGCTGAAAGATTAGCTTATCCATTGGAAATCCACCTTCTTTTCTAATATAAACATTTAGTATTAAACATTAAGCTTTGCTTTAGCTGCACCTTATACAACTTGACATTTTAATTTCCATTTGCATTCTTTCAATTCAAACTGTTTCCACTTTCCCTTGAAACTTCATTGGCTCCTAAATTATTTAGGTGTGTGTTTAACTTTGAAGTATTTGGCATTTCCCATGTTTTCTGTTACTGATTTCTCATTTAATTCTGATATGGCCAAAGAATATACACTATGTGATTCTAATTATTTTAATTTATTCTGATTTGTGGCCAGAAGAATGGTGTTTTCTTGGCAAATGTTTTATGTGCCCCTAAAAAGACAATGTACTGGGTTGTCTTCTGAGTGTCATGTTAATTACTGTGTTACTTGGGTCTTCTGTATCCTGGCCGATGTTTCTGTCTTCTCCTGTCAATTACTGGGAGAGATGTGTTGAACCCATTGAGTGTAGCGAGTAATTGTGGGCTTGCCGACCTCTCCTTTTGGTTCCATTGCATTTTTCTTCCTGTGTCTTGAAGCTCTGTTGTTGGCTGCTTCGCATTTTGAAGTGGAATGTGTTCTTAGCACATGGAGCTGCTCATCATTGTCTTACTCTGCTGCTGGTAACTACTCAGGCCGGGAGTCTGTGTGGCCTGCCGCTCATCTCCTGACCTCCATCCGTTTAAGGGTGTATCTGAATAGCTTTGCTTTCTCTACCACTTTACTTTTTTCCACTTTTCATCTTTCTACACATGGTCAAAAGTCAAAATTGTAACAAATTCATTTTAGAGATCTAATTGGCTATGCTTTTTTTTCTTTTAAATTAGTGATTCCAGAACCTTGTAACATCTCATTCTGTTGAGCAGAATTGGTGTTCACAGGCCCTGAGCGGAAAAGCTCGTTCTTTAGGAAGCAAAGGGCTACAGAAGGCAGGGATGGAACAAGGCAGGTCGCTTGGTGTCAGGCTCCTTAGGGTTGGGGGCAGAGTCCTTATTTGTGATTGCTCTGATACTTGCAGCTTTTTCCTTCTTTTCTTTCTTTCTTTCTTTCTTTCTTTCTTTCTTTCTTTCTTTCTTTCTTCCCTTCTTTCTCTTTTTCTTTCTTTTGTTGGATATTTTCTTTATTTACATTTCAAATGTTATTCCCTTTCCCAGTCCCCTCCCAAACCCCCTATCCTATCCCCCCTCCCCCTTCTTCGATAAGGGTGTTCCCACACACCCACCCACTCCGGCCTCCCCACCCTTGAATTCCCCTACTCTGGGGCATCAAGCCTTCACAAGACCAAGGGCTTCCCTCTCCTCCCATTGATGCCCAGCAAGGCCTTCCTCTCCTCCATATACAGCTGGAGCATATCTATTCTTTGGTTGGTGGTTTAGTCCCTGGGAGCTCTAGGGTGTTTGGTTGGTTGATATTGTTGTTCTTCCTATGGGGTTGCAAACCCCTTCAGCTCCTTCAGCCCTTTCTCTAACTCCTCCATTGGGGACCCTATTGGGGACCCCATGCTCAGTCCAATGGTTGGCTGCGAGCATCCACCTTTGTATTTGTCAGGCTCTAGCAGAGCCTCTCAGGAGACAGTTATATCAGGCTCTTGGAGTCTTTTCTGATTGGTTGCTGGCAGTCTCTGGGAGTTTGCTTCTCTTCATGCTTGGTCATTTCCTTGTTTTTAATTCTGAACTTGCTTACTTTGTCATTCTGTTTAATTACCCAGTACTTTGTGTAAGTAGTTTGCAGAAGTGTGGTTCAAAACCATGGCCTCCCATATAAATTTCACTCATCCTATAGAATTTCTTTCTTCACTGAAGAAAATGTATGGCTACCATTATTCTAGAGCTATATACTGATTTTTTTAAAATCCCAAGGGTCATATGAAGTAGCTAAAATATGAGAAGCACCAAGGGACTGAGAAGTTAAATAAACACAGCACCCATCTATGTCTGTCTCTATCAATTTGACTGATCTTTTCATTTTAAATATCATATTCTTATTTTTCATGGTTTTGCTATATAGCTCTGGCAAGTCTGGAATTTACTATGTAGTCTATGATGGCTTTGAACTCACATCTTCCTTTCCAAACCTCCTGAGTACTGGAATCAAAGCCATGTGCCTCCATGCTCAACCTAAATTTGGCTCTTCTTGTTCTCTTGTCTAAGGAGGAGTTTGTCCTCCTCGTTTCTCTCTGCATTTTGTCCTCGAGGTTTATCCCCGATGTAACAGCCCTCGGGATTTCCTTCCTTTTAAAGCCTAAGAGTACCCTGTTATATGGAACATGCTCCTTTCTGTTTATCCACCCATCCTTCAATGGCCGTGTGGTTGCTTCTGTCTTTGGCTATTTCGGATAATGCTATGAATATCCTTTGAAGTCCCTGCTTTCATTTTCTTTTATGGAAATGTCCAAAAGCAGAATAGCCGGATCATATGGGAGTTCCATATTTAATTTTGTGAGGAATTACCATACTGTTTTCCTCCACAGATGAGCCATTTTTATTCTCACAGAAGGTGCACAGAGTTTTAACTTCCCCACAACCTCACTGATACGTGTGATTTTCTGGAGTTTTGGAGGCTGGGGGTGGGATAGGGAAGGAAGGGGCTTAGCAGCCATGCTAATGGGTATGATCTGGGGTTCACAGCTAGTGATTAAGCATATATTTGGATTTTACTCTACAATTTTTATTATGCTTTCTTTGTCTCCTTTTTTATTCTGCTTGATTCTTTGGGGTTATTGAAATAGCTTTGTTATTACATTTTAATTTCTTGGGTTTCTGGCTGCCTCTGAACAACTTATAAGGGGTTTGTTTCTCTGACACTTTACATAGTTTTCACAACCTACCCAAAATTAACATTTTTCTATTTTGTACAAAATATAGAAGCCTTTAATCCATATGCAATAGTTGTCATATGAATTGTATTTACATACATTGAAAACTGCATCAGACAATGTTTTTCTTTCAAGTATCACAAATACTTTTAGGAACTTAAGGGTAAAAATAATTTATTACATTTAAACAGATTTATTGTTTTTACTTCAGTACTGTAGTCCCACATTTTCTTATTCTGAAAAATATCCATTAGGGACAATATGATGAAACATCAGGTAAAGGCACTTGTCACCAAGGCTGATGACCTGAGCTTGATCCCTGGAACCTACATGGAAGGAGAGAGCTGAGTCCTGCAAGTTGTCATATGACCTCCACATGTGCACCATAGTGCATGTGTACATGGTGTGCTGTGTGTGTGTGTGTGTGTGTGTGTGTGTGTGTGTGTGTGTGTGTGCAAGCACTCACACAGAAAAATAAATACATAAACAAGTAAATGCAATTTAAAGAATGTCTTCAGGGTTTCTTTGAAGTAAGTCTAGTAAGGGCAATTTCTTAGTTTTCCTTCATCCAAGAGTCTCTCTGTTTCTGAAGAAGTGTTCATTGGATGGAGAATTTGGGGTTGACAGTTTTGTTCTTTCAGCATTTTCAAATGTTACTTCGGGGCCTTACAGACCCCATGGCTTCCTATAAGGAAAACACCACGTTAATATAGTTCAGAAACCATAGTAGAACTTTGTTTGGAGTCCTGGGAATTGCAATTTGAGAAATACAGAATCAGAGTAGCCCAGGGAAACTGGGATTGTGCAGGGCTCATGAAGTAAGCGAGGACTAGAGGACAAAGGTAGCTTGTTCAGGGTGTTTGTAAAAGGAAAGTGATAGACACAGAAAAGTTAGCGCAGCGTATGTGTCCAGCCTCTGGGCGTTGTTACCAGATACATCTACAGTGTTCTACTTGAGCACTGTACAGTGGTGCTACGAAAGAAATCTCATCATGATTTAATTTTACAGTTCTGTCCTGCGCTCCTTTCCGTGGGCCATGAATCAGGTAGCTTGTCACTACATACATTAGTTCCTTTTCTCCTTGCTATAACCAAATACCTAACAAAAAGCAAGGGGCAGGGAGAGGTATCTTAGCTCACAGTTCAAAGGGCTATAGTCCACCTTGGTAAGAAGGGTGAGTGTTGGGAGTGGCTCAGTTCTTAGTGCTGCCCGGGAAGGGAGAAAGGACAGTGTCTATGCTATGATGGTCTCTTCCTTTCCCTCTTTTTATTCAGTATGGAACTCTAGCCCATGGGATGCCACACACAAAATTCAGAATGGGCCTCTGATAAACCTCTCTGCAAATACCATCAACAGGCATACCCAGTGATGTGTCCCATTAACACCAGAGGTATTTCTTAATGCAATCAAGCTGACGGTTGGAACTGACCACCACAGTGGGTCCTACATTATTGATCACTAAGACTTTACGAGGGAAAAGAATTATCTGTGGCAGTTACAGCTGCAACATTCACTATGGGATGCTGATCGGTTTTGGAGTTTGGTCCCGTTCCAAACTTTATATTCCCTGTCATGGTGACAGCGTGTAACTCCTGATCCTTTAATGGTCTCCTGAGGCCGTTTTCAAGTGTTCCTTGTTTGATTGGCTTTTTGGAGACAGGCACTCAGCTAGCCTAGACTGGCCTCAAGCTTGCCAGGTCTGACCTTAAACTCCTAAGTTTGTCACCTCCCAAGTACTTGAATTGCAGGTGTGTATCACCAGGTGGCCTGGCTTTGAAATGATCTTTCAATTATGATTTTTTTTTCAAACTGTTATTTGAATGTGTTTTATGTGTAGTATATTGTTTTCTCTGGCTACTTTTAAAGACATTTTTTTTTCTTTACCTTGACTTTCAAGGTATCATATCTGGGCATGAATTTCTTTGAGGTTATTCAGTTTGGGACTTAACTAATTTTTGATCTGTAAGTTTAGGTACTCTGTTGGGTTTGGGATGTTTTTAGCCATCATTTCTTTCAGTTCTCTGTACCACTATCTTTCTCCTCTTCTATTGGGGTTTTGGAGAACTTTCAGTATTAACTCTGCAGGATCCTGCTATTTGTTTTAAAGAGATTGTTTATTTATGTGTGTTTAAGTGTATGCACATGTATCTATATGAATGTGCACGTCAATGTGTGCATGCAGAGACCAGGTCAGGTGTCCTCTGTCACTTTCTACTTACTCCCATGGTGTAGAGTCTCTCCCTGAATACAGGGCTTGTGTTTTCTCCATTAGGCTGGAAGTTTGAAATCCCCAGTGATCTCCTGTCTCTGCCCCCTTGGCATTGAGGTTACGGGTTGTGGGCTCCCAAGCTAGATAAGTGATGGTAGACCATTGCCCGTACCCAGGACATGTCTCAGGTGCGGCCACTCCCTGCCCAAATCAGGCCTACTTAACTCTATAGGACAAAGGCCTCATTATGATAAAGCCAGTTAGGTTCTCAGAAACTATGTGACTGGCAATCTGCTAATCTAGTTGATGTGCTTCCCTGCCCTTTTTCCTCTCCTCCCCACTGACTTGAGCTATATAAGCTAGCCCCACTGTTTCAATAAACGAGCTGTCTTCCCAAACAGTTTCCTTGCTGGGCAGCGGTGGCACACGCCTTTAATCTCAGCACTTAGGAGGCAGAGGCAGGTGGACTTCTGAGTTGCCAGCTACTACAGAGTGAGTTCCAGTACAGCCAGAGATACAGAGAGAAACCCTGTCTCAAAAAAACCAAACTAAACCAAACCAAAACAAACCAAAACAAAACAAAACCCCAAAACAAGAAAGAAAGAAAAAAGAAAAAAACCAAAACAGTTTTCTAGGTTGTACTCACTGCCACTCAAGACACTGCTCTCCAGCTCCTTGGCACCCTGACAGTGCCCAAAGGCTGGTCAGCTGTCTGCAGAATGTCAGCTTCTTACCAAGTTTCTAGGATCTGGACTTTTCAGTCCTCATGACACTCAACAAGGGCTCTAATTTTAACCACTGAGCCACCTCTTTGGCCCCTCCATGCATTTGAATAAAGATTTTTTTCTTCCTATTCTTCAATCTAGAGGATTTTTATTTCTTATCATTTCAGCATCTATGCAGCCTCATGATTGATGTTTGTCTGTTAATTGCTTTTTCTCTTGAGAGTTGCTTGATGTATTCCTAGTTCTTAGATGTCAAGTGATCTTGAACTGTGTCTTGGGCATTTTGAATATCATCTGTGAAGTGCTAGGTTAGTTGCCTTGTAGAGAGGGCTTTTTTTTTTTATTATTATTATTTTTTAAGCACACAGTCAACCTGGTTATGTTCAGTCCAGGGTTGTTTTTGTGCCTGCATTTCCATTATCAAAGTCACATTTCGGTAGCTTGGTAGCACTTTCATGTTCTATCCTTTTGGTAAGCTGAAATTGCTCCTCATATGTTAACCTTACATGGTAAAGGGACACTGAAGACATGATTAACACGAGATGGGGAAGTTACTGGGGGTTATGGGGGGGGGTCTGATATAACCATAGTGGGTCTTACTACATGGACACAGGAAAATTAGATTCTTCCTACAGCCTCCAGGAGGGGTAAAGGTATTCATATACCTTATTTTAGCCCCCAGATCCCAGTTCAGATTAACAATGTTCAGAACCATAAGACAACACATGTATTATCATAAGCTGCAGGGCTTATTCGAGCTTTGAAGCAGAGCCACATATACCCAGAGGGACCTGGTGGTGGCCAGCACTGGAGTTAAGACCTGGAGCTGTGCACTTGATTCTAGCCAGTTCTTCACATGTACAGCTCAGCATTTCATATGGTCCTGTAGAGAGCATCCAGTTTCTCTTATGGACACTGCTGCTGTAGGAGACAGTTCATTCCTGGAACTCACCTGGCATTAAGTCTGGACAGTTTACTGAGAGTTTTTCTTCTGGGGTTCTGGCTGCCCCAAAGACCAAGTTGGGAGGTACAGAATTCTGTCTCTGTTCTTCAGTGCTGGGATCAGAGGCCTTCATAGTCAAACCAGTGTGTTTTTTGATTTGTTTTAGGTGGGTGCTGGAGATTCAAATGCAAATTTGATCTTCCCAGCCCTACCCACCCCCACTCTCCACCCTCCCTCAGTCTGATGATAAGTTTGACTGCTGAAGATGAGGATGTGGTGAGGCAGGACATATGTAGGGTAGAAGTGTGGGTTCAGGGTAGACACGGATGAAAACAGGAAAGAATGAGGCACTTGAGTCATCAGTGCAAACACGGTTCCCTCTGCCCTGCGGCTCTCTACCCAAAAGAAGCTGCAGAAGAGGCTGGGGTGTAGACTGTTAGGACTGCAGTTTGTCTTTTGGATCTGGTGGAAGGACTTGGGTGTTAGAAGGTAGAGGTACCTATCAAGAGGAGGGGTGCTTTTCTGAGGCGTGAACTTGAGGTGTGGTGCTAAATTGGGAGCCACTGGAAAGCACCAAGGACTGAACATTATGGCTTAAAGAGGGAATACAGGGGCTGGGGGTGTAGCCGGGCATAGCATGCACGAAACCTTGGGTTGGCCCATGCTGGTGACCCCAGGACTCGGAGGTAAACCGAAGAATCAGATGTTCAAGATCACCCTCACCCTTCACTGTGTAAAAATTAGAGGCCAGAATGGGATACACCCAAGTGTGGTGTTATGATTTCATAGGTGTAACTGATTCAAATAATAATGAAAGAGATGCCCAATGAGGGATTATTTAATATATTTGACCTAAATTATAAAATACCATAAGCTCCTAATTCGTCAAGCAATGATAAATCAATAAACATTGCTCTGAAATTGTGTGTGGTTGGAGTCCAAAAGCCACAGAGAAAAACACAGTCCTGAGAAACGCTGAGCTCCATCAAAGCACATGAATGACTGCGTTATGTTTCAGTGGCCACTGTAGCAGGGCCCTTTCCAATGTTCTCATTGTGGCAAAAATTAAAATCAAGTTTAGTATGAGATTCTAGTATTTTTAAACACTGTATAGTTACTTTGTTTATAGCTTAAGGTTCCCTGAGAAAGTCTTGAACATTAATGACTTTTTTGTTTGTTTTAGAATTTTAATAAATGTTAAGAGCTCAATTTGGTAGCAGGTGCCCATAATCCCACCACTTGGGTGGTGACAGGGAAATTCAAGACCAGCTTTGGCTGCATAGTAGTTTTGAGGGCAGGCTGGGATGTATAAAGACCTGCCTTTAAAAAAAAATTAAAAAGAGTACTATGTAACATTACACTTGGCATGTCATTGAAATAAAGGTTATTTGTGGTAAAGAGTTTGAAATTCTTCCATGCATTTAATTTTATTTCCATGCATATAATTTTCCTCTTTCTTTCTTTCTTTCTTTCTTTCTTTCTTTCTTTCTTTCTTTCTTTCATATATGTGAGTACACTGTCACTGTCCTCAGACACACCAGAAGAGGGCATTGGATCTCGATTACAGGTGGTTGTGAGCCACCAAGTGGTTGCTAGGAATTGAACTCAGGACCTCTGGAAGAGCAGTCAGTGCTCTTAACCACTGAGCCATCTCTCCAAGCCCTTCATGCAGTTAAAAAGGGAGCATCAGATCAGTTTGTCTGGTGGCTTTGTAGTTTGCCACATTCATCACTAAAGGCATTGAATAAATTATATTTAAAAGAAAGCAATTGCCTATCACACAGTTAAATCTCCATTGCAGATCAATGTTGCTGCACTGATTTCCACATTGATTGAACTTAGTTGTTCTCAGAAACAAACAAACGAAAAAAAAATTAGATTATTAGAAAGCTTTCATCCCCAGGTTTTATCCTAGGGTTGGCTGTAACTTTGCTAACACAAATATTCATGTCAAGACATGTATGAAATAGAATGTTTTTATGTTTAAATGTGGTATTTTAGTGACATGCTAGAATTTCTGTGAACACTTTTGAATTTAAATACAGGTAAATGAAGGGAAGGAGGCTTGGTCTTGGAATCGAGCTAAGCAAGGACTGCTTTGGAAGTCATGTGCTTAGCCAGGGTTCTCACATCACTGAGCTGGCCCTGGATACTGACAGGTCACAGGCGGAGTTGTTGAAGACTCTGAGCCTGGTGGGATTACCTGAGTAGCCTCTTCAGGACTATGTCAAGACCAAGTTCCCGTTCTGTTCATCTCCTCTGCTCTCCTATGTGCTGATTACTCCCTGCATCAAAGGTGGAGATGCTCCCCTGTGCTGCTGAGGCGGCTGAGAAGGCAGGTGAGCATCTACCTCAGTGTGATCAACGACTTTCACATGCTGGCCCAGTGGTGCAGGTCTCTAACTGCACTCAGGAGGTTGAGGCACGAGGATTTTATGTTCAAGGCCAGCCTTGGCAACGTAATAAGACCTGACTCAAAATAAAAAGGAGAAAGAGAGAGAGAGAGAGAGAGAGAGAGAGAGAGAGAGAGAGAGAGAAAGAGAGAGAATTTCTTAGACTGAAACTCAAGGAAACATTATTTTCTGTCGCTCATTACAAGACATGTCCAAGGATTGGGGGCGTAGTTCAGTGGCTTAACATGCAACCCTGGGTGTGATTCATTCCCTAGCACTACAGAAAAAGAAAAAGAAACCCATATGCATAGCATATCTACCTTTTTATTACAGAAGTAATTATATAATTACTTATAATTATATAAATTCTTGAAAAGAGGAAATAATAAATGATTGCAATCCCATGAGTACAATGACAGGACTGTACACTTGGTTATCTTGTATAGTCATAAAGGTTTCTGAGGTAGCTTGGGGAAGAAGAAGGACCCTGGTCTTGGAGTTGTTAGAGCTAAGCATCGTTAGGCAGTCTTGAGAAGGAGGTTCTTCTATGTACAATTAGGTACAGGCATATACATCTTCCACAGTGACTGCATATCTTAAGCTACAATCTTGTACACATATGAATCTTTGTGTGTGT
>JANHMN010000010.1:52070578-52089417 GCA_030674055.1 Rhabdomys pumilio | reverse complement strand
TGTCTGTGTGTGTGTGTGTCTGTGTGTGTGTCTGTCTGTGTGTGTGTATGTCTGTGTGTGTGTATGTCTGTGTCTCTGTGTGTGTGTCTGTGTCTCTGTGTGTATGTCTGTGTCTCTGTGTGTATGTCTCTGTGTGTGTGTGTGTCTGTGTGTGTGTATGTCTGTGTGTGTGTATGTGTGTGTGTGTGTATGTGTGTGTGTGTGTATGTCTGTGTGTGTGTATGTGTGTCTCTGTGTGTATGTGTGTCTTTTGTACCTGGATCTTGAGGATCCAGGGCTTTGAGAGCTTAGCATGGTGGTCAGCGCCTCATTAGTGTCATTAGTGTCGACAAGTAACAGTCACTCTCACGCGCCATTGTGATAAAACAGTTGGCATTATTTTCCCAGAGTTCATGTCATTTCTTTATGGCTGTCTAGAAGTCATTTCTCAGTTTTCCTCCAGCTCATGATATAAGATGCCTGCTGTCTTGCTGGGTGTCTCCCTGCAGAGCCCTCAGGACTATGTCAGAATCTCATGCTTCTCCTTAACACAGCCCCCCTTTAAGGTTTAAAGAGCTAACTTATTCAATAGCTATGAGGTGTTTCCTGATTCACCATCAAATTTTAGTGTTAAACTTTGCTTTTTACTTTTGGATTCCATTTGCCAGCACCTTTTATTTATTTATTTTTCTTTTAGGTCGAGCACCTATTTCTTCTTAACTAACATTTTCCAATTACATTATCTAATTTCTCTAATGAAGATACTGTTTATCACACAGGCAGTAGAGACCTCTCCTGATTGCCCTCTTACTTTGAAGTTATTTAGAAAAGGCAATCTGTGCACACAGTGTGCACTGTCTTTCTCATCAGCTTTGTTAGCTCAGGCAGTTGTGCCTTGACAGTTCTCATGGTGGGTCTCCTAATCCAATGGACTCATCTGCCTTTTTATGGTACAATGGAATCTAGTTACCACACACAGGTATAAAACACAGAGACTCTTCATGGACCACGAGAACATGTTCCTTCATTTAAACAAGTGGAAGAGTTAAGAATGGAGCCAACAGCCTGCTTTTATCACAGGTTATCACCTTCCTCTTCATGATTGGTTTCTTCTAGACAGTCTCTGTCCTTCCCTGCAGGACAGCTGTTCCTAGGGAACTATTCATTTGTCAGGAGTATGGTCCACTCATCCTAAGGTTTCAACCAAGTTTTCAGGAGAATCCCTCCTGTTCCCCTTATTAAGCTTTTGCTTTCAAGGAGACACTAGGTCTTGGTAAGATTTAGGGATTAAGGACATAGAGGCTTCATGTGGATGACTATGCTGGAAAAATCTCCCGTTTTCCTAAATTTCCTTCCTGACAGAGGCATTTCCATATTTCATGCTAAGTAGCCTTGCCTCTGTGTCCTGGTGTGTGTGATAGACCTGAGATCCCTTCAGGCACAGCTGAAGAAGCAGAGAGGCCACTCTGCCTGGGCCTTAGTATGGAAATCACACTTGATTTTCTTCCTGGAGGAAGTGTCTTGTATCTCCTGCTAAGCTGATGAATTGAGAAAATAAAAACATGGGGCCCCTGGGCAGAAGTGAAGGGGGTCAAAGTGAGCTATGGAGCTTTTAGATGCTGTGATAAGAAGAGCAGAGGCGCTAAGGGAACAGGCTGGGTCAATTCCGTGGTGTCTCTAAGTCAGCTTCTGACTTTCAGCTGTTCCTTATTAGAGGTTACTGTTTATCTGTCTCTGTCTCCTTGCAAAAGGGTCTTTCTAATCATCAAAACCTACATGGACATCTGTAAGAGGACACACACTCTTGATGACCAAGAGGAAGAACAGGAGTGTAGTGTCACTGAGGCAAAGACAATGGCACACAAAGACATTGCATTGGCTTCCGAGTCTAGATCTATAAATATATTTATTATAATATAACAACTTAACAATAAACATATACTATATACAATACCATTACAGAGAACCCTGTTTTATATCATTCACAGAAATAGCCAGTTTTGCTCCAGTGTGATAGATGAGGAGAGAAACGGAATTTCAGTGTCATCCACGGAGTCTTCACCACTAACACCTCCCTTGGAGGCAGACGCACACCAATGCTCATATTCGCCCTGCCCCAGGCAGTTAGAAATTTGTGCTCCAGTCCTTGGGTTCACACTTGCACCCTGTTTGACATAAATACTTTAAATGACATACAATGTATGTAGTTTTGTGCTTATTACTTTTTTAAATAATAAATAATATTAAAAACTGCATAACGAAGCTCGGTATCTTGTCAAGTGGGAGCCACACTTGTAATGCTAGAAGTTGATGCCCGTCGTTAGGACTGGAATTTTGGGTCATCCAATACTGAATGATGGAAAGCGTGTAGTGTCTCTTTCTCTCTGTCATGGTTCTTGTCATGAAGGATGGCAAGCTGACTTTCCAGGTAGAAAAATGGTGTGTATTTGGTACTAACTTCAACTAAACAGCACGGTGGCGGCGGCCTTCTTCCTGCCCTGGAATGGAAACTGATGAGCGGGTGAGGTTTGAGGGTCTAAGGACTAATGGGAAGGCCTTTCTCTTTTGAGCCTCGCTGGGACCTCTCCTGGCTTCCCCTTTCTCAGGTTACTATGCAGCAAGGCAACAAGAAGACTGTTTCTGCTTGTGCCCCCTCAGGCCGTGGCTGTCATGGCTCGTCTAAGAAGGCTGTCCCCATCCTGAGAGCTCTCGTGGCAGGTGCCTTGAATATATAGCTATAAATATCAAAAATAGTCTCCTGTGCTTTGTAGACATTTCTTCTCCCTCCCTCCCTCAGTCCCTTTCCCAGGGGGGGGGGTCCTCAGCTTTACCTCATGGAGGGAGCTGGACTGGTGTCAGAAGCCAGAACTATGTTCTAGAATAGACCCTACCCCTCTGACAATGCCTCCACAAGGCATGGTCTTCCAGGACTGTCTGGGAGTTAACTTTTTCCAAAAATAAAGTGGGGGGCATGGCCCACCTCAGGAGAGATCCTCTATTCTGCACATAGAAAAATGAGAGCAAGTGCCCTACCTCTGGCACTACCTACAAAGAGCTTTGCGAAGTCCCACAGCGTTGTCCCTCTTGTGGCCTTCTCTCGGTACTTAAAAATAGCCTTTTTGTGTATCAAGAAAATGCCTTGGAAATCTAAATAATTCATACTGGCTAAGAGAAAGCTAGCATACCCACCATGTCCTTTTGCAGCAAAAACATGGTAGAAAAATCCATGAAGGACAGGCGGCTCTTCCCAGCGACCCCTGCGGCTGCCAGCCCAGGCTCTGCACATGCAGCTGGCCCTCTATCCTGTCTGGTGGCAACCAGCACCTCTCGTAGGCCTTGGTGCTGCGCAGTCCCTTCCCTCCTTTTTCTCTCGGCCACTTGAAAGTGTAGATAGGTTTAAAAAAAAAACCAAAAAAACCAAAAAACCCAAAAAAACCAAAAGTAGGAATCAAAGTGATAAGGACACTTTGACCTTATTCCAAAAGAGCGTGATGCCCCAAATTGTCACAGGATAACTGATCTATGGTGGTTTAGGGATCAAGCTTGCTCTGCAAGAAGGAAAAAAACAGCTTCTCTCCCAGTTGAAAAATATGTGAAACTATTGCACCGGGCAGAGTGAGCGCCCTCTGTTCAGAGCAAGTGCCTCAGCTGGCCAGCGAGCCCGGGCTCCGTGCATTCCAGGTTCCTGCTGCCCGGAGCACTGTGCCCCGCTTCACCCAAAAGGCGAGGATGATTTTCTACATTCAATGTAGAGAATATTCGAAATGTTAGCGCAGTGAGTTTCTTGATTGTGTTTTGTGGGCCTCTCGTTGGTGTTGAAAGATAACCATGGTGTGTGGCATACGCCTCACCGGACTTGTCCCATAGACTTGTCTTGGGCTTTCTGCTGATGTCAGCCGCTTTGAATATACTTCTTTATTACGACACAGCCGTGTCTGAAGACAGGACAGGGCATGTGGGGTAGCAGGGTCCATGTGTTGGTTGTGGGCTCATAGGCTTCCATGTTGCCCAGGGCTGGTCCTTCACTGCTCACAATGCCTCCGGTTGCATAAATTTTACCATCAAGCACCACAGCACTATGAGAGAGAAGGCGGGCAGAGAGTTAGGCCCCATATTAGGAGAGTGAGTCTCCATATTGGTTCTGGAGACAAATCCCAACAAGGTGCTGGCTATGGGGCCTATGGACCCTCTTGAACAGGTTGTGTGTGATCTTGGTTTTTTTTTTTTTTAGCCCCCTAACTTGGACCAATAAACAACAATGTAAAAAAATATTTAACTCCAAGTTATTTTCCCCCAAGCCTCGGCTCCTGGAATGATGACTCTGAGACTAATTATTTATTACTAAATGCATTTGCCATAAGCTTTGGCTCATTCCCTGACCGGCTCGTAACTTATTTAACCCATTTAAACTATTTTGTGTCTAGCACTTGGTTAGTTACCTCTCTTGAGGCCCAGACTGCAGCTTTCTTCACATCTCCTCTGTATCTCTCTCAGCTTCTCCCTGAGTTCATCTGTGTGCTGGTTTACATCTGTCTCCTCAGCCCATCTCCCCTTGTATTTCTCTTGAATTTCTTTTTTTTTTAAATGCTCTCACTGTTTCCCAGAATCCTCTCTCTTCCTTCCAGTGTCCCACCTACTCTTTCTTGCTTCAGTTCATTGGCCATTGGCTTTTTTATTGGCAGGTGATATTTTTGAGAGATTCTCTCTACATAACAACTAGAACATTTTCCCTACAGGAACATTAAGGATATCACACAATGCTATTCTGTGGAGAGAGATGCTCATATTTATCAGCCTCCCCTCCCAACAATGCTGAGAAACTGAGGGGAGCTACAAAGGGGTTGCCTCTGCCCATCTCTGGGCCTTTAGTGAGCCTCTTTTCCTACTGTGCATACAGAGTCTACTGACTGTTGGGAACATAACTCAAAATGTCAAGAAACAGAACAGGAGTTAGATCTACCCAAGTAGCAGACCTCTGATGAGAGCTTTGCTGCAGTCTGGGGATCTAAGAGTCCCATCTTCCTCCTGGGACCCTTCTTATTCTTTGTTCCTCTTCGATCAGTAAAGGAGGAGGCCAGAAGAGCAAGGACTGGGCATCTCACTGACCTAGGGTCAGTGTCCTAGGAACCAATCTGTATTCCAACCCTTCCTTCTCCATGTGCTTTTGTCCAGTCAGTACACCTATGAGACTCTAGAACACATGTGTCTTGTACTCTTGCCTGGTCCATCATGGAGCTCACACATTACCAAAGCATTTCCCTCAGAGGCCAGTTGTCCTTACATGCCTCTGCAAGGCACCGTGAGAGAAAGCTGGCCTTGCTTCTCATGGAAGGGAGCATAGCTCTGATGTCTCTTCCAGTGTGAGATAAGGTCGTAAGGAGCCATAGTGTGAGGATCCTGGGCCAGCTTCCATCACAGGATGCTCTCACAGGTGCTCTCAGGGCTCCATGATGTACTCTAGCCCTGGCATCCATTTTGGTGGGTAGTTAGGAGGGAGGGCTATCCTCCAGGTTTGCCATTGCTTTGGTTTGGGGAGGTAGTAGGTCCTGTGGTCATGTTTCTCCCGCTGTGGTTACCCATGCATCCCTCCCATGCCTCACTCCTTCACAACCCCAGCCGAGGTACCCTCCTCACCTGCAGAACTGCCGAGAGTGATTCATGTTCGGCCCCGCCTTGATGTTGCCTTTTTCTGGGTCATAGATGGTGGTGGCTCTGGCATAAGCTCCTCCCAGGATGAACACAAAGCCATTGAGGGTGACAGCAGGTGCATACTTGTTGTCTGTGCGAATGGCAGAGCAGGTGGTCAAAGCCTATGGATGGATGGTCCCTCCTCTTTCTTTCCCTCCAGTGTTTCCAGTAGCAGGTGTCACTGATTTCCGGGAGGACAGGCTAGGGAACAGGGGCAGCCTACGCCTTGACTGGCTTGCCCTTCTCTAGGTACGATGGTTCCCATCACACCTGGGCGTTGGTGTTACCTACTGCCCACACCTAGATATGGGACTATGGGGCACCACTGGCCTGGACCGGGGGATACCAGATTCTTACCTATCATTGGGGACTCGATGAAGCTCCATGTGTTGGTCTGTGGCACATAGGACTGAAGGACGCCCGCTGCTCTGCCTGCCTCATTCACCCCACCAAACACGTAGATCTTGCCACCACATACAGTGGCTGCTGCCGAATGTACTGCCTTAGGCAGAGGGGCGACTGCCTCCCATTGGTTAGTGATAGTGTCGTACCTGTGAAGAGGACAGAGAGTAGTCCTTGTGTAAGGCAGGCCTCGGCCCAGGGCAGCAGCACATGAGGAATCCAGCACCTGCTTTCTGCCTTCAGCATCTGTGGCATAGCCTAAGCCCTCAGATAGGGACACAGGTTTGAGCCATTTTTGGTGGTTCGCAAAACTGGCGCTGTAGGCTTCCTCTAGAGCTGCACTGGGCCTTTTGCTACCTGCCAACCTCTGTGTAGATCCTGCCCTTGCTTACATGGTAAGCATCTTCAGCGTGATGGTTCCTGCCAGCATCCACTCTGGGAGACCAGGGTGAGCAAAGTGCCATTTTTGCCTTCAAATTGTTCCTGGCCCAGTGGGGAAGATGTGCGAAATCCAATAGTAGTGAAAGATGGTGGGTCATGATGATGAGGAAGAAGGGCCAATAAGCACACAGTAGGACAGCCAGCTTTCTCTCAGAGGTGGGGCTAGCCCTCTCTGGAGAGTGATTTGGGGCTGGGCCTGGAGGGGTGAATGAGCTATTAATGAACAATTGGGGTCAGGAAGCTCACTGAAGGTGAAGAGGCAAGTGTGGGCCCACTGGTGTTTGAGGGGTACCAGGTGTAGTTCATAGAGGCTGGAGGTTTGGGTAGGTTAGAAAACCGTAAGTGTAAGTGCCAAGCTCAGGGGCTTGAGCTTTATATCCCGAACAGTGGGCAAGCCCTGAAGGTTTAAGCAGGGAAATAATACCATCAAACTAGAGAGAGGTCACTGTGGCTGCAGGGCAGGGAGGCCAACTCAGGGAGACCAGTTAGACTAGTCACCCACAGGAAGCTTAGTGAGAGAAGTAATGAGTTTGGGTCAAAGGCTGACGAGTGTGAGGAACTGGGCCCTGGAGAGGTGAGGTACATTTGCTGCAGGGATGCTGTAGCTGAGAGGAACAGGGAATAGGGTACTTTGGGGTCTTGGAAGGACTAGGGAGGAAACCAGGATAAGGATGCATCCAGTTTTAATCAGTGTCTGTGGGCCCATGTCAGGGTTGTGCAGTGGGCAGTTGGGTACATAGATCTGGGTTGAAGTTAGCTTTCGGGTCACCAACACAAAGATGGAAATGAGAGCAAAGGAGCATACTGGGGAGTGCAGGTAGCCCTTAGGCTAAGGCCAAGCTCTGGGGAGGGTGGGCTGTGAGGGGTGGAGAACCACATGGAGTCCTGGGCAGATCAAGGTGTTCTTGAGGGCGGCGTTGCTGTGGGTGAACTGAGAGGTACAGAAGGTATTGTGTGCATAGTGAAGACAGAGACAGCAGACACAGACTTCTCCTGAGGAAGCTGAGCCCTGAAGCGAGCAGAGACCAGAGTACTTAGACAGGAACATGGGATCCTGAGGGGGCTTTTTAAGTAGAATCCCTCCTCATCAGTGTTTACCACCTCTGTGAGAAAAACATCTTGGTAACATAGTATATCAGCAGGATCCGGGAGTCGGTAGAAGACCCTCTGTACTGTGGCTACCTTTGTCTAGACTCTCTCTCCACAGGCAGCTCCAAGAGTCATGTAAGACCTCAGTTAGAGAGCAGAAAAATACGGTGGCTAGCCAAAGAGCTTGGGTTCTGAGGAATGGATTATCTGTGTTTTAATACAGAATTCTAATTGTTCATAATAACTGGGTCACACAGTTCTCCAAATGTCATCAGCAGCCTCTCCTGAGCCCATGGAAATAAACTCTGGTACAACGCTGGTTTTGTTTTAATGGTTGGGGGGTTGTTAAGTACATTTTTTTATAAATAGGAAAAAGTTCAAAGGTTTGAATGAAAGTTAACTAAACAGCCAGGATCCAAATCTGTGCATTCTGTAGCCATAGAAGCCATCAGTTGCAGATAGGAAAAAGCCGAAACATTGTATCTGTGTTGAACACGTCTAGATTTTCCGTTATTCCCAAAACAATACAGTGTAACAGCTCTTCCACAGCATCTGCATTCTATTAATGCATTGTAAAGGTACTGTAAGTGCTGTGGGAAGTGATTGGAGGCATTCAGACGCTACTGCAGGATGTGCACAGGTATGTGGATGTGGAGACTGTGCCGTTTTATGTGAGGACTTGAGAACTTGCAGATGTGGGTCTCCAGGCATCCTGGAACTAGTCCCCTGTGGGTACCAAGAGGACTTTATGGTATAAGCCAGAAAAGATGGCACATGACTGAGTCCAGCACTCAGATGTTGACCCAGGAGTTCAAGGCCAGCCTGGGTAATCCTACTGAGAGAAATGGGAGGGAGCGAGAGGAGGGGGTGGGGTGGGATGAGGGGAGAGCCAGAGAGAGTGACAGAGAGAGTAGGGAGAGAGGCTAGAAGGGAGAGAACACACAGTTGGGGACCACAGGGAACTCTGAAGAGCTCTGAACCCTCCCCAACCCTCCCCCCAGCCTATGGGAATCTGATATTTGTCCATGTAGGACAAAGGCTCCTGGGTCCTGTATGGTTTCTGATAGATAGTACAGATGCTAACTAAAGCAAAAGGAGTTATGTGTAGAAGTCAAGAATGCCACAGCTGCAGGCACATTGCTGGAGTTAGCAGAGAGAGGAGAAAGTTTGTTGTTTTTCTTGAGAGAGGGATTCACGTATCCCAGATCAATCTGGTAATTTCTAAGTAGCCAAGGATGAATGTGACCTCTGAGATCTCTCAAGTGATGAGCTTGCAAGTGTGGGCAACCACCCCTACTTTGTGTAGTGCTAGGGATGAAATGGAGGGCTGCCTTCATTCTGAGTAAATACCGCACCCCTGGAGCATTTGAGTTCTCAATCCATGGCCCCATTTACTATGGGAAGCAGGAGGTGCGGTGGACAGGAGAGCCTGTGTGTGGTTGAGGAGAGATGCTTGCTTTTGAGAAGCAATGACTGACAAGGCAGACCCAAGAGTGCCTTGCAGCATCCGGGGCTGGGTGGAGGCCTGACTCTCCAGTGCATAGTAGGACCAGTCTGAAGGATTTGAGGATTTCCCTTACCAGTCCCAGGGAGAGGGGAAGGCAGAGAGTAATGCTGAAGAGATCTGCTTCACATACAGTTAAGACTGAAGGAACGATGTGAGAGAATGGAGAAGTCCAGACACACTGAGGGAAAGGAGGCAGGGACGGCTGCTGGGATGAGCAGAAGTGGACCTAAGGGGGCTGGCCAAGGGAGGACAGTGCCATCCTCCCACTCACTCGCATTTCTGTTCAGTGTTCCTGGGAGCTAGCTGCCCTTCAACGCTCCTGCCTGACTGCAGCTGCCGTACACTTACTGTAGACTTACTAGCACACTTATCTTGCTCCATGTGTGTCTGCACCCAAAGCAAGGGCCTGAGACTGCTCACTGTGACACCAGGGAGATCAGTCAACACACAGTCATGAACAGCATAGGGCTCCCATGTTCTCCCTGTGAGTCTCCTTTAGACAAGAGCCATCATTAGCTCAGCGCTAGGTACTCTGGGAAGAAGCTCTCATACACACTGTGTTCTGGTTCTTAAATGTATGGGGAGGGGATGCCATGTGACATCTGCTTCTGGACTTGGGTATAAGAAGCCGAACTCTCTTACGGGGCAGCTATGACTGAGGCCATTCAGTTGTGGATGAATGATGTACAGCTAACAGGCAATGGAGTAAGTGTCTTTTTAGGGCAGTGTCAGAAGTTCAGATATCTGTTTTTTAAGCCAACGTGGCAGTGAGCCGAAGAGCTTCCACAGAAAGAGCTGGGAGATGAGAAAGATTATGTGGCTGTTAGTCCTCAGTCTTTCGGCATAATGACACATTCCACCAAACACAAATTTCCTGAGAGTTTGTTATTCCAGGTGGCTGATTGCCAAGCCATGAGCTCTCCCGGCAGCTCAATCTGTCAGCTTCCTGCTTGAGAAGGATATGCTAATGACATGCAAATGACCCAGCCGAGTGAGGCGTTCCGCTATCATTTATGCAGTAACCACAGCTCCTGCAATATATTGCTATAAAATATTAGACCCAGTTATTTATATAATGATATAATACAGGTTTGTCTATGGCGCTGTTGTTTTAATCTATAATTATGTAATCTTGCTCTATTCCTGTAACACAGTAATGTAATATAATTATAATACACCATATATCTCATTCATTATCAATATAATAGCAATTTGTGCCATTAGTGCTTCCTGGGGAACAAAGCACACTCATGTCTATCCCCATTAGACTGACCTTCCTGTCACCCTGAATTCTCATCACTGTGGCCATGTGGCAGAGACTGACTTACCCAAAGGGGACTGCTCCTTGGGTAGCAGTGGGTGCCTCTTCCCCAACACCCTCTACTCCCTCTCATGGGTATCACTTAGGGCTCTTCCAGTCTTTGTGCCATCCTACAGGGACAGATGACAGATCTTCATGGGCTAAGGGAGCACTCAGGGTTGCTCAGGTTTCTCTGGGATCCCCAGCTGCTCTTTCATTCACTGAGCCTCCTGGGGGTGGTCTTACTCTCGGGTGCTTGAGTTGACATTTATTTTCCAGCCAGCTGGAAGGCTGGGCTCCACGGGGAAGGCCAGGTACAGGCAGCCCCCTGGGGTCTTGGAGAACTGCTTCAGGGCCCAAGAGAATCGGAAAGGAGTAGAGATTGTCTCTACCTCTCCATCATGTACGTTTGATCCTTCAACAAATCCCTGTATTTATCAACAAGCAGAACTTTGCAAAATGAATAATCAGCATTTTAGGAGATTAAAAATAGCTGACAGAGGCAAAGCAAGATGACATCCAGCTCAGCAGACTCCTACATAGCAAGGTCTCCTTGCTTGTGTGTTTATTATTGGGTGACAAATGACTGGGAGCTAATGCTTCCAGGGGACCTTTGGGGTACACGTGGACATGCAGCAGGTTATGCTGAAGACCCCCCAGTGTTAGGACTGGTCTGAGTCCAAGCACGGAATTAATATGCTCATAATTACCCAGGGATTTCTTAGTATCATCAAATCAATATGACAATTAAATGTTGTTACCAAGCCGTCTCTGGCTCCACTTGGGGGAGTTAAAAGCCCACGTTGAACATTCAGAACCTGTCTCGCTCTGAAACCATCCTTGCTGGAACATTCATCAAGTGTCCAATTAGCTACCCAGGGGAAGAAAAAATCAAATCGAGAGGTATGTGTGGCTTCACAGGCAGAAAGGATGTCACACTGCAAGTGTGCTTTCTGGTGGCAGCTAATGGTGTGGGCCAGGGTAGGGGAAAGAGTGAAGAGGAACTCTGGGGCTATATCCTGGGGACAGGCCAGCCTCATGTGCCACTCTCTGGGGCACTAGTTTCTCCTGAAGCAACAATGAAGTCTTTCTGCTCTGCTAACTGGTGGTCCTCTCCCAGAGATTCTGAGCATCTTCTTTGAGGTGACCCACCCGTTCTCTTATAAGAGCAGTCTCACTGGCTCAGGAGGAAAGTATCTTGGCATTTTCCATCCCAGGGCAGTAACCTGCTCTAGCCTCTGGCCCTCAGGCCTCTGCCTGACTTATACCTCATCCTCAACAGCCTGGCTGGGGTAGGGTGGGAGACAGTCTGGGACTTTTAACAAAGTGCAGGCTACCCTCTAATCTTGGGCTCATTGGTTTACAGTTTTTCTTTGGAGGGCCAGCCAGACTGTGCCCCTACATTGCTTAGTTAGTGTGTGGTTTCTCTTCCTGGCATCACTATCAATTACCTGGCATGTGTGGGATGCAGGAAGGATGTGTGCAACCGCTATGTGGTTGGACAAAGTGGCGCAACCACTGGCATGGTCCATACTTGGGGCATTGGTTTAAGTTCCTGAATTCTAATACGACTCTGGGCTGGTAATTGCAATCTACCATGTAACCCTAGCCAAGCTCTCTCATGTCTTTCTGTGATTGGACCTTGGGCCACCATCTTGTGTTAAAATGTCCTCAGTGACTCATGAGCGTGTGTCTTATGTTCACTTCCTTTTGTTATATATGATAAACCTGGAATGAGCCAGACTATAGGCCATGTATGGATATCAGGTAGGTGTTGTTGTGGGAGGCAGAGGGAGGCATGATGTGATGTTAGCATACAGTGACTGCTTACCTCTCCACATGGTCCACGTTGCCTGCCACTCCAAGTCCCCCGAGAGTGTAAATCTTCCCATCATAGACAAGACTATTGTGGCGACAGCGAGGGACAGTCATTCTGGAGACCAGGTTCCAGTTATCCAACAGGGACATGTAGCACCAGACATCAGCCAGCGTCACCCCTGATTCCATACCACCTATGGACGGTATGGGGGTACATAGAGTAGAAGGGGTTGAGAAAGAGCCTGAGGACAGGATGCCCAGCTCCAAGGACAGAAGCAGGAGGCTTTATTTGTAAAGCAGATACTCTGGGGCCTTGGCTTTCCTCAACCCAGTGTTTGAGCAGAGGCGCCTTTAGGAAGCCCATCCCAGTTCCCACCCAGCCCTCGGGAGCCTCACCTGAGAGGTAGATGTTGTCCCCGGCACTCACTACACTGAAGAACTCGCGGTCATAGAAAGGCAGTGAGGCCAAGGGGTACCACTTGTTGTTCTGTGGGTTCCAGCAGGTGACAGCCACCAGTGAGCGCTGGGTCATCCCAACCATCTGACGGCCCCCAACCAAAACGATGACCTCGGCCACACCTGTGGGGACATGGATGGGTACCCTTGGGACACACCCTGACACCGTCAGCATCTGTGTCTGGATCCTCGCTGGGTGGGACCCTCTGGAGCCAGCTGACTCCATCGCAGTTGCAATTTGGGGATCTGGGCATGTCCCTTGATACCTGCAGAGAGGCGGGGCCGGGTTCGAGGTGTCTGCATCTCCTGCCGGGCATGGGGTAGCATGTGGTAGCGTTTAGCTTCATTGACCAGGTCCCGACATGCTTCTGATGACTTGATCAGCTCTTCGTTGTCCACCACATTGAGCAGATAACTGGGGTGGATAAATGGGAGGCGGACGGCAGCCAGCAACTCTGCTGCATACTGTGGGGTGAACAGAAGGAGTGGGATTCTGCTGAGAGGAAGCCACTTCTTATGAGTTGAATGGAGAAGGACTCCCCATCTGGGTGTGTCTTGGAAGTGCACAGTGCCCAGCCTGGCATACTAGACAATGGGAAGGCATGGAAGGCTAAGTGGAGGCCTAGCAGCTGCAGCCAGCCCCAGAGTAACCTATCCCTCTACCCCTTTAGCCTCTCGTCTCCACACTCCATCTGTGCCGAGGAGCCTGACTGCACATCAGACTGCCAGGTGGCTGAAACCGGGAGAGCCTTTTGTCTTGCAGAGGTGTGAGAGTGACGAGAACAGGTGGGAAGACCCAGAAGAACTTCAATGAGATGATGACTGTCAGCTGTAAGGTAACCGTGACACCTGTGTGTCTCTAATACTACAGCTTCTGAGTAGTGTCACCTTGTCCCATCCCAGCTTCTGGACGCTCTCATCCTTCATTCAAGGCTTTTCGCCGCTCCACCCACTTTTGTTTGGTCCAGAGGCTGAGTGGCAGGAGTAATTGGTAGCCACACTATAGCATATGTTAAGCCTGTTACCAGAGCTGCACAGGCTGATGAGACCCAGCCTCTGATCTAAAAAGTGTTCACAGTTTTCTGGGTGATAGCTAGGAGTGTGGAAGGTGCAGATGTGAGAGGTGTCACAGGGGAGATGATGTTCAAGGTGGAGGAGCTGGAGACTTCTCTAAGGTAGTGGGAACGGGTGCGGGGGTGGGGGGGCGCCGTGGGGAAGACATAGAGGCACGGGAGACTGGAAAGGGACTTGACACCTGGGGAACTATATGGGGTTTATTCTTGGGCACAAAGGGCCTTTTTGGAGGGGTGCCGCACTTAACAGATGGCAAACGAAGACCAGGATCTCTGGGCAAGCCTGGCTGAGCCAAGCTCACACTACACTCTGGGTTGTGGATGTGGACTCGAGAGTTATAGAGAACTGTGGCAGTTACTGCGTTTGTCTACACAACCTCAACTCCTTTCTGTGAAAATAATACTTGCCTTCTGGAACAAGCTGGTCAGGGGAGGAACCCACTTCTCCTGGACTCTAAGGACTCAGTGGTGGGGTTGAGGTGGGGCAGGGAGCTATCTCTGTATTCTGTATTTCTCATCTTTGTCTCCAAACTTCCCCTCCCTTCCTCTTCCCCTCTCTGCCTTCCCTTTCCTTCCCCCCTCCCTTTTCCTTGAGTCAGTCTTGTAGCCCAGGCTGAGGCTCACTCTGCAATCAACTCTGGCTTTGAACTCCCAATCTTCCTAATTCTACCTCCCAAGTGCTGGGATTACAAGCATGTGTCACCTTTTTATGCCCATTGAAATGTGATAGCACTTCTGCCCCAGCACTTGGCTTCCTGGCTCCATCCTATCTGCTTAGGCTTCTCCACCATTGCTTCCGGTTGTTGTTTTATATTCTGATTCTTCCAAGGGCTTCCTGCCGCTGCCCTGACCTTCAGGCTCCTTACCACAATAGCCAATGGCAGTCCCTTTCTGGACAGGGGCTCCATTTGGGGCTTTCTGGGTACGGATGGGCTGATGAGCTCCCAGAGACTGGGGTGACTATCTGGGAGATACTGAGTTTTCTTTCCTCATGGGGATGCTTACTCTGGCTTTCCTGGCTCCTTTGGTAATTCATTTTCTCTCTTGTCACACATGTTGTGGTTTCCCACATCCAGAATGGCTTCGGTTTGCTCTCTACCTACTTAATAGCCAGAGTATATACTCTGACCTCCTGGGACCCCATATGCCTAGGTACCCACTTTTCTGTGAAGGGCCCAGACCCTGTGTCCCCTCGGCAAACTTGGACACTTAGTCTAGGTGGAGTGGAAGTCCTTAAGAGCCTCTGGAGACTGAGTCTCATCTTTACTACTTCTTCGTGTGTGTGTGTGTGTGTGTGTGTGTGTGTGTGTGTGTGTGTGTGTGTGTGCTCCTCTACAATCCTTGCAGCCCTGCCCCCTTCACCTTCGGCCTTGCAGCAGACCCCATGGTGCAGGCACCAGGCAGAGCAGGCACACCTGTGCACGTGTGGCTGGGTCCTTCTTAATCCACTTGATGACAGTCTCGTAGACCAGCTCCTCGGCCTTGGTGTTGAGGCTGTCATTGGAGACGTAGGCGATAAAGTCGTCCTTAGAGATGCTGAGAATCTCCTCCTGGGCAGCCACCTCGGGGAAGATCTGCAGTGCGAAGGCCTTGGCCATGTGGTAGAGTTCACTGCACTGCATGGCCTCAGCCATGGCCAGCACTCCCAGACAGTTGCTGGCAGTCAGCTGCTTCTCTGAAGGTAAGAGTGAATGGTCACTGACCCAGGAGTCCTGAACGGATTACCTCTTGTTCCCATCACCATCCCTGCATCTTCCTCTGAACACAACCCATTTCCTTGTGACCCTGTATCCAGCATCCATGGTTGTCATTGCTCTACCTCCTGTCACCCTGAGCCTCAGATTCATTTCCTAGGTTTTTCTCTGCCCTGATTCATGTGGATCTCCCAGGGCCTGTTCTGGTTCTGTTCCTGCAGACCACAGCAGAAACACCAAAGCTCTAATGGATGGAGTGAGCTTCCCCTCTTAACCCATGGAGAGAGGGCTGGGGCTTCGGGGTTTAGTCCTGGGCTGTGGGTAGTAGACACATTGAGACTTATGATGTCTTCCATCATGGCAAAGATGCCTGATATCCCAGACACCTTCTTTAAGTCAAGTCCTATAAACAACAGCCCTCATGTATCAATCCATTGTTTCCCATGACCCCCAGAGTCCCCTAGTCTACCATCTAGAACCTGGGGTCTGACTAACTGGCTCTTTTGAAATCTGGCTAATAGCTCTTTCAGGCTAGAACTGAGTATGTGCCACCTTCTGCCGCTATGGCTCCTGACTCTTTTGGATAGATTAACTCTTCCAGCAGTACTCATCTGATATCTTCCCAGTGTCTGGCTTTTCTTTCTGTGTACCACACCCCAGACTGTGGTGGTTTTTTTTTTTTTTTTTTTTTTTTTTTTGATGCTCTCCTTGCTCCCCTGCTCCACAACTCCCAGCCCAACTGAGCAGTACTGAGCTGAATAAAGTGAGTATGCTCTGAGCAGGGAGTCTGGTGTGTGTGGGGGTGTGTGAGCCCCACACCAAGAGCCATCTCTTGTAAAACAGCTCTGGGCTTCCAAGGGTTAGATCAGATGCTCTGGTCTGTGCATGCATCTGGGAATGAATATGTTAAAGGGGAACAGAGTGTGTGGTCCATTCATTCAGGGATTAGAGGGCAGGACAGAGTGGTGAGGTCCCTCTACCCCCAAACCCCTACCACATGCACAGGCTATTTACACATCCTAGTGGCCATTGATTCTGGCAAGGACACAGTGACCCCTTCAGTGAATGCTGTTCCATCACATGCTCTGATGAAATCTAGACATCCTGGTACAATCCAGGGAAACACTGGTCAGCTCACCAAGAAAGGACACACAGACTTTGCAGAAGGTGTGAAACTGGAACTTGCTAGCCGCCTCAAGCAGAGTCTTGGCATTGGCTGAGTCGATGACCAGCGACCCCGTGTAGACGAACTCTAGCAGAAGCTCCAGTACATCAGCCTGCAGGTTGGACAGCACCAGCTCCAGCTTCTCCCGGCTGCCCTGGCTGCCGTCCTGCACCGACCTAAGGCACAGAGACCAGGCTGTCCTCACCTGCCACCCCTGCGGCCACTGCCGCTTCCTCACAGGGCCAGATCTCCCTGTATACTTCAGTCATGACCTTCATCTTAGGACTCAAAGGACACAGCAATGACACACCTGAACCTAATGACCTGACACAGGATCTGAAAGAGAAGGGTCTGACCAGAGGTGCCCCAGAGAACAGAAAAGCCTGCTTATCACTACTTGGCATGTCCATGCAAAAAAGATGCAAATCAAAAAAGCATGAGCCGTGGATGGGGACGAGGACCAGGACTGGCCACAAAGGGAAACAATATGGTTTAGCTAGCTCCTTGCTGGACCTGGTGTCTACACCAAATGGTACCGGCAAGCCCTGACAAGCAGAAACAAGCACTGCCTCACAGGGCAGAATCTCCTCCAGGTTGAAGATCGAAGTCTTCTGATTATCGGGCATTCTAGCCAATCAGGAGACTTCTTCTGAGCACATCTTGAAGACCCAGAGCCTTGGAAGGCTGCCCAGGAAATAGCCCCCTCCCAACCCCAAACTTTCCAAAAATCATATTGTTTCCTTTTAGGCATGGAAGGGAAGCCCTTCATGACATTGCTTTGAAACTGAAGACAAGACGAGATAGACGGACAGAATGGTTAGAGCTGGGAAGGGGAGAGGGGAACAACCAAGGACTTCCGCCACAGACAGCCAGCAGCCATGACCTGGGGCCTGGCCCAGGGCGAGGGGGGCCCTCCTGCCACATGGAACACGGGGTCAGAGGTCAGAGTGGCCTGCGTGTAGAGTGTGCATCGGGCTTGTGAACTGGGGTGGGGGAGCAGGGGAGGGACACAAATATATCAGTATGTTTATATCTGGTGTCTACAGAAATACAAAAATCATTGCAAAGGCTCCTAAGGCCTGGCAGCCGCTCCCTACAGCTGGACCTGGAAGGAAACAGATCAGGTGAACTGAGAACACACCAATACAGAAGTGAGGCCGGGAGGAAAAAAAACAAAAACAAAAACAAAAACACCCAGAGCGTTAAGTCAGGAGGCAGGTTTCTCAGAGGCCATCGACTTGACCACCCCGGCTTGGCTACTCTCACCAGGCCAGCTTCTCTCACTGAGTCTGGCCTGACTGGGGTTGTGGCAAGGAAGTGAACTCCGCTGCCCACCCACAGATTTCTGCAAAAGCCAGGGGCCAAGACTCTTGACACTGGTCCCTTGGGTACACCCAGGGCAGGAGTAGAGGTGTGCCAGTGCCTGGTAAGACAGTAGTTTGGCTAAAGATGCTGGGGCAGTTGCTGGGTGAGAAGACAAAGCACCAGCAGGGAGCAAACAGACCTGGGTACCCTGTTTACCACTGACAGGCAGATAGCCTAAGCCTCAGGCCCCTAGCCTCCTATTCTGCAAAACAAATTGGAAGTAGATGAGGCCTACAGTTCTGCTGAGGCTCAATGTTAGAGAACGCCCTTCCCAGGAGACTCCTCTACGCAACAGTGTTTGCAATAGTGTTTGCTCGTCTACTGCTAGACTTTGAAAGCTTAAGGCCTTCAAGGCTGAGTATGCAGGTTTCACTGGGACCCCGAGGCTCAGTCAATGCTTAAAGCACCTTTCCCACAGACGGCTTATGTGACCAGAGGCCCTAAGGCCTTGTACTTCTGTGGTCCGAGCAAGTCAAAGTACTGGCCATAGAGAGGGTCTGGGCTGAGGTCATTTAAGCCCACACATGCTAAAGTTACTTCACACACATGTGTTTTGCTGTCAAGATGAATTCGCAGGCTTGTGTGCCTTGGTTAAGTATAAAAGTAGCTCTCAAGTATCTCCTAGAAACTCCATAAACCCTGGTTATCCCGGGCCTCTGAGGTTATCTGATCAGCTTCTTGCTTCAAGTCTTTGCTGCCTCTGTGTTCCTCTTAATGGCTTGGCCTTTCCTCTGTATTTCCTCAGGATTGTGGAAGTCATGCTGGGTCACTGTGTGGCAGGGCTGATGGGGTCAACATGGGTTGCTCACCTTTCTCAAGATACCTTTCACTGTTGCCACTAATAATTGCCAGCCCAGTGTAT
>JANHMN010000010.1:51972818-52070568 GCA_030674055.1 Rhabdomys pumilio | reverse complement strand
GAAGGAATGAAAGCACAGAGCTTAGAGTATCAGGCTTGATGAGAATCAAGTTAAGAAATTCAGTGACTTCATTCATTGCAATGCAAAAAAGACTGGAATTCACATGTCCAGTACCTGTCCCAGTACTGTCTTTGTAGGATGGGGGACTTTTGCTATAGGGGTGCCTGCCATGCTCAGGTCTCTGTCCTTTTTGGTATGGTGAGGAATAGCTTTTCTCAGGTGCTGGGTATTTCCCCCCATACCTTAACAGAGATGTGCAGGGAAGTGACTGCCATCTTTTAAGAAAGATGGTCATGGCTTCTATGATCGGGCCTGTAGCCTGGCCAGACAACCAAGTGGAAGTGACCGGCCTTGATTAATGTCTCTATGGCATCTGTGCATCTTGAAAAATTTTCAGTACCCAGAGGGTAAATGAAGGGACTTTGCCATGGGCCAGAGAAGAAAAGCCAGGACAGACAGTACAGCCTAGGGGTAAGATACAGCTCTAGGCCTGGGACTCCAACCCAAAGGGTCCAGTGTGTGAGCTGATAAGAGAAGGATGAGTGCTCCATTCATCAGCCAGGGGCAGTGACTCAGCCCTTTGTCTTTCCTCACTCACTGTCCAGAAGCAGTGTCCTCATCCCTCGTCTCTCAGTTTCCCTTCTGATCATCCTGTGGAACCCGAGCTGGCCAACCAAAGGTCAAGCAGAACAGGCTTGTGGTTCTGTTTTGCCTTGGCTTGCTGCTGGCCTCCTGCACTCATGTCCAAGGGCTTCTTGACCTCCAGGCCTCATCTAGAGGGTCCAGTCCCCCTAGCAGGTCTGCATACAAGTGCCTGTCTTAAAGTACCTCTCTTAAAGGGGAATTCTGTTCTTCTCAGCAGGTCTTGTGGCCAGCGTTCCTAATATCACATGTAGAACACACACACGCACGCACGCACGCACGCGCACATGTGCACATTCCTTATACACAATGTCAGCTCAGAGACTTCCCCTTTCTCCCTCACTGACTTTGCCTACAAACAGAAAGCAGTTTCTTTTTCTAGGTCAGAGAATAGACACTTCCATATCAGACAGTATGTATATGTTACTTAAATGCCTGAGACTTCAAGATCCTCATCTGTAAAATGGGGGATTCTAACGGCAGGAGCTCCTTAAACTTATGTATCTATAAAGCTTCTTGTCACCAGGTGGCAATCTTGTCAAGAAAGGAAGTGGTGAAGAAGCCTGGCTTAAAGGAACGAGCTCATCTATGGAAGCCCGTGAGGAAAGGCTGGATAGTGTAGGGCCTTGGGAATGTCGTCAAGCACTGGAGTTTGTAGGGACTTGACTGCTGTCTGTGAGGCCATACTGGGCAGATCCAGTTTCTCTGCTCAGTCTCATACTGATTTGTGTGTGTGTGTGTGTGTGTGTGTGTGTGTGTGTGTGTTGTCTGTTTTATGCTTCCCTTTTCTGACCCATGTACTGTTTCTCTCTGAGGACTTTGGGTAGGCTCTGGCCCAGGAGAGACCCTGCCTGTTTGTAGAGAGGAATAAGCAAGTGATTTAGCTTCTTATATGCTCCTCCCATGGCTCCAGGAAAGACAGTTACACTGAGAATGGGGATGGAGCAGTGGACACATGACCTAGGTTGTTGGCAGAAAGGAATTTAGCTTGAATTTCCGAGTCTGGGGTGCTGGTTCAGAGAAGGGGTAGCTCTGGCAATGAATGATCCACCAGGGCAGGTCAGTACGGACTCATGTAAGCCCTGAGAAATAGATTGGCTCTATTTCCTCAACCTCATAAGACAACAGCCCCTGAAAAGAAGCCTCTTGGCCACTTTATCCAAGGGCTTGATGTGATGAGGGCTGAAACATGGTGACATTAGCTGCTTTCTGACCATGAAGAATTTACAGCCATGTGGCTCATAAAGATATATCATCTTCCTGTGGAGATCTTGCTTCACTCCTTCAAAAGCATTTGTTTGCAGCCATCATTATGAATGGCAACATGTACCCCAGGGCCCAGACAGAGAGAGGAAATTCAAAATGGCTACACACAAACACAGCTTCAGCTTCTCCTTTGACTCCTGAAGGTGCTCCATGCTGAAGGCCCTAGATCTCAGCCCTGACTCAGTCAGATTCATCTGCCTGTCTGACTACCACCAGGGGATTCGAGTACCCTTTAAGCCCTGAAAGCATGTCATGTCATGTGTTCTACGGGCTACCTTCCCCAGCTAACCCCTGATACTGGCCTGTTTACCTGCTTTCTTTCCTTTTATGACTTTGACACCTTTGTTTCTCCCATCTTGGCAGGCTTGTAAAGCCTCTCCAGGCTGGTCTTGCCATCCACTGACTGTCATCTTCACCACCATTTGATCAACTTCTGGCTTACAAATGGTAAAGCCTGAGGCCTGAGGGCGAGGGTCTGGCCAGAGTGGAGTCACAGAATGAGTGGCAAGTCAAGTGTAGGACCCAGGTCTCCTGGCTCCCAAGGATGCTCTCTCTCCCAGAAACTACTTGGATGGAGGGCCCATCCTACTCAGCAGGGCTACTAAGGTGTGTGGGCTCCCCCTTCACCCTTATAACAAGTCCAAGAGTTCAGTGGGGAGTCAGGGCCTGCTCATATCTGCTTCTGGGGAGGCAACCTATTCCTGTCCCTGGGTCATACCTGTTTGTGTCCCTACCCTCCTTGTCTGGAAGGGTCTTCCTCCTCCTCCTTTGCCTGTCCAAGAAGGTTCCCCCCCTATCTGGGGTTCTTTTTCCTATTTTGTGCTGGAGTTAGGCTGTGATTCATCTTCAAAGGCAGTTAAAGATTTTTAGTCCAAGGCTGGACCACTGCTCTACATTAACCTCACGCTCTGTAGCTCATCTGGATCAGGGTCCAAGGTCCCAGATTATTTAGCTGTGTCCCTGCAGCCAGGTGCTAGCCACTGCTCCACAGAATTTCCTAAAAAGAACCCCCTGGGCGGAAGAAGCCCCTGGACATGCCTCTTTCCCCGAGACTTATGCCTCTAATCCTTGCCCTCAGACACAGAACCTAAGTATGAGGGCAGGAGACGGAGTTGTCCAGGAAATGGGATGTCACAAAGAGCCTGCCCCTCCTGTGTGGCACAGGGCCAGTAAGGCTGAGTGGGACCTCACACACAGCCGGCGGCCTGGCTCTATGCCAAAGGACACAGGGGATAGGAAAGGAGATGCCAGCCAGTGTGCCATCCTGAAACAAAACACAGTCGCTCTGGGGTTAGTTGGCAAGTCCAAACACAGCATTGGGAAGCAAGCAGAGGTCCTGTCCTCCTACTCTGAGCTCTGTCCAGGCTCAGCGTCCGCCCCGGAGAGGCTGCAAGGCAAAATGAGCAGCGACATTAATCTGCTGATGGGTGAGAGAAATGTGAGCGTTACCCTGGGCTGGCCCCTCGGCTGCTCTCCCTCCCTAAGGAGCTAGGAGGTGGCCCTGACAGCTTTGCAAGGGTATGAAACAGCCCCAAACAATTATTATTTTTTTTAAATCAACAAAATGGAAAAACAAAGATACCCAGGCACCATTAACGCTGATTGATCTAGGTAGAAATGGCCGGGTGGAGCCAGGGTGGGCTGAGGGGCGGGGGGTGAAGGCTGAGAGACCGTGTTTAGGACACACCTGGTCTGCACTCAGTGCCCAGTGTTCAAGTATGAGGCTTGGCCTACACATTCGTCTCCCTGACTCAGGCTGGGGGAGAGCAGTCCCTGGGGTGCCTGGTGTCCCTCAGTGGGGATCATCTGCTCAGGATGCTTTCCTGGCATTAGGTTCACCATCAACAGTGGCGAGGATGGATCTGGGGACCCTGAGGGATGGAGTAGTGTGTAGTGGTCCCTTAAAATGGAGTCTATGGTCCTCTTAAGTCTCGGGGAGGGCTTGTAATCTGCTAAGAACATGGGGTTTGGGGGTGTGGGGAGGAGCCTACTACGGGCTAGCCCCTGGTGGCTAATGAGGCCGTGTGTGGGAGCAGGGGCAGGAGCTGCTCTGAGGCTGAGTGTGTGTGTGTTTGTGTGTGTATGTGTGTATGTGTGTGTGTGTGTGTGTGTGTGTGTGTGTGTGTGTGAGGGCACTGGGGAGGGGGAGGAGAGATGGCTACTGGCTCTGTGACAGGGAGTCACACTTCAGGAACCTGCAAGAGAGGGGGAGAAAAGCGACACAAAAGCGTCCTACGAAGGAACAGACCCGACCACAGCTGGAAGGAAGGCAAACCTTTGAATCAGGTCCTTGAAATACAAGCTGCAGGAAGCTAGAACATTTTGGTGGACTTCAAACTCTCTGCCTTCAACAACAATTTTCAGGTCTGTAAATGCTTTCGCTCTGCGTTGCTGGTTCAATTCCTTCAACATTTCTGCAGAATAGAGAAGACAGACAGGGCCAGGTTCCCATTAAGAGGTTTTTAATTTTTATTTTTAATTAATTTTTTTCAAGAAGTAGAGAGATAGAAAATACTTGATATTCTTTCTTGGCAAGGCTGGCTGAACACTGACAGTCAAAAGAGGTCACAAACAAGCATAAACAAGCAGCCACTGGGAGGGGCTACATAACCAAGGGAGTAACAACTTAAAAAAGCAAAATAACAAAATCAAACCAAACCCGAATATGATTAAAAAAAAATATCAAACCCAGATACTGAAAGATTGGGGAGTAGGCTGGGGAAAGATTCCTATACTGACAATTGGAAACAGAAAATACATTACCACAAACAGCTTTAAAAAAAATAAATCTATCCTAGAACCAAAAAGGTCTCCAGATGCCAATGGTGTCGACGTATCAAGTAAAGCATGGCATTGTGATGCAGGATGGGCGGGACATGGTTCAGAGGAGCAAAACCCACAGACCCTGTAGAAACAGCATCCTTTCTGTTAGACACCCAAGCCATAGCGTAGAACAAGTTTCCTGGGTAGGACAGCCAGAGAGCAGAAGGACCCAACGAGGGCTTGGCAAGGGCCTCCTTCCATCTCATGCTTTCACAGACTTCTGGGGTAAGCAAGTAAGCAAGGGTTGGGATGGGGTTGGGTGGGGTGTTTCTTTGCATCAGCCCCATTTTCTAGGTTGGCTTTCCAGGACACCCAACCTTGTTTGTGCATTTGACAATGAGAAGCTGGTTTGCAGCCTCTGCAGGTCTTAGGAAGGGGCTTGGGGGTGGAAGGTGATTATATCCTGCTCCAATGTATACCTACCTTTGCCCGGAGTCTTGGCCACTGGGGCTGGCATAGACAGAATCCAGGCCTGTGGACTCCAGACCTAGGGAGGTCAACATCTTCTCCCAGGCCCACCCCAAGGGCTAGAAGGGAGGAGAAGAGAAGAGCCTACCAGCTAGCCCATTTAATTAAGGTGTCCTTTCCCCTTTGTTGAAGTTAACGCCTTTGCATGGACACTATTCCTCACTGCTCTAGCACACCTGGCTGCATCCAGGACTCCTTATCCTTTCCCTGTAGTGGCTGCACATTACATCAGTGGCCTAGATCCTTGTGTCAGGTGACCTAGACTGTCATTAGACAGGTAAAGGGAGACAATGAGAGGTAAGACCTCGTACCATCATCCCAAGCTCTCCAGGTCTATGTTAAGTGAAGCTGATTTTCTATAATTACTCTCTGGTCTGGTGTTCCCTACTGCAAGCCTAATCATAGGCTCAGTACCAGTTAAATGCTGAGTGTCCCCTAGCCCTAGTTCTTATTCTGCATTTGTCACAGGGTAGTTAGGTGGCCCTGGGCTCATCTCAGCCTGTGGCAGGTCCTCTATGCCTCTCTGAGTCTCTATATTTATATCTGTCAACAAGGAGCTGAGCTTCCTACTTCTGTTTGCAGAGATCAGTGGGGTCACTTGATCTAGTCCAGCTCACGGATGATGATAGGATTAGTGGGCCTCGGCAGCCAACAGGCCCTCCCTCCTTCACAAAGATACACTGGCTCTGCTAAAGATGGAGGATATGGGTCCTGGAAAACATGCTGCATGTGGGGACTGAGGTGGTGGAACTGTCTCCAGAGCCACAGGCTATGCTAAGCCATGGGCCCCCTCACCATATGTTAGACTGACTTGCACTAAGGGAGAATGCCTTCAGGTCTGCATGTAGAATGCTCTGGTCAGGTTCTCCAACAGAGACAAGGGTGTGGGCTCAGGGTGGGGAGCATATTATAGGTTGAGTAGAGAGCTGGGGAGCAACAGGAATGGCATAGTTGGCGGGTGACACTAGATCCTGAGAACCATGCCAAGGGGCTGCAGGGGACTCTGTGTAGAAAGTAGAGAGGTTGGGCTTGTTTTCCAGTGATCTGACAGAGAGGAAGAAGGAGAGGGTTTTAGGAAACCCAGTGGGAGGCAGGAAGACCCCTGATCTTCAGAGACCTTGATTTTTCAGAGGCTTGGGGTGGAGATGAGCCTATGGGGCTAAGGGAGGATCTCTGGGGCTTGACAGGGCTCATGTAAATTATGATTCTTGGATGCTCACAGAGCCTGCAGCTGAGTGAACCTGGTGGCTTATGTCATTTAAGAGAGGGGTGGAGGTAAGGGTTGGGGGAATTCTAGACGAGGAATCCAAACTCTTAGAGCTTTACAATATTTTTAAAATGTAGAGAGGTGTGTGTGTGTGTGTGTGTGTGTGTGTGTGTGTGTGTGTATGTGTGTGTGTGTGTGTGTGTACATGAATGCAGGTACCTTCAGAAACCAGAAGAAGGTATCAGATCACCAACATCGAGAGTTACAGGTAGTGTGAGCCACCTGACATGGTGTGGGAACTGAACACAGATTTTTCTGGAAGATCAGTATACCTTCTCAGCCGCCCACCTGTCTCTCCAGCTCCTGGGTCCCTAGTTCTTAATATGGATGTCACAGGATAGTTAGGTGGTCTTGGGTGAGTTACCCCAGCCTGTGGGGCCTCCAATCCCTGTAGGACAAAAAAGCTCTGTGGCTCCCTGGTCATCGTATGTGTGTTGGAAAGTAGACCCAGCTCTGTGTGCTTGTGGAATTAGCTAGTGCTGGGACCAGGTCAACATCCCACTCCTGGACCCACTGTGTTCTGATGTTTCAAAGGTTTTCCTTACAGGTCAAGGTTCTGGAAAAGACTTTAGCTGTAGCCTTAGTTCCAGCACCAACACTGGCTGCATCAGGAACCTCACATCCAGGCCCAAATCTGGCAAGGTGCCTGGGACTCAGGCGTCGCCTCTCTCCATATCGATGCTTTCTGTTCTCTACACCTCCACCTTTTCAGAAATCTGATGTAATAGCTGAGAACGATTATTCACTTCCAGAAGAAATTTTCAATTTATGAAAGTGCTCACCAGGGGATTCCTTTGCACAGCAGGCACAGTGCATTCCAAGTATTGATCAGTTGGTTTGTGCTTGCCACTGCCTGCAGTGTGCTGGTGGGGACAGTGGGCACCACAGTTTATACTTGTCAGGAACACACCCTGGATCCACAGGAGGAAGCCAGGACCTCCTTCCTGGGTGGAAGATGTTTGGATTCCTCACCCTGTCTCAGAGCAGAATAACTCTCCTGGATTTTTGAGGTGTCTCTTGGAAACAGTCCAAAAAGGAGGGCCTGGGAAAGGGAGGGCTGTGGGGTTTGGCGGGAATCTAGACTAAGGGTGGGTGTCAGGGCTCCTGGCAGCACCCTGCATTTGTACAATTTAGACTGGGCCAGAGGCCCTTAGACCCTCCCCAGGAAAGACTCAGTACATATTACTGAGGAGGCTGATAGTCTGAGCCCACGTGGAGAGCTATAGCTTTGCTGCTCTCCACGTGGGCTCAGACTATCCTCCATCCCTGCTGGCTGGCATCTTGGGGCATTTCCTGGTCTTAGCTTTGAGTGGAATGCCCCACTCCCATGCTTATAGAATTGGCTGCCCCGTGCCTTGCTGCCCCACTCCACATCAGTGATTTCTCTAACGTAAGACCACCTGGCAGAAAGGACAGGTCCAGAGAGTGCTTCCCAGTTTCCAGCCTGCCTTCTTCCGAGCCATCTCCACAGCGCAGCTCCTAACCGCAGCCACTGGCCTTTGGTTAATGAGCCCCCTCCAAGGGTGAGCAAAGGCAGTAAGGTGTCCTTGATCCTAGCTTCTCTTTCACTTTCTCCTTCTAGTGAAGCCTCCCTGTGCCCTAGACAGCATTCTGCTTCCAAACAAGTTCCCCTCTGCCCAAGTCCTTCCTTATTCTTCATTTGGCTGCTCACCATTGGTTTTCCGTTGCAATCCTGATATCATCTGGTCCCAGGCCTCCTTGTTTCTTTTTTCCTACAGCTCCTGCCCCCTGTTCCCCCATGCATGTTCTTGTAGCATCCTGAGCTGCCTTCTTTACAGCCTTGTATTTATTCATTTACATATCTGCCTCCTGCACCAGACTATATTGTATCTATATTTTTTTTTACCTGCAATACTCAGCTCAGGCCTGACATGTGTTCAACCCACACAGTAAGTTGCAAAACTTCTCTATTACCAAGAGGCAGAGGTTATTGAATTGTGGCCTTAACTCACTTTGGAGCATAGAATGCAGCAAAAAGGACCTTAGATGGGTGTCAGCCACAGCATCAAGGGGATCTGCTTGTTTTTGCTACCTCAGGAGATCCCGCTGGGGATAGCCTGCTGGAAGATGAGAGGCAGCATGGAGCAAAGATGAGCTATCCCAGATTGTCATATAGACTAGCCAGCCTCTGCCAGTATCAGCCTGACCTAACCCACACATTGCCTAACCAGAACCACAGCCTATATAAGTGAGTTACCTTTTAAGCCAGTATGTTTGAGAGTTGCTGGTTAGCTTGACAAGAGCCACTTGATTTGGAAGGTAGGAATAAATGACAGGTTCATGAACTCAGAGAATGTGTCTCCGTTGTTTTTTTCCTTTGTTAATTTGATGTGAGGTTAATTTTTAAAATGTGCAAACATTCTACACGCCTATCTCTCAAGTGCTTAGGTCAGTGCTGGTAAGCACACGAACACAGTTTTACAACCAATTGCTGGACTTTCTTTCCAAACTGGAACTGTGTATCTAGGAACCCCCCCACCCCCACTCTTCCTCTGCCAGCCCCTGGCCGCCATTTCACTTCCGTCTCTATGAGTTTGACTCCTCTGGAGACGTTGTAGTGTAAGTGAAACCATATACATTTGTCCTCCTGGGATTGGCTTATTTTACTTGAATGCCTTCAAGGTTTGTCTTCATTGTACCGTATGTCAGAATTTCCTCCCGGCTTACATCCTGTGGTAAGTAGATGCCATTTTAAAATCCATTCATCTGTGGGTAGATGCTTTTCAGCTGTTGTGACTGATTCTCCCAGCCTAATCTTCCATCCAGTTATGGGTATCTCTAGCTACTCCGGTCTTCAGCGCCACTATAATTGGTTAGAATGAAAATAACCCTGTAGACCCAGCTTCCAGGGAATGCAAGGGACGAGGGAATGCTAAGAGGGGTCTGCCTGGAGCTGCATGCTTGTTTAGAGGAGAATGAGACCACAGACAGAACCAAGACTAGAGATGAAGCTGCAGCTAAACTTCTGCATATTTTTCACCAAATGACACAAGTTATTTGTCACAGACTAATAGGCTCATTCCAGCTGGTCTAGAAGGGCTGTCCAATGCAGTAATAAAGAGAAAGGGGTGTCAAATATTAAAAGGTAAAGCATTCCAGTGTCTCTGCTGTGGAGAAGCCCATTAAATCAGAGCCCTGAGAAAGGTTGCATAGCCAAATAATTTTTTTTTTCAGAGCTCAAGCAGGAACCCAGCTAGGTGATAAATGTTCCTGGTCCCATTGGTATTTATGACACATACATGATAAAAGACCGGAAAACATTATAAACTCAGAACAGTTGGGAAATACACTGAGAAAGCCCAGTGAAGACTGTGTCATGCACACCCAGAGGGTAATTCATCTGGGAGCAGGGACGCTGGATGTGTGCTGACACCGTGGGGACAAATGAGAGCTTTGCACAAACAGCCTCCTCAGTGGATGCTTTGTACAGTCATGAAGTGCCTGGAGCAAGCTCTTCTTACAGGATTGCCCAGGAATGACCAGTTTGTGCCTGTAGAGGGCATGACTGGAAAAACTTGATGTCATCGCTGAGTCACTGTGGTCTGCTACCATGAGGACCCTCTCCTCCTCTAGGGGATGAGACTCGGTCCTTACTGCTTAGCTCCTTTCTGAGGACCCACAGAGCCTTCCTGGGTCTGCTCTTCCATTTACAGCTTCATCACCGCTGTACATTTCTACCCTCTGAGTTTATGCCCAGCACTTCCTGCTCTTTTGACCAAGTTATTTCTTATACTTAAGATCTCACAAGTCCTGAAAGCCTCAGCTTTAGCAGCATCCTCTAAGGGGTCTCAGAGTCATCTCAGTCACATCATGCTTTGCCCTCTCCTGTGTTCCCATGAGACTTTGTTGGTGTCTCAATATCAGATAGAGACTACTGGCTGCCTCATTTTAAAGAACTCTACCTGTTGACTACCTATCTCCTCTCCAGGCTTTGATATGAATGGCTTGTCTCTGTGGTTCTGGAGTAAATGGCATTATATTTTGTGTGTGTGTGTGTTGTGTGTGTGTGTGCGCATGTGCACACTCATGAACACATGCATACATGCTTGCTTGCGCATGTGTGCGCGCGCGCACACACACACACACATACACACACACACACACACCTCTTTTATGATTGGAATTCAGGTGGATTACAGAACACATGGAGAGGTGTGGGAAGCAGTCAGAATGTCCTTAAACATGATTAAATGGAGCTAGTAGAAATGTCTAGCTGTGTAGAAGCAGATGGACTGGTTGTAGAAGTGAAGCTTCCTCTAAGCCTAGGAGAGATCATTGCTAACAACCATGGTAGCTCCACAGTCTGAGTGATGTCTATTGCTAAAGCACTGCCCCATTCGTGACTTAGATCTTTGGGGAAGAGACTGAATCACTCTGTTCTGCCCCAGTTGTTTAGAAGAGCCATAAATGACCTTTGTAGGAAGGACTAACTACCTCAGCTGACACTGAGGTATAGCTGCAGCCTGTGGCCTTGACACACAGTGGCTAGAGAGAAGCCATCCTTTTAACGCTTCAGCTCCTAGCCGTCTAGATGGCAAGGTTTACCCAAATGTAATCCAACAACCAGTTGCATGCATCAACAGATCATGCCTGGAGGGACCAGGGTGGGCATTCTTCATTTGGAAAGGAATTAGGGGAAGGCAAGGGCAGAGGGTTGTATTAGTCACTCTCTGTTGATGTGATAGAATATGCTGACCAAAAGCTTTTCAGAGGGGGTCTAATCCATCATGGCGGACAAGTTATGGCAGCTGGAGTGTGAGGCAGTGATGGCAGTCAGGGAGCAGACTGATCGCTTTTCATCTGTACACAGGAAGCAGAGGGGGTGGTGTGGCCAGGCTACATAACTTTAAAGATCATCTCTGATGATGTACTTCCACCAGCAAATTTCTACCTCCTGAAAGTTTCCATAATATTCTTAAACAGCATCACCAACCTAGGAGCACATGTTCGAACACACAAGCCTACAGGAGACATTTCCCTTTCAAACCACCACAAATGTCATGATCCAGATCAAGATCAGGGAACCTGGTCACATGGTGGCTTCCACCAGAGGGTGGTGAGATAGACCCTTGGCTGAGCAAAGATGGCTACTGGGCAACCCCCAAGGCTGCAATGAGAAGAAGTGCCTGACTAGGATAATATTAGCAGCAGTTAGACCTTCCAGCCTTTACTAATGATGCTCGCTTGCTCACTCTCTCCCTCTATCCCTCTCTCCATCCCCCTTTGCTCTTTCAAGACGAGGTTTCTTTGTGTAGCCCTCACTGTCCTGGACCTCACCATGTAGACCAGGCTGGCCTTGAACTCAAGAGATCTGCCTATCTGTACCTCTCAAGTTCTAGGATTAAAGGAATACACCCCGGGCTAAAGATGCTGTCATTTGGATTCTTGTTTTGCCTGGAGGGGAGAACTTGAGAAGGTGAAACTCTGAGATGAGAGGAGGTAAATAGTATGAAGGTTCTGTGTTGAGAGACATCTGAAGAAGGCCAAAGCTTGGGAGAAGTTGGGTGAGATGTGGAGTCAAAAATTAGAGGTGTGAAAAAAAAATTAGAGGTGTGAAGGAGTCTACAGAAGAGAAGTGGGACTCAGGGGTGACCTCCTGGAGTGTGGAAAAGAACTACACTGTAATGAAATGACAGATGAGCCAAGTCAGGACACTGGGAGGCTATGGGGGGGTTGGAAGCATGCATGTAGAAGATCCAGGTGGAGACTGAGGCAGGGGGCTAGCAGCAGCCAATGGGGACTTAGGAAGTAGAGTCCCTATAATCCTTATATGACTTCTCTAAGAATACAGTTTGGTAGCAATGGAGGGTGGTGTCTCAAAGGACACAAGTCCTAATGACAAAGGGAGTGTGAGACTCCGCTATGATTCCAGGGATTAAGTTGAGTGGGGGTGGAGACCTTACTCTTTTTTTTTTTCTTTTTGTAAATGCTCTTATCATTATGAAACCATTTGGTCTTCAGTGTATTAACTCAGAGTTTATATTTCTTTTTCACTGGTAGTTAGACTTTTGGGAGGCGGGGGATAGTTCTTCACTGGAGGGACTGCAGTTAAGAAGTCATTGATAGTTACTTGGGGCCAAGAGAAAGAGCCAAGTTCAGAACCTTGGAGAGCTACACATACCCAGTAGTCCAGGCAGAAAGTAGTGAGATAACTAAGGAGCAGCCTGGACCAACTTAACACACCCAGGGCTGTGGATGGGACTAAGGGACTCCCAGCTCCTTCAGGGGCTGACTGAGACTCTGAGTTCCAGGAACTTGAGGCTGTACAAGCACCCAGTGGTGTCTTTATGAAACAGGTCTCCTGTGTGCTGATACTGGGGATACTGGGTGTGTGCCAGGGACTTGAGTAAATGAATGATCATACATGCAGCCCTGGAGCAGTGCAAGGTTTATTGGGAGAGACATTGATATAACTATGCCAACAGGGAAAAGCACTGAGCAGAGGAGAAGACAGCTGGTTCTGCCTGAGGGGACCAGAGAAGCACCATAGTGGGGTGCTTGTCTAGTAAAGACTCATAGGAAAGCAAAGCAGAAGCACCCCAGGTAGCTGTAGTGTAAATTGAGAAGACTCCAAGGTTTGAAAGGGCCCATGCTATCCCATGAGACAATGAGATCATTGGTGGCTTTTATGGGTAGGGGACCTAGGGAAGGGTGGCCAGGAATCAAAGACATAACTGCTGCCTATGTCAAATGGAGAGCTAATTGTACATAAGGTAACTGAAGATGTGGCTCAGTGCTACAGCCTTTGTTTAGAAGAAATATAGCCCTGGCACATAAGGGAGGCTCACAACTGACTCACTGTGGCCTGAGGTGCACTCATGGGGCCTGCTCTGGGCTAGGTCTCAGAGGAAAAGGAATCTAGGTTATATCATCAAAATTGCCCATTTTATGCCACTGTGGGGTCTCCAAAGGACTGGCATTATGGTTGATCTAGATGTGTGGCCTTCATTTTTTTTCCTAATCCTCAACCTGGGCTCCAGCCAATGCCTTCCTTGCGATTTTGTCAGAACTGGATTCTGTGGCTGCATTCTAGGCTTTGGACTGCAGACATGTAGTCTTACTACTTGAGGCGGTAGTGGTACACTGACGTGCTACTTACAGTAAAGCCCATGGATGCTGGAAGAACACAGGTATGCAAATGGGTATTTGCAGTCACAAAGAACTGGAGGCTTCACTTGGTCTTCAAAGTGGAACTTATTACAGATAGAAGAGAGGGGACTTTCTTAGTGACCTGCATGTGCAAAGGCCCAGGGCCATGCAAGACTGTATTCCAAGTATGGACAGTTGGTGCAGTGGATGGTAAGAATTGAGGCTAGTGATATAAGTTGATGCCTCCAGGAAAGGTTAAATAAGCCGTACTGGGGAACCTATAAATCTTTAAATGTTTGTGTGTGTGTGTGTGTGTGTGTGTGTGTGTGTGTGTGTGTGTTGCGTATATGTACAAACATGAGTGCAGGTGTCTAATAAGTCTAGAGAGTGTCAGATACTCTGGTGTTGGAGGTACAGGTGCTTACGGAAGACCCAACCTTTGGGTTCTAGGAACTGAACTTGAGTCTCTGTAAGAGCAGTAAGCACTTTTAACCACTGAGACATTTTTAGAGCCCCAGGAACTCATAGATCTTAAGCCTAGAGATGGAATTAAGAAAAGTTAGATGGATGACCTTTGAGAACAGATAGTGGGAGGACTGGAAGCTATATGACTGGAGAGATGGAACACCTTCTAGTAGTGACTCCTGCCAGCAACATGAGAGAACAATGAGGAAGAAGCCTGTTCTAGACTCTGGAGGCTACAGAAGGAGACTCTGGGGAGCAGAGTCAGAGGACTTCCAGATTTGGTGTAGAGCTCTGCCCCAGGAGGTTAAGAAGACCATGACTTCTGTCTCCTTCTCTGGCAAGTTTAAACGTTTTTTCCCCAAAGTACAGTGGGGAGTTGGCATAGCCACCACATTTTCCAACACAGCACAGCCTCTGGAGATAATGGGCTTCCAACTCAGAGCTGAAAGCAGGCAGTCTGTTTCTCCTGCCTGGGACACAGTGGCTGGACAGAAACCTTGGGCAGAGGAGGCCTGTAAGGAGCTTGGTTTCCTCTTTATGTCCCTGGGTTCCTCAGTCATTGTTAAACATATCATCCCTCTTTCTAATCCAAGGCCCCTCATCTGCCTGTCTACTAGATTCCGACACAGCTGTATGCATGGAGGAGTAAGTGAAGATCTCCAGGGGTCTGCTCATTATGCAGACCCCAAGAATAGGTTAGAAATAGAAGAATAACAAAGACCTGGATGAGGAAACAGTGTCCCCACCTGAGGGACAAATAGCCCAACAAGCAGGAACCCAGTTTCAGAATTTAAATTCTCATGCTATGTCCCACAAAACTTCATTTTGTTAGATTCTTTTGGGGGAATCTGGTTCCCCAAAGATCTGGCCACTTAGGTTTGGGAAAGGCAGTAACATATTCCAGTAATAGGACAGCTGCCAAGATAGCTCAGAGATGGGGTTGGGAGCAGACAGAGGAGAGATGGAAGGAAAAGGTAAATTCTTCCATGGGTCTCTTCCATCTGCTTTAGCCCAAGTCATTATTTCCAAAGCATTCTGACAGCTGCCATCCCAGCAAATAAATCAATAGTTTTAAAGGATTTTCAAGAATTAGTGAGAGTACAATTAGTTCAAGTACCCAAGTAAACAGGGAAATGAAACAGAAACCCTGGATGCCAGGGGCTAATGGCAACTCCAGATGCTATGGCCAGGGAACTCACAGCAGCCTGGTAAACTGTGAGGTTAGGAGATAGGAGGAGAGAGTGTGTGCATCTGTGTGTGTGGCTGAGGCATAAGGACTGTTTCCTGCCCACCTGTGTCCTCCACAGTCTCCTAGGAGACTGTCTATCCCTGGTTCTCCATCCCTGTCTACATCTCTTGCTATTTGTGAGCAGATCAGGTCTGGGAACCACATCTAAATCCTGAGGTGAAATTCAGGAGGTGAAAACCTGGGATCTTTTCTAGTTTTTCACAAAGCTAACAGTCTTTTATAGCATACGAGTCATATCTGCTGTCATCCCAGGAAAATGAAGGGATCCTAATAAGCACAAAGAAGAAAGTGGGGTTGTGTCTCCAGTGGCTTAGGCCCTGCAGAGTGTGGAGGTCAGGACACTAGTCAATGGGACAGAACAATGGTAGATGAAGAGCCAGGACCTCATTAGCTGGGGATGGAACAACTCAGTCTGTGTGCCAGTGCACCCGTCCCACCCATTATACTGGCTACAATCCACAGTGTTTTAATCACATGATGAGGTAGCTGGGGTTGGAAAGATCAGCAAGGGGCTGTACTGACACTCTTCACTCTTCCAACCTTGATTTTGCTCTTTTCCCAGTGTCCTATGTCAATCCTGTCTTCCATTCATTTCTGTCTTCTGGGCAAGCACTATTGGGTGGAAGTGCTAACTTTTGTTACATATCTGCAATCACTGGTCCCCAAAGCCATTCTGGACACAGCTGCAGATGATTTGCTCCAAGTGTCAACCGACTGTTAAAGACCCCAGGCACAAGGAGGGAGGCCTGTGTGGGTACACAGCCTGTGTGCGTGGGCCCTCTGGATCAATTTCTTTAGCCTGGTATGGTTTCGCGTTAGTACTGGATTTAATCATAGCTCTTTCTGCTCAGTTCATTCTTGGCCATCAGCTTTTCTTGGGAAGCTGAACTTACCAAACTCTATACTAAATTCACAGGTCTACCATTTACAAATTCATGGCTTATAGTTACTTAATTGTTGCCAGCCTTTGTCAGTGGGCCCAGGCTTGTACACAATACCTATGTACGTGGCTCTGAGGGCCTCTACGTAGGGTGGGCTAGATAGTAGCCACCCTAGGGCCTGGCCACTGTGTCCAGTTAGCTGAGGGTAGGCAGAGCATGCACACAGTAGATGGCACCACCTGTGTTCAGAAAGATGAGCCAGGATATATACAGATTGGCCCATGGCATGGGAAGTGAAGAGAAGGGAGCCAGTGTTCTCAGAGCCATGGCACAAGATGGACCTGGGCATGAGACTCACTTGGAAACTTAAAAAAAAAAAAAAAAGACTGATGCTGGGTGTGGCTATGCACACCTTTAATCCCAGTACATGAGGCAGAAGCTGGTAGATCTCTGTGAGTTTTAGACCAGCTCTGTCTACATAGCAAACTCTAGGGAAGTAGACAAAATAGCACAGAGTTGATATCTGCCCAGCTCTAGTGCTTTTAAAGCTTATTATAAATGTAAAAGGTTTGTGTTTCTATTTGGGAACTACATGATCTAAGGTGGTGTAGAAACTACCAGTTAATATTTACCAGAAGACCGGAGCTCAGCATTTGACTAGTTTGACTAACCAGCTTGTGTGGACGATCCCCTGTCTCGCTCTCCCTTGCTCTGGAATCACTGGGAGGATGCCATGCTCATCTGGACTTTTATGTGAGTTCTGTGGATTTGAACTCTGCTCCTCAGGTTTGCACGGCAAGTGCTTTACTCTCGTGCCATTTCCCCAACCCCACAGGCTTTCTAAGAGCTCCTCAGGGGATTCTAATGAACAACAAAATTAGAACCTCTGCTTTCACGGCTGTTGTGAACGGCTGTTGGTTTTGCCTTTTTAAATTTCACTCCCCGAGTGTCCAGAGCTGCTCTCAGAGCGCAAAGACATTTACTGAAAAAAATAAAATAAAATAAAATTAAGGAACGACAGCTCGACAGCTCCAAGAGGCAGAAATTCATGCAAATGAATGCAAATAAATACACACTTTCATACATATGTTTATGCAAATATTCCTGTGGTCCTGCAAATCACTCACTTGCCTGCAAGCAGCCACCTACAATTTCTTGGTGAGAACTCCAGGCAGGGGGCCTGGGTTAATGACAAGTGGTATCATGACCTCCCAGGATGATGTATCTATTAGCAAACTCATTTCCTAAGTCCTAGAGAACAACACTGAACAGCTCTGTCCATCTCAGCATCTCCCCTAGGCACACAAACCCCACTGCTCACTCAAGGGTGCAGGTGACGGGAGAAGCAAGAACAAATGCCCAATGGACAGTCCAAGGCTACCAGGCTGTGGTCAGAGAAACCAGCTAAGGCAGCGGATGGATGCCTGAAAGATACTGTGAGGACTGGCTGGCTTTAGCTTAGTGCCAGTCTGGTGGGCTGGCATGTAGCTTGGTACTTGTCCTGTTTAGGCAGTGTGTCTCACTCATGTTGTCTATGTGATGGTACCCTACAGCTCATTTGCCTCAGCGGGGGACACATTTCAGAAGAAAACATGGTCTTGTCTCTTGTTGAGATCACAGCCTGGTACCCTGCTGCGCATCTGCTTCTCCATCTGAGGTAGCACATCTCTGTACATTACCCCCCAACCCTCACCCCAGTGCTGCCCGAGGTAGGGGAGCTGAGCAGGTGGGAGAGTTACCAGGTGAATCTAAAGCCACTCGAGTGCCACGTCCTGGCCTTTAGGAATCCTAGATCAGGCTGCTTTGCACAGTTCTGGAATGTCATGTGCAATTTGTTATTTCTCCAGATGCTGCATCTGGGAGGTAGATGCCACAAGTCTTTGAAAGGCTTCAGGATATGAAGGGTAAGGTTCTCAAAGGCAGGAGTCTGTCTTGGTACACAGTAGGTGTTTAATACATTCCTGTTGACTGACAGGAGGAAGCATTTACTTCATCCACCATGCCTTACCACCTTCTTAGCTCTTCTTACACATATAACCTAGGGAGGGCACAATGTAGGCTGACTATTCTGGCATTTAGAAGAGAAGAGGATAGATAGGCCACAGGGCTTATATCAGGGAGAGGCAGAGCACTCTCAACCCATTTAGCCTGGATAGGGTCTCTGTAACTAATGTCTCTGTAACTAATGTAGAAAACAGAACTCAGTTCAGAATTCAAGTATGATTCTGCATCAGCCAAGACCTGTTTCAACAACCTTTCTGGATCCCTGTGACAACTACTCATTCACCCCTGACAAAACAAACCTCTGTGGTGGTTTGAATGAGAATGGTCCTGAAGGCTCACAGGGACTGGTACTATTGGGAGGTGTGGTTTTGTTGGAACAATCTAGTCACTAGGGGTGAGCTTTGAGGTCTCAGAAGCTCAAGCCAGGCCTAGTGAGTCTAATTCTCTTCCCGCTGCCTGCAGATCCAGATGTAGACCCCTTAAGCTACGCCTCCAGCACCGTGTCTGCCTCTGTGCCACCATGCTTTGTACCATGACGATAATGGACCAAACCTCTGAAAGTCCAAACCAGCCCCAATTCAATGTTTTCCTTTATAAGAGTTGCCATGGTCATAAACCCTAACTAAGACACTCCATGCTCCTAGAGCAGAAGGAAGCTCCACCATGTTAGGTTGCAAGACAACGCAGCCTTGCCGACCTCACAGGTCATTCATTCCTAGTTCTTGTTGGCTCAACATTTTCCATGAAGAAAGCAGCTTTTATGCACAAGAAATAGAGGACCAGCTAGATCCAGCTCTACTGCCACTCAGTTGCACAGCCTCTGGGAAGGCCCATGCCTCTAAGGGTACTGTCTCTCTTCCCATTACTTTCTCTGGCTGGCTTAAATCCAGCTTTAAAGGGCAATTCTATTCTTTAATTATTTAAGCTGACCCATCACATTTCCAGCTTTTCTGGGCTGTTGAGGTTGGCTGCCTCCAGTTTCATAGCTGTTAAGTGATAAGGAAGACAGGAGATAAGGTCCCTCCTCTAGAAGGAAAGGGAAGGAAAGTTCTCACCTCGAAAACCTGCAGCCTGATTGGCTGGGGACCCTCCCAATGGGCCTGAGGTATGACTCGACCTTGCCCACCACTTGACCAAAGACAGGCCACCTCTGAGGAATGCTGAGTGCCATGTGTCAACTTCTGTAGTTAATAGCTGTCACTATGCTGACAATGAAGTAGAAGTCCAGCCCGTCTTTGAGCAATGAGACTACCTTACTCAGGATCCCAGGACTCTAGGAAGGTCATTTGGGGGACTATTGTCAAGAGTTCAGACCAGTCCAAACCTTAGAAACCGTAAGAACAAAGTATGAATTTATATCTAGGGCCCACAACTTTAAACTCAAAGGTCCATGCCCCACGGAGAGAACAGGACTTGACACAGTCTAGCCCCAGAGGCTGGCCTCCTGTTTTAAAACCTGGGAGTGTAGACAGCAGGAAGCAGTCTGGAGAATCTTCTCAGCCCCTCGGTGCTATGAAGTCCTTTTCTGCTTCCAGTTCTCTGACTGGCACCTGACAGTGTGCAGGGTATTAATTATGGCCAGAGCTTCTCAACGTGCAATAAAAAGCCTTTTAAAACGTTCCGATGGGAGGTGATTAACTCTATTAAGTGGCATTATGGATCTTCCTATCTGTTGCTTTCATAAACATAGTTGTAGGCGGAATGTTTTATTATGGGCATAAAAATGTCCCGCATTACAATGCATAAGCACATATTGATGTTGTATTTCTTTACTGCGCTACCGCCCCAATCCCCAACCACTCCGAAAAGAAACTACATGTCTTAATAATTTATGCTCCAAGTTTTAACCAGGATTATCAATGGCAGCTTTTGAGCTTTCTCTTTTGGCAACACAATAGATCATAGTAAAAATGCACCGACAAGCGATGTGTCCGTTTGATTTTTTCCACCTGAATCAGCAGCCCAAATTCCAGACACAGCAGTTTAGGGCAAGGCGCACGCTGAAGAATTTAAGTCTAAGCATTTAATCTGTTCTTTCCATAAATTTCTGCTGCTTGTGCTTTATAATGATTCTACCAGAGGAAGTTTATTTATATCGCAGATTCCCAGCATCAGCACATTGAGAACACAACGCAATCGCTCAGTCAATAGCTTACAGCCATGTATAATATCACTCCGGAAATCAAAAGCCCATTTGAAGAAGAGAAGGCTCAGATTAAAGTCACTTTAAGACATCAATAACTTGGACTGGCTGAGGAGAAGATATAAATATCTGGCGTGCGCATATGCAAATAGGAACTAGGCAGACGCGCTACCTCTCGGAGCGCGCGGGAACCTCCGGGTGGGGACTTGGAGCACGTGATGGCGGCGACTGGGGCGAGGTGGGCGGTGCCTCACTGTCACCCGGGAGGGGCTACGCCTGTGCTGCATAATGCGCCTGCGCGATCCGTAGGCGCCAGTTTAGGCTGGGTCCCCAGGCTGGTTAGAGGGCAGGGCTCCGGTGTGAAAAGCCCCAATGAAGGAAAGAGGCCATCTAGAATGACACTTGCGTCACGCAACGCCGCAACGCCTGTCTTCTGTATCCTGGACCTAGAAGAGCCTGCCTTAGGAGGCCTGTTTTCTTCCTGTATCGCCTTGTGAGACTTGCCACTATCTTATCTCCTTTATCCCTCAGAGTTAACCCTAAGGTCTGTAGGAAAACAAAGCTTCCAGAGAAAAGAACTTGTCCAAGACCTCACAGTTAGTGAGCCACAGAACCAGGATTAAGCTGTGCTTACAAAAAATCGAGCATTTAAACGTCTGCAACTTGCTGTTTCCTGGACACTTTTCTTAGATGCAGAGCAGGTGCAATAGCCCAGGAAAGTTTAGGGTTCATTTGGGAATAAGAAGCTTGGAGTCTGTAGCGTAACGGCAAAGGAAGGGGCTGTCTGTGTGTGTGTGTGTGTGTGTGTGTGTGTGTGTGTGTGTGTGTGTGTGTGTCTGGATTTAGATGGATTTAGCTGGCTTGGAGGCATGGGGTAGGGTTGGCTGGTGGGACCCGGGGGTGGGGGTAGGGCCCTCAGGGTAGGGGTGGGGCCAAGGAGAAAAGGATCTCTGAGAAGAGGCAAGGTAAACCTGAGGGGTCTGGAGCCAGCCAGGTCTGGTTAGGCTACCCTTGAATTGCAGAAGGGATGTTAGGCCTTAAGGAGGAAGGGATGACACTATTCACTGGGAGAGGCTTGTGGAATCCCAGGGACAACTGGTGAACCCATTGCCCAGTGACCAGAAACAGCCAAAGCCTTAGTGGCCCAGGGCTTGCTTATCTTCTCTACAGTCTCTACGGTTGCACCAAACCACCTTAGGAGAAGGAAGAGCATTTGAACTTTGCTGTGTGCATGGAGTAGCTCAGCATAGGGCAGAGATCCATGCAAAGGAGAATGCAAACAAACAAACAAACAAACAAACAGTCAAGAGAGAAAGGGTGGGCAAAACATTTGAATGAAATTAGAAAAACCTACAGAAATGATTTGAGGGTGACTTTTGCCCAGATGCTTTACTAGTGCCCACTCCTGCTTCTGTGGGCAGCCCTGATCACATCCCTCTGTCCACAGTCTTCTGTGCATGCACTCCTGCATTCAACAAGTGTTTACTGAGTAACGGCTACGTGCCAACGCTGGGAATACAGCATGGAACAAAACAGATGGGCTGTCAGTCTGCTTTGCTATGGACTTCTCACTCCAGGGTATCTGGTGACCCACAAAATGTGCCCCCCCTTTTTTTTCTAGGGCTGGGCAGCTCAGCTAGTTCAGGAGGGCAAGGTAGTGATGAGGAGGGGTGGGGAAGCAGGTGGTGTCTTCACTTAAGGCATTGGCTGCAGTTAGACCCTGAGATCTGGGCAGATGGCCTACAAGAGCCTTAGGGCTCAGTGGCCATATTGTTGCCCCTCCCTTCTCCCAGCAGCCAACGTTCCTCAGAGAATTAGAGTTAGTGGGGTACTTGAACTCCTCACTGGGTAAGATCATGCTGTTCTGTTTAAATGATCTCTTCCTAGGAAATGGAATACACTCCTGTCCCTTTCTCCAGTGCTCTATGCCACATCCCAGCTGTAGCATGGCAAAGCCAGGCTTGGTCAGTAAGGAAGGCAGTGGAGATCATATACTGTATTCCGAGGCAGCCTGGCTAACAGTCTCTTGAGGCGCTCTCTTGGCTGTATGGAACCTTCTATCAGAGCTTCTCTCATTGCCTCAGAGTGGTAAGAGATGGCTGTATGGTGCCTTTGACTGGTTCCTGTCAACAGGGGTCACCTGCCCCAAGACACCAGTTGGAGTCTCAGAGTTCTGGTGGCTCACAGTTGAGTGCTGGGGTGTGATTCTCTGGACATGAGAATGGCTATGAGAACCATCTCTTACTGACTGCACATAGAAACTCTTCTGACTTCTGAAAAGCACGGATGCATGTTTCCCATAGCTTCCTATAGAGATTTTGGTGGGAAGCTGCAGCGGTTCTGAAATAGTAGTTAGAGAACTCCTGAGGATGCCCTTCTAATTCCCTATGGAGGGTAGGCAACCCCCATTGGATTGTGGGAGAACATATGTGTCAATCACAGGGATGAGGGATGTGTGAGCCAGGGCGAGTTGGGCAGAGCAATCTCCGGTAGCTTGGGTGTGATCTTATCGCATGCTCCCAACTGGGGTACTCAAGGGATGACACACCACTTCCCTGGCTCTCTTTCCAGGAGTCCCTGTTGGGAGAGAATGGGTGCCAGAGGGGTCAGGCCTGCTTTAGGCTATCATCTGGTCTGGGTCATTCTATATGGGGTTCAGGGAGGCTTCTGGAGGAAGGGCTGGCAAAAGGCAGGATGAGGGTATGATGGGGATGTCAGCTTAAGCAAGAGCAGTGACTGTCACACAGAGGTCCTGAGGAGCTGATTGGTAGAGAGGGCAGAAGCCAGGAGTGGCTTGCCAAGAGGACCTCTGGAGGATTTGAGCAGAGGAGAACCTGATAGAATTCACTGGTACTGCTGTGTCGCAGCGGGAAGCAGGAAGCAGCAGAAGTGAGGCAGCTACTCAGGGAGGCTGGGACGGTGAAGAGGCTGACTAGGCTGTGAGGAGGGTAGAGGAGGCTGCTCAGTGAAGGCAGTTGAAGGGCTTCATGTAGAAGAATGAACAGGCCAGGTGTCCTCATGGGTGAGTAGGCCTCTCATGGCTGGCCGCCACTCTGGGCTTCTATGAGGACATCTCTATCAATTCAAAGCATATTTATCAGGGATGGAGTTGGGTCCCTTTGTGGTGTCACATGAGACAAAGCTATGCTGAGTGCCTCCATAGCTGTTCCTGGAGCCAGACAGCGAGGTATAATGTAAATGCAGGTTTAAAGTCTAGGCTTTGGGATAAAGGATGCTTCGTTTCCATTTCTGCTCTGTCCCCGACCAGTTCCATAAACACAGGATAGTAATGTCATGTTTCTGAGCCATAGCTTCATCTGTAGATGGGGGTCATGATAATCCCTATTTCATAGACGTAAAGATTAGATAGGTCAATATGCCATAGTGAGCTTGGAAGAACATTCTGGAGGGAAAAAGCCTCCATAGCCTGGGGGCTGAAGCTCAGAGGTCAGTTAAGTCACTCTGTACAGCTGCAGGGGGCATAATTCACCTCAGAGTCCTCAGGGTTTTTTTTTTTTAATTACTCTCACAGTTTTCTGGTAGGTGGCAGGCAAGGGTCTTGAGAAAAGGATACCTTTTTACATATCACATAAAGTTGCTAAATTGGCCAGAGGCGGGGGTGTTCTAAAGTCATTCACAGTTGGGTGGGGGAGACAGACATGAAAATAGACTGTCAAGATGCTCTGGCAGGGAGGAAGGGTGGAGTCTGCACGTGTCCCTGAGGGTTAGCTGAGGAGAGGGCTTGCTCTCCCGTGCTGAGCCTGCTGCCTCAGAATTCCCACTAGAAAGCAATGCTACAGAATGAGAGAAACCTTGCTCTCAGACCCTCCAATAGTCCCCAGTCGGAGATAGACGGGGCTGCAGCCCTTAGAGGCCCCAAGTCTCTTTGCTCAGGTTATCAGTATAGAGATTCTCTCTGTGTGTTCAGTCCCCCGTGGAAAAGGCAGGCACTGAATACAAAATAAATACCCAGGTCTCTCCGTGCCACACTTCCTGCCTGAGCTGTGACTCTGGACTAGCTCATAATTTACCTCATGTGCTATGTAGGCTATCAGACGCTCCCAGCTCCTGAGGCAGCCTTCACGCCAATCCCCTCCCCTGGAGGGAGGCACAGAGGCCAGCATCCCTAAAAGGGACCCAACAGCCTACGCTTAGCATGTGCAGGGACACGGAGACTTCTGTGAGCTTCACAGGGGACCCCAGAGTTAGACTGCTTCCTCCACCTCTGCTGCCTGCTTCCTCATCAGCAGTCACTAGATCTTGTCACTCCAGACTGGGCAACATGTTCTAATGAGACGACCTCACCACTGCCGTGTTCTGGGGTTAAAGGTGTTTGTGAAAAAGGGAAGGGCCTTCTTCATAGTCAGCAGAGGGAGCCCTGGAAGGCAAGATAGCTAGATCTGTGCTGATCTAGATTGGGAACACAGGGTTCTCAGTGGGAGTAAGCCTGGCAGAGGAGGCTAATAGGAGGAGACAGGTGAAGGACAGGTAGGAAAGAGAACTGTGGGACGGGGGAGGGTGAGAGAGTAGATCAGGGAATGAGAACGTGCTGGGTTCAGATGATTTAGAACCTCCAGGCTTGGGGCTTATCATCAGCGGGTTCAAGACTCCTCAGGGAGCATATAGTTCAGTGTCGTGAGCCATCCTAGAGGCTTCTGTCAGGCAGCCAAGAGGTCAGGGAAAAAAACACATCATCACCTGCCCTGAGTCCCTTTCTGGAGCCAGGAAGGCTCAAGAAACAGGATGCAGGGTGACCAACTAGCCTCTTCAAGCATCTGTGATCCAATGGGAAGGATAAGAAGGAAGAGGAGGAGGAGGAGGAAGAAGAGGCAGCGGCTCAATCCTCTTCCTGAAGCTGTGCCTTTACTCCTCCAGAAGAGCGCCTGCTTAGGAGAACTGCTCAGGCCTCCAGCTCTGTACCAAGTTCCCACGGAAGGAGTCTCAAGCCTCCCTCCCAAGGAGGACCAAGGGATTTTTTTTTTCTACTCTGCTGAGCTCCAGCAAAGATATCGGCACATGGTTAATCTTCCTTTCGCTCTGAAATGCAGAGTAATTTGCCCGAATGGGGATTTCTGCATATTTATACTAATGTCTGTGTTTAAAGCTTATGAGACAGGGAATTGCTGAGCGATGTCCATTAGCAATATATACAGACTGCAGTTATTCCTTTATGGTGTGTGGCTTGACTGCAGAATGTTTTATTTCTACCGAAGTAGTGGGCTTGGCCTACCATGTTTTTCTTGTGTGCTAGAAGGAATCAATAAGCACAGAAAAGAGACAAGGATAAAAGGGGTATGACCTTTTAGGATTTTTAGAGCCTTGAATACACGATGCCAGGAACTGCCTTTGTCCTCAGAATCTAAATTCGAGTAAGCACTCAAGTGGGTGGAATTTAGAACATTTAAGATGTGAACAAAAACTTAAACACCTTCCCTAGATCGAGACAAAGCTGTTAATTCACAGGCCAGGAGGAGGAGCAGGGGTGTCCTGTCAGAGACCAACAGGGCAAGAAGTGAGGGACCAGAGGACCCCACTTCTGGCCTCCATCCTCATTCCTCAATTTCTACCTGTGTCAGAAATAGATTTTCATCAGAAATAAAGGGAATCCCAGATCTGGGTCCACTGACAAAAAGCATCTTGGCATCTGCAGGTCATGGCAGTAAACAAAGTTTTTCTTGATGTGGAGGGCTGGAGGTCCAGGGGATAGATAGTATGGGTGTCTAGAGTTCATGTGTAGGAACACCAGGGTAGGCATGGGATCCAGGGGTTCTTCTTCATCAAGACTCTGGCCAGGAACCGTCTGCAAGATTCTATTCCTTAGACGTTCATGTTCTTTCTCTGTAAGTTTGATCTGTGTTAAACCTCATGCTTCAACCCTTACCTGGTCTTTTCTGGATTTAATAGGGATTTTCATTTTTCTGCCTTTTGTTAGGTAAGAGTCTCTTTATTCCACCCAGGATGGTCTTAAACTCATGATTTCCACTCTCAGCTTCCAAAGTACTAGGATTACTGGCATGTACCACCACCATGTCTGGCTTCATATGATTTTTTTTGTAGCTTCTGCTAGAGGACATAGACAGACCACCCCCCCCCCCAGCAGGCTTCACGTACCTTTGGGCCACTTCTGCACTGTGGAGGTGATGCTTCCAAGGCCTAGGACTCCAAACTGGGTAGAGGGATGCAGATGGAGAGACATCTGACTGCATACAACAGCAAACTACCTAGGACGTGGCTTCTGCCTCCCCTGGGGCTGCCACAACTCATGCCCCGCCCTTTTCTCTTCCCTTGTATCTCACATTTCTCCTTATCTGTCATTTGCTGCAGAGTCTCTGTGATGCTGGGGATCTCCACTGGACCCCAGGTGGTCTCCTTCTGCTCAGCAGCTGTCAACACATGTTTCCCTGCAAGCTGGCCCTCTGTGTGGGCCGCATTCCTTTGGCGGGAAAGCACTATTCTTTTCAGGCTCCAAAATAGCTTCGTGAAGTTGATGCTGGCTTCTCTCTTGCCTTCTTGCACAGTGATCTCTTCCAAGACGCGCTGGGGTCCAGAAGAGGGACAGATGGTCCCCTTCTTTTTATAACACGGCCAGTCTTTTGAAATGAAGTGCTATAAGCACAAGTTTGTCTTTAGCAGATGTTCTGTGGGCACAACAAGTGCCACTTTGTGCTCTTAAGCAACTGTGAATGGTGGTAACTGGGAAGGAGCCGGAAATGGGGCTTTGGTGCATGTTGGGGGTGGGCGGGGGGACAAGGGTCATGGCATTCTGGTTCCCATGCAGGCTGAAGCCAAGCTCGAGTCTGTTCAGTCAGTTCTTTTATACTTGTGCAGCCCAGGGACTGCTCAATAGTAGTTCCACGGTTCAGTGGCCATTTCTGTGGTGTTGGATGTTGGACCACACTCTTCAGCATCATCCGGCTACACAGATCAGCTAGTGGGCTATTCATCATGGAGGTATCTGACCTCTATGGTTGTAAAGGGATGATTGGAACACTTTGCTAAAGACATGAATGACTGGCCAAACATGGCATCTGTTGAGCTTACCAGAAGTTGAAGACTGTGCTAGACATCGGCAGGAAGCCAATTCCTATATCTCTGCCCTGGTGGCTTCTCATCCATTGGTGACAGAGACTTTGAGGCATCAATAACGACTTCTAAATGGATGTGCTGCTGTTTAGTAGATTTCAAGCCTTTCATTCATTTAAAAGGGCATAAGCTCAATTAATAGACCTCATTAACTTCAAAGATGTATCATCTTTGCTCAGAATTGGCTCCTTCACAGGATGACTGGCTCCATTAACTTTATTGCATTGGCAATACTTTGAGTAAGGCATGGGAGATGTAGCAATAGGGAAGAATTCCCAGGGCCGCCTGCCTCCCAAGCTCCAGTGGATTCTGTGACCAGTGCTCTGTCTGAAGTATCCTCAAATAACCTGGTGCACTGTACAGACCGATTTTGGAAATTCTGTACATCTACCTTATCCATATGTCTATCCATCCATGAGCAAAGAACCCCAAGAGTCTATCAGTCACATGATGCTAGAATATATAGAGCCACCGTCATGGGACTTACCTATCGTTAGTCCTAGTGACAATACAATAGGGGCCTACAGGTATGGTATGGTAGCAGGAATATAGTCACTGGAGATCTATTCTCATTATGGCACCAACCCCTTGTGTCTTCCTTGTCTGAGCCTTCATTTTTCATCTAGAAATCTGTCTAAATGGGACAACTGCAAGGAATACACAAATAGTGAGTAGAGAGGTAACGAACACACAGTGATAGGTACGTGTGTGGCAGCCATTGTTCTGTTACACACCCTTCTGGAAAATAAGGCTACATTTTTCAGCTCAACCCACACCTTGTCTGGAATGGTAGTCCCTGACCATGGTTTGAGACAACTCCACAAGGTCAGCTTCCTTCCCTTGATAGAAAGACCTATCAGGGAGGTCATATGTCTACTTAACTGCTTTGTTAGACTAGTGACACCGACGCTGGGAAACCTAAAGGTAATGAATGTTCTCATATAGAACAAAGACCTGGAAAGACAGCTCTCTGGTGAGAGCTCTTCCATTCCAATCCAAGTGTGAGAACTGGAGTTCAGATCCCAGGGCCCACATAACAAGTGGCACAGCTATAACGCCATCAGAGAAAAGGCAAGCCTGGGACGGTTTCAGTGCTTGCTGGCCATTAGCCTAGCCAAAGAAACTCAAGCTCCAGGTTCAACGAGAGACTATGCCTCAAAGCCTTAATAAAGTGGAAAACAATAGAAGATAATCCTTTGGCTTCCACATCTATGTACAAGTAAGTGTGTGTACCCACCATGTGCACATTCATTACACACGTATAACCATAGTCACACACATTCTCTCTCTCTCTTGCACGCGCGTGCGCACACACACACAAATATAAAGAAAGACAAAAATACAGGAATTATTTCTGGATCGAAAATAACTTCTAGATCCTGCCTGTTCAAATGGCTAGGGAGATCAGAAGCTTTCAGAATTACAAGATGATACCCAAATCAGGCTTTTCTAAGGCTCTGGGGCACAAATTTGAATAGATAGCAAGGTATCTTGGGCCTTGGAGACTGGCCCCTGAAGGTACTCTCGACAACAATAAATGAGTATGGCTGACTATTCACTCAGTATTCCTAGGAGACCATGTTCACTAAGCAGGCATTTCCAAAGATGACATCAACCCATGAGACTTGATAGGGTGAGGGTCCCAATGTCCCTGAATTAGGGTTTGCCCAGGTCATCTTTTCCTTTCTTTTTGGGATGAGTGTCCCCCTAGTGATATGTTCAGGGGCCATTGCTGATCTATTCCATGTGGTACCACAGAGGACGAAGCCTTGTGTGAGAGTATGAACATGCCTTTGAGAACATGATTTCTATGGGGTGCATGACTCAGTCCCTGCTGCAGGTCACAGGCATGCAGGTCCTGGACTTGTCTCTGTGCTTCCATCTGTAGGACAGAAGCCAGTCAAGATGGAGGATTCCCAGCAGCAGGAGAGGTGATCGCCTAGGCCACCCAGGCAACGAGGGTAGATTGTCTGAGAATTTTCTAGTTCATTCCTGGGAATGATGTGACACTTTGGTGGTACCTTTAACATTGCCCCAGCCTGTGATAGGAAGTATTTTTGTTAAAAGATGGCTCAGGAAATACCCTCTCCTGCTATCCTCTATGATGGTCATGGGGAATGGGTTGCAAATTATGAATGGCTTGTCTCCCAGAAAAAGATTTTGACTTGAAGAGAGGGAGGTGAGTGAGCAGCTTCTCAGAGAGCACTTGAAGCAGGTTAGGAATGATGGGAGGTGGTTGTATTGGGACACAACTAGCCCCAACAATGTAAAGAAAAACAATTTTAGGATCTCAGTGGAAAGGTTAACTTGATCTTTACAGAGATGAACTAGACGTAAGTGCATGGAGACTGTGCTGTGATGAGGGGCTGCCCTTTCTGTTTGACAATTAGATGGATTTAAAGACTATTATAGCATGGCATGGTGGCATATCCCTTTAGTCCCAAAACTTGGGAGACACAGGCAAGAGGATCTTTATGAGTCCCAGGATAGCCAAGTCTATTTCTTATTTACAGACTGAATTAAATCCCTTCAAAGCCATACCCACCCACTTGGAGACTGGCCTTTAAGGAGGCTACAAGGGTAATCTAATAAAGGTGATACCCCTTTAAGAAGAAGGCACAACACAGATACACCTCCATTCAGCAAAGGAGAGAGGTACCAGGAGACAGTGACCCTGCCTTCACTCTGACTTATATTCCCAGCTTCTGCAGCTGTAAGGAAACACATTCCTTACAGGCTGTTGAAGCCACCCTGTCTGCAGTGTCTTGTGATGACAGCTGCTCAGGCAGAGCTGACTGTCATGAACTGACCTTGCCCAAGCTGAGGAAAAGCATATATGCACCGGCCTTGTCTGTAGACTGCATCTGAAGCACTGGGCAATGAATGACGAGGAAAGTCATTTAGAAAAGAGGCAGCTCACAGGTCTGTGTGGGGTGGTCCACTATGCTCCTGGGAAGCTAGGAGGGTAAAGAAAATTTGCTTGATGATGTAGTGAGACTCCTGAGCTTCTCTCTGAGGTGGGTGTGACACATACATGCACAAACATACGTAAACATACACAAACACACATCACACTTTTCACTTTTCCTCTTCAAGAAGAGAGTTGTAACACCAAGAAAACAGGCAACGACAATTATTTCAATAGATGGCCATCTTTTGGCCATTTTTTTTTCTTCAAGCAATTTGCAGGATGTTTTGTGTTCCTGAAACACTACACTTGGATTATTTTTACCTATTACATTTCTAGAATAGCGAGCGTGCTCCTGAATGGAATGGGATTTCAACAAAATCGCTTTCCATCGAACTGGTTTTGTGCCGTGTGTTCTCCAGCTCTACTGAACGATGTGGTATATACCGTCTATCCAGGCCCTCTGCATCATGCAGGGGCAAGCAGCCGGCACCCCACGTGCTCTATCTAAACATCATTCTTAGAACTGACGCCAGCCTCTGGAGAGGAAAGATCTGGAACCAGCTCTGACTCTTCATGCCTTTACAAGTAACATCCATTGGCAGGTGAAGCCGATGTTCAGATAACGGTTAGGCACAGGCACTTTGCCATTCAACTTCCGTCACACCAGGAGAGAGAAAGATACACAGTAAACATTTGGATTTTGGGTGTGTTCCTGATTTCCCTTTCAGGGATTAATGGTGGTCCAGGTGTCTCGTCCCTAGGTCCAAGTCTATGATGATCAAAGAAACTTTCACCTTCTAAGACCATGAAGGCCTGGAGATTGATGGATGTTTACCACAGGTTATTACCTACCAAACACCAAGGTAGGGAGGCCAGCCAGTAAGTAGCCTGTGTGTATGAGTGCCTGGTGCTCTGAGAGATAGGCTTCCTGAAAATCACTAGGCAACCCAGTCTCGAATCAGGATGGCTTTCTTTGTGGACTAATTGAGTAGTAGTAGTAGTGGTAGGAGCAGCAGGAGCAGGAGCAGGAGCAGGAGCAGCAGCAACAGGAGCAGCAGCAGCAGCAATTGTGTGTGTGTGTGTGTGTGTGTGTGTGTGTGTGTGTGTATGTGTGTTCTGTATTAAGTACTTCTATCAAATGTCCTTCCATTCGTCTACCTTCCAGTCCCTTAGGGTTTCTATCTCTAGTGCCCTTTCGCTTCCCAGCCTCTGCTGTTCTTATTGCTACTACCTTCTTATGTCTTCCAGTGGAGTGCAGCCTCTCCCATTGCCAAACCCCTACCTTTCTTCTAAGGCCTGACCCCATGCCTGGAACACTTGGAATCACTCAGGGTCTCCTGCTTGGTAGAAGCAGAGATTGCATGGGGCACACAGCTAGCATGCTGGCTATGCCTTTTTGTTTGGCTTATGGGAGAAGCCACCTATGGGCTCTGCACAGAGTTGGAGTCTCAGAACACAGATGAGTTGCTCAGTAAATACCCAGTGGAGCATCAGGGAGAGAGGTGACATGTCTCCAGCTTTCCCATGACCCCTGAGTGTCACTGACATGTGTTGCTAGTCATTTGCCGTTGCCTGATCTAGCTTGCTGACCTTGAGTAATGACAGGGCTTACTTGGGTCAGGGCAGCTGCTTTCTGTCCTGTCGGTCAGTGCCATTTTGGAAAGGCCTGGGAAATGTCTTCTCCTTTTGTTCCCTCAAATTCTTAAAAGCATTTTGACTTCGAGCCCTGCTGGTGGGTGGGGCAGGATCTCTGACTTTGAGGATGCTAGGTGTATATTAGAGGCTGAAAGTCAGTATGTTTTTCCAGCAGCACAAGAGAGCACAGAGCCCTCAACCTGCCTGTGCACTGTTGAGCAGGTGGGTGTGTGGCTGAGTCACCTCCTGTTAGGAGGATGACAGTGTCTCTGGGCGGTCTGGCTGCCTTTACTGCAGTAGGCTGTGTGCCTGTTCACTCACAGCCAAATGATCTGTTAACCAAACCGTTAAGCCCTGGACAACTCTCCAATTAATGAAGAACAAAGCCCTGAGGACAGAGCCCTGGGAGGAAAGGAAGGCGTCACAGTGGGCTAGGGCAGGTTCTAGTCTAGTGAAGAAGAAATATCTTGTGGGTGTGGACAAACCTGAGCTACACCCGCCTCCTGTGAGAGGGTGTGTGGGCAGGATGTGGGGACCTACTGGGTAAGGTCAGGATGATGGGATTGGCTCCTGAGACAAAAGCAGTGGAGATCAACTGCTTTTCTTCCCTAGTGGGGACCAGCGTAGGTAACATTACTGTGAACCTACTGTGCACTAGGCATGGTGTTTAGACTGAATGTTATCTAACCCTCCAAGCTGGTCTGGGTTACAGACTTGAACACTGAGGTAGGGTCCCACTTACCAGCACAAGTTTGCTGGATTAGTGTGTGGATGGATTGGGAAGTCGAGCCAAGCAGCTGATCTGGGCTTCTGTCTACCTTCATTGCTGCCAGCCACACTTGCCTGACCTTGCCTTGGCCATAGGATTCAGACAACACTAGTTGCTTAATCTATTGCTGCATACATGGATGTGTATCTAATCCTGCCTGTGTGTCCTTGGCTCCCTGATACGAAGAAGAAGGTCACAGGATGCTGACCTCCCCTGATCCTACAGAGGAGGAACGCCCTCCCCCGAAAAACGAACAGTTCTTGGATTTGGGGGAAGGTGCCAGCAACAGGTTGGTTTCTTCTGGTTGTTATGGTGATGGTGGAGAATTGTAAAATGTTACAATGGGAGAAGGCAATTTTCTGCCATTCAAAGGGGACCCCTGGGAACCAGGCCTTCAGACATCATGATGTTAACATGTTCTCCTAAGACTCTGGAAAGCAAGCTGGTCTTTGATTCGACATATTAACCTGAACTCCTAAAAGGCTATGGGTGCTGAATGGTGGCACAGTTGGTGGAGAGAGAGAGACCATGCACACTTTTATAGCGGTTATACTAGGCACTGTGCTAAGGGCTGCAAATAAAATAAGTCAGTCCTCACAGCAACCAAAGAAGCAGCTCTGCCATTACTATATTAAAGACGAGAAAGCTGGGGTAGAATTTCAGACCCCATCTGTTCTGGGGCTGGGATTGTGTGAAGGTACCTGGGTGTGGGAAGAAGCCTGAATGGATAGAATTTTAGTGTGGGACAGGTGTGGAGACTGCAGAATGACTTCACTGAGAGATTTTTTGCATGCCAGGATGCCCAAGGATACTGACTGTTTTTGAGAAAAAAGACAAGACACAGAGAGGCCCAGCTTTGTGCCTTCATCCATCACACGCTCCACATAGCTCTTGATGTGAAGGACTGTTTTGGCTCTTCGGTTAGAATGGGATTCCAGTGAAGTGCTTACCCACCCCACCCTGGAGGCTCACAGTCTGAGGAGGGAAGAAGCACAGACAAACCGCCTGCCTATAGGTGAATAATTCAAAGTATAGGTCATACCTCAAGTAGAGAACATAAGAACTTGGCCTATGCACAGACCCATAAAGGATGAAGTGCAAGGCCGGTGGATGTCAGGAATCGAGGTGTTAGGGTGACCATCAGACCCCAGAGCATTTGAGGGGGTGTAGCAGGTTAATGTCTGCATTTTAAAGACCACCCTGGCTGATTCTTGGAGCTTGTGCTTAAGGGACACTCTTAGGCTGGTAAAGGACAAGTGGCGACTCTGAGTTTGAACCCTGGATGGACTTGGGGTGACATTTCTGGGATAGCACAGGGAGGGTTACTACAGCATGGGTGGTGTGTGGGCAATCAGCTTTGTCATGCATTACAGAAAGAGCAGGGTGCTCTGGATTTGTCTGGTTGTGAGGCAAGGAGGGATGAGATGTGCCTTAGCCCCAAGTCTGGGAGAATAGTTTCCTATCCTCTGCTAGAAAGCACCTCATGCCATCTCTCAGAAAGTGGCTCGAACACAGAGCTGTGTGTCATGTGAACACTATATGAGCAGACTCGCTACTAAACTCCCTGGACAGGACAATTGGGCTAGATTTCAGTGATAGTGAGCAGACAACGGATGAGGGGCAGTCACATCCACAATTCCCACCGACTCTTCTGGACTCCAGGAGGACAGTATAAACATCCTCATTTTATATAGTGTAGATACAATAAATATGTACACCATACACACACACACACACACACACACACACACATACACACACACACACATACACATATGTGTATGTGTGTGTGTGTGTATGTGTGTGTGTGTGTGTGTGTGTGTGTGTGTATGTATGTATGTATGTATGTATGTATGTATGTATGTCAGAGTCTCACTCTGTAGCCCAGGCTGAACTGGATGGAACCCACAATGTAGCTCAGTTTGGCCTCAAACTCATAGCAGTCTTCCTGCCTCAGTCACCCTGAATACCAGGATGACAGGCATCAAGTAACAAGTGAAGGAAAAAGAGTCTCTGAGATAGCAGGAGGCTTACTCCGGTCATGACACTATTCCACTCGCATATATCCTGAGATATATCCCACAGAGCATATCCAAAGATACTATCTTCGCTGCTGCTAAAGCTGGAGGACCTGTGGCTCATATAGGACACAGTTACAAGGATGGACCGAGCTCCTTGGTCTAGAGGTCTAGGGTTAGGGGTGGAGGAGAGAAACTGACCACAGAAGGATGTAGAACAATTCATCATCATGTAGCTTTTTGGTCCTGAGGCTGAGAAGCCCAACTCTGCAGATGGATCATCACGTCCCTACACCATACCTATAACACCCTGTACACCAGAACAGACATGTGTCCCTCTGGAGGAAAGGGAGCAGGTGCCGTTAGCGCTTTTCTCTCCACTCAGGTAGAAAACAAGACCGTCTTTCTGAAGCTCACCCCTGGATCCAGGGTCTGGGGATTTTTAGAGGTCTCTAGCCTTGGTCTAAGCCACAAACAATCCCTGATGAAAGATGACAGAAATCACCTTGATTCCAGCCTGCACCTCTGCTGTGACCTCCTGGTGATCGCTAGCAATGGGGTCATTAGACCTCAGTCTTTACATAGACCTGGGTTCAGCTGCTTTTCTCCCAGAGGATCGGTCCAGAGGTCTGTCCCCATCTAGCGACAAGCCAAGCACACTAGGTCTTTTATAAAGACTAAGATGGAACTAATTCCGTTTTCCTCCCTTATCACTTTGCACACATGAAATCTATTTTTAATTACCTTTCAATATATAATCTAAAAAAAAAAATTCCACAGCTTGTTCCCACCCTCAAATTGTTCTTAGAGAAAGAAAGATTTATCTTGTAAGTTTCTTAAGAAAATCTATATGTGCTCAATGCATTTAAATAACACTCATTAAAGCAAACCGCAGGCATGCTGGCGTCTCTAGTCACAGATGAGAGACAATCACTTGACCTACTGCAAATCAAAAGGCATTTTGCACACCACCTTTCTTTTTCAATTGGTTAAGTTTTAAATTAAAGTCCCAACGCCCTTTTTGGGAAGGCGGACTAATAGAGCCTCGACTGAAAATTTCGTGCAGTCGATCGGAAGATAATTACAAGAAACAAAATGTGAAATTTTAAATCAGGGCACTAATGAAGTCTAAAAATACCAGTGGCCCATCCCTCTGGCTGGCAAGACCTGTTCTTCATGGAGGGGGATCTCTCTGCATAATTACTCAACCCCACGAGAGGCCAGGTTGTCTCACCAAACAATAGTAAGGCAAAAATCATAGGGCTGTAATGAGCTAGACAGTGCATGGTGGATCTTATTATAATGCTGGGCAAGGTTTCAAACAGAGACTAGGAGAAAAGGAAAATTCTTTTCTTTTTCTTCTTTCCTTTTATTTTTTTCTTAAGCGGAGTTCTGATTTGTGTTGATAACATCATGTGGTGCCTCCTGTTCCCGCCTGGAGCCAGCTGTCTGTCATTTAGGAGTGTGAAGTCAATTGGGTTTCAGGGATGTAAAAATCCCTTGGGGGCAAAATTAAAAGTGACCCAGATCCAAACCTCGAGGTGATGTCAGGAGGATTACGACTTTCCCACGGCAAGTTGCAAAGGTTTGGTTTCAAAATTTGGGTTTCTTATATTTTTTTTCCCTAAATGTTAGTTGTTTGACATTAGACCTGACAGATAAATTACAGCTTCAGCAATAAAGGCTTTTAAGATTAGAAATGAAAGGAGAGAATTTACTTTAAAAAACAAAACCCACCCAGGTTTGAGAGTTGAGCATTTGTACGTGTGCAGTTCTTTGTCTTCTGTCCCAAACACAAGGGGATCTGCCCGCCAGCAAGGGCCATAAACAGACAGGCGAATTAGTGAAATCTCCGGAGGAACAGCTGGCCTGGTGAACACCAACGGGAGCAGTGTGCTGGACAGGTCACCCATAGTCACTGGCTGGAGGACCCCAAAGCCTCCCAGGAGATGGGGCAGGAGGTGTTTCTGGACTCTGCTTCCTGTTTCTCCCTCAGACCCAGTCTATCCTGTAGGGATTTATATAACAAATGGCACGGGCTCCTCTTGTCTTTTTCCACCTATTAGGCTTGGGACCACAGAGGTCAGGCCTCACACTTTGGTCTCCCACAGTTGTTCTGGGAGCAGTGCTGTAACGGTTCACCGACCTGGTAGGTTCAGCAGCCTGACCTTATTAACCTGTGTTGCCCTACATCAGGGGTGAAAGTGTTCAGGGATAGCCTGTTCCCAGCAGTGTTTAGAGAGATGGAGCCTAGGCCAGGCAAGTCTAGGGCCAGCTAAGCTGGTTCCCTTCTGTACAGAACAATTCCTTTTCTATAGATATATGTTGTGAACTTGAAAAGCTAGCAAGACTTTTCATTAGGGTTAGCAGGCTCTTGCTGTAGGGACCCTAAAGCTGCTTAGTGTTTCTAGCTTTGGAATAGCCTTGGACAGCTGGAACCCCACAGCCTTTGTGTCAGAGTTGATAGCTCATAAAATGGGAGTGAGAGTTTTATGTGTGCTCGCATAAATGCATGCGTGCTTTTATTCTTTTGGCAGTCTTCTCTCTCTCTCTCTCTCTCTCTCTCTCTCTCTCTCTCTCCTCTCTTTTTAAAGAAAAGGGTTGCTAAACCAGAATAGTTCAGAAAAAGAAATCAATTTAGTCTCTCTGTAAAAAATAAATTTTAAACAAAGCAAGAGATTACCAGATTTTAGATGTAATTTTCTATAATTTTGTCATCTAAAACTAGTGCTGATTTCCCAAACAAAGGCAGCCACAGCACACACAGGTACATGAAACCCCACAGTGAGCTAGGCATGGGCTTTGAGGCTGCAGTGCTCAGCAAGACTGGAGAATGGCTCAGAAGGACAGGGACAAATGTCTGGAGAACAGTGGGCAGAGAACGGGTAACTGCAGTGTTTTTCTGCTAGGAGGCAGGGACCCTGAGATGAACTTTGAGGGATTCTGTGGAAAAGCCATGGCTAGCTGTGTACACTCTAGCGCCACCTACTGGCACCTTTGAAGGAAGCATGAACACCCCAGCAGCCCAGAGTGCTTGACAGGGACTGTTGCCTCTTCCTGTCCCTGGAGCTGCTTAGCCCTGGCTGAGGCTTGATAACCTCCTCTCTGCACATCTCAGAATCAAATCCTGGCCTGTCTGGGGATGTTCCTGCATTAGGGAAAGACACAGATTGTCTCAAAGCCCCTTCTGTCCTGCTTAGGCTGGAGCTTGTGCTAAGAACCTTGTGCTGAGAACCGTGATACAGTTTTCTTCTTTCCCCAGCTTCTAGTCCCAAGGAATGACCTCTGAGAGCTTTGCAAGGAAACTCCCCTGGGATTGGGGGCTGGCATCCTGTGAAGGCCAGTCCAGAGCTGTTCTTCCCAGGGACCCACAGAGACCCCTTTCAGCACTTAAAACTCCAAACCTCAAGTGGCTCAGGGTGGTAGGACCATGTCTAAGCCCTGGTCTGGCTCTTGTTGACAGTTTGGTGGAGAAGGCTTGACCACAGGCACAGATAGTGTTTTGAATATCTTTATGAATGGAAAATGGAAAAGGCCTCCATGGACTGCTCTAGTGGCTTCTAAGAGGAGTGGGTAGCTCTTGGTCTAGCCTGGGAGTCAGAGGTGAACATGGCCTGGGCTCTGGACTTTCAGGCTCCTCTTTCCTTCCCTCTTTCTTTCCTTCTTCTCATCTTTTTTTCCCTTGCTCTGCGAATCCTGCTGTTGCTTGTCTCAGCCTCCTCATTGGCTTTCTGCCTCAATTACCTGACTAAATAGGGAGTTCCTGCCACAGTTAGATGAAGTCAACGAGAAGATCAACCACAAAACACACTCCTGACATCACTGTGTTGGAGTGACCACGCAGGGAGGTACAGAGGTACAGACCAGGCACACAGTGGGTCGTGTGTGACAGCAGAACTTACCTTTAGGGTGCCCTGGGTCGGTGAACTCATACTTCCCAACTCCAATGGTCCGAAGCATTTGTAGCCCATGGGCCGAGTCTGTGGTGGGGGGCCCATTGGTGGCAGGAACACTACTGGGGAGAGCGGCAGATGGCTGGGCTGGCGGAGGTGGAGGCAGCAGGGGCCCTGCCATGTGGCCATTGCCCACAGCAGTGGGTCCCGGGCGGGCTACCTGTCCCACTCCAGGCAAAGCAGATACCGCCAGGGGCTGAGGGCTGGCATACAGGGCCTGAGCAGGCATGTTCACCACCACACTGCTCAGTGGCTGGGAGGGCGGCTGTGGGAGTGAGTAGTGGCCTGGTATCAGCGGGAGCTGGGGTCCCACATGGGGAGGCAGTGAGGGAGTCACCCCGATGACCGGGGCCTGGACGTTCACAGCCGGACTGAAGGTGGGAGGCTGGGCCACTCCATAGGAGTGTGCGATCAGGGAAGGCTGGTTCCCGGCGGCCACCGTGGTCACCCATGGCCCTGTGCCTGTAAAGGAGATGGAAAAAAAATGTTATTCTGTCAGTTATAGTCATTCAACAAACACCAACTGTCCCAGGCCTTGGGCTGGGACCTGGAGTAACATCTGGTTAATAGGCTCATGTCCGAGCACTTAGCAGTTTAAGAATATGATAAAGCACGGTATAGCAGTGCATGCCTTTAATCTCAGCATTCTGCATGCAGGCTGAGGCAAGCGGAGCTCTATGAGTTTGAGATTAGCCTGGTTTACATAGCGGGTTCTAGACCAACCAAGGCCTTATAGTAAGACTTTGCCCTAAAACAAAACAAAACAAAACAAAACAAAACAAAACAAAACAAAGAATGTGACAGTTGTGGGACTAGGTGCTTTACAGGATATAAACAAGTAACAAATGACTGTGGGGGTCCAGAGAGGGAAGAAAGATCTGTTTGGGAGAAATGAGAAACAAGAAAGTAGAAGGAAATAATCAGAGGCGTTCAAAGAGACCTCAGCTCATGTCAGCTCTTCTACCCGTGAGCTAAGAGCCCTGGCAAAGAGAGCTTTGGTTCTCTGAGCATCATTCTTTTTATCTGTTCATCTGGACTGAGAACGGAACCCAGAAGGTGCATTTGTGAGCAAACAAAGTAAAAGCAACAATGTGTCGGACAGACGCAGTCGGACAGACGCAGTAGATGCTACATTTGTGTTGTGTCGTCTCCTTTGCCGGAGAATTGCGGTGGGTGAGAGTCAAAGAGGAGGCAGGCACTGAACATTGTTTGCTGGGGTTTCATGTGAGCACAGGGAAGCCCAACCGTGTCAAGGCATTTCCAGGCACCGGGAAGAGGTGCACGGAATTTGGAAAATCTTGGAAGAGATTTAAGGGGACTCTAGGCTTTGTTTCAAATACCCTTCACATAGCCAGCCGTGTTGGAAACAGGAGAAGCTCAGTTTAGCTCTTTGGGTAATTTTAGGAGGATGAGGAAGTCAGACACCCATCTTAGGATGTAATGCAAGATGAGAGGCCGGCTGGGCCCAGGTCAGGCAGTGCAGGGCTTCTGCCTGCCTGGAGCTTCATTGACATGCAGGTGACTTAGGGGACTTGTGAGGAAGTTGAAAGATACAACCGGCAGAGAAATCTAGTCTGGGTCACCATTGCCCAGTTCAAACCTTAGTTTTCATGATTCCTCTGAGGTTAGGGTATAGGCTGAGAATGAGGAGACTGAGGCAGGAGACTGGGAGCTCCGGAGGCTAGAAGGAAGGGCTGGGAGTTCTCTCTCAGACATGAGATGAGGAGGAAGGATGGGAGCCCAGATTGGTACAGTGACAGTCAAACCAGTAGGGCACTGGGTGAGGATGAGAGGTCAGAAGGCTCTGAGTCCTGGTTCTGGTTCCAGGTAAGTGACACATACATCTATCCCATGTTAGTTTCCTCGTCTGCCGCAGGCACATAATACCAGAATGTAGGACGGCTGCAAGCCTTCTGATCACATACAGAACAAGGCACACAATAATGTGCAAGAAATATTTATGGTTTGCGTAATGAGGGAGGGAGCCTGCAAGCCAAGAAACATTGGCAAAGCATTGCTGGCTAGATTCTAGAATAGGCTGCTGAGGGGGACCATGTCCAAGCTAAACAGGGGAGGTGAGATCACCATGAGCCAGTATGGCCAGATGTCTCAAGGCCAAGCCACCCCAAACTCAGTGCTCCCCAGGACTAGCTAGGAGACCTGGAAATATGCATCAAAATGTCAGAGCCTGGCTGACAAGGCCCCAGAGAGCTTCAAGATGCTACCTATGAAGACGATTCATTTTTGAGCAGGAGGACAAAGATGCTGTGGAAGAAATCTCAGTCCTGGGACTAGAGCCTCCTGGTGCTCATGTAACTATGCACAAGCCAATAATATCTCCCTGGAACTGTGACTTGAGAAACTTAGGGTCCCACACATCCTACGCCAGATATCTGGGCTTCTGCAGACTTATGAGTCAGGGTCTCTGGAGAAGAACAGAGCACCCAGCAAGTAGGTGTGTCTCTGTCAGCTGATGAACACGAACCTGGATTGTCGCTCTCCCTCATCTGTTTGGAGGGTGGCTCATCAGTGTCCCAGGGTGTGGACTGATTGACAGGCGTCTGTCCCCATCGGATGCTGGTCGTGAGTCCCTGGGACTGATTGTCAGCTTTGGAGATGCCCGGAGCCTGTGGGAAGCAGATGAGAATGGTTAGCATAGACTGTCCTAAGACCATGTCTGAAACATGTTCCTTCAGCAATATCCTTAAAACTTGAGCTTTATCTACTGGGTTCATGGGCAGAGTGAGAGTGAGAGAGAAAGCAAGAAAGCATGAGAGAGCAAGAGAGAGAGCGAGAGTGAGAGAGCGAGTGAGAGAACATGTGAAAGAGCGAGAAAGAACATGAGAGAGAGAGAGAGAGAGAGAGAGAGAGAGAGAGAGAGAGAGAGAGCCTGTACCCAGCTCCACTAACACTGGGACTCTTGCCTCCTTACCAGGAGAGATCATGGGATATCAGGACAGAGTATCTACAGGTTTGGATCCGATGAGCTCCTGGCCTCCAGGAACTCCAAGCTAGTGTCTTACCATGTATCTCTAGAGCAGCCTATCAGGGACTACTATAACTGATAGAACACTGTACTCTGGTTTGATGCCTCAGCCATCAGACTGTCAGTAACCCACGATAACCCAAATACTACCCAATTATCCAGAGTATGTGCTAAAAGCACTGATGGTACCTAGTTATTCTCAGTCTACCAGGACTTTTACTTGTGACTGTTGACTGAGAATTCCAAATGAGGTGGCAAATGTTCACTCTGCAGAACACTACCATCAGGTGGCAAGTGAGGGCCACTGCACGCTTCCCACATTGCTCTTACAGATGCTCTTGAGACCCAGGCCTCCCCTGGAGAGAGGGAGGGAGTTACAGGAGTTGGTTGGGCAGGTCAGGTTATGTCCCCAGATAGGTAGAACCCAGGGCTTCTCAGAGCGTCCTGTGTGAATTCACTTTCTGACTTAGCTGTGTAGATGTGCAGGAAAAGGGTCCTCAGAATGTAAGCAAACATCAGGTGATGCTGCCCTCCCCCGGCTACAGTTCCTGAGAGAACATTGGTTACTAAGAAGTATACTTTCTAGACATTTCTAATGAGACGGCACAGTGTTCCCACTGTAATTCTGATGGAAAAAGCAGACCACAAGATTAGACCCATATGATCGTCCTGGTATTGAACAACACGTGTGAGAGATGCATGACCCAAATGTGGGTGAGATGTTATCCTGGATGAGAGGATTCTGGGTGACTTCTTGCATATGCATTTCTAAAATAAATGGCTCTGGGACTCGAACTAAGGGTGTTGTACCAGTTTTGTGGGTGTTCTACCACCAACCTCATCCACAGCTTTTTTTTTTTTTTTTTTTTTTTTTAAAGGGTTTGTATTCCAGGCTGTTCTTGAACTCACGACCTCCCTATCTCTCACTACTAAGTGCTAGGATTGCAGTTGTGTATCACCACATCTAAATACCACATTTTCTACGATGGCCATTATTTATAAATAATTCAAAAATCCTAAACATATTGTAGAGGCTGGGATGAGAAGGAAACTGGGATGCAAAGGAGGTGAGCGTCTCAGTGGAGTTGGCTTGGAGATGAGCCATGACAGCTCTTAAAAATCCCAGTCATGCCTATGGTAGCATGTGAGTTGGGATGAGGGGCAGAAGTTCTCCAGGGACACTCGCAGACGTAGCTTCAGATGAAAGCCTCATTTCTTGTAGTGTCTTCTGATGAATGGCTGACTCAATGATGAAGCTGGGGGCAGAGCTCCCTGTGGGGCCTTTGAGCAGGGTGATTCCCTGGGTTCGAGGCCAGGCACATAACAGGGATGTGGTCAGTAGACTGGGCAGGGCTTCTGGAGGTTTTTGCTGTATCACACTTTGGCACACAGTGCCTGTAGCAGGGGCTGGGGGGGGGGGGGGGGGGGGGGGGGGGTGGGGGGGGGGGGGCAGCGCAGTGCTGAGCTAATTACATTAGGGTCCACTTTACCTCTGGCCTGTACTTCAAATGCTCCACTTTGGCAAACAGGCCATGAACAGAGGAAGAGTCTCCCAAGGAAAAAAAAGAACAGTTCTTCAGACAAGCATCCTGATCAGAGGCCCTACTCTTGCTTGGATGAGACAGTGGGAGTGGGAAGTAATATACAAAAGGGGAATACAGCCATATTGGAAGAGAGCCACAATCGTGATGAGGCATAGGAAATACTGGGGAGGCTTCCTCAGAATTCTCTTAAGAGGCAACTTTCAACATGTGCTCTGGAGGCAGAAGCTATCTAGCAAGCTGCGGCCCTTTCTCTGTTTCCAGGTTCCAGGATTGTGGTGGGTTTTGAGACACAGAAATTGCTCTTGAAATCAGAAGCACCTGAGCGGGGAAGGAGGCTAAGCTATGCCTTATTCAAGAGCCTTGTTTACGGGACACATTTGAATGCTGTGACCCCCCCACCCCCATTCTCCAGCTTCCTCACCAGCAAGCCTGTTGGCTGACAATGTGGGAACCTTTTCTGTCAGGAGGGGGCGCTGCAGCCCCTCTCTGCTGCCTACAACCCAGAGGTTTCCCAGATAGGAACCGACTTCGCTCAAGATTTCTGAGTCCTCTCCCTGCACTGCTGGACCTCAGTTTTCTGAAGTTTGGGGTCATCAGGTTTTGTGCTATAAAACTTCGGAGTTCTAATGTTTACCCCGAAATTAGGGGAGTTTCTGAGCTTGAAAAATTGCACACTTCCCCCGACAAATAAACGTATGCAGTCTTGGTTTGTTTTTTGGCAAATAACTATTGGGCTAGTGTCTTGTTTTATGAGCTGGCCAGGGCAGTGGTGAGGTGGGTCATGCTATTCAGACGCAGGCCTTGCTCTCAGATGGAATGGTGAATGCTGTGCACAATGTAAACATCCTATGTACCCCAAACAGAAGCTGGGTACTCTGGGTATGAATAGGCTGATCCAGAGCTGGGGTGGGGGGATGGGGGGTAGGTAGGGGGAGGAGGTAGGGGACAACCCAGCTGCCAGCCTCCTGTTTGTCTCTGTGTCTGTTATGATCAGTACAAGCTTTCTTAGAGTGAAGAAAGCCGCTGTGAAGTTCACTCCCCGCCCCTTTAGGAATGATAAATAAAACCACTCACATTCTTTCTGCTCTGCGCTAGCAACATCTTAAGCTGCAAGCAATTTGCAGTTCAGGAATTTTTATTTTATTAAAGCAGTCAAGTGAATATTCCTTTCTTGATTCTGTCAACAAACAACTTAGATGCAAGAGTGTGTGCCCTTTGCTGAGAAGCCCTGTGGCTCCCATATGTGGATTGACCAGTAGTATGTGAGGCAGGGAGACTAACCAGGGGGCCTCTCTTCCTGTCAAGGGTTCTAGACCCCCAAATAAGTGCATGCAGATGCAGACTCCGAAGGTGTCTGGGACCCTGTATGGGTCTGTGACTCTAGCTCTGAATTTCCTTCCTGGTCTTGAATTCTCACACATCTGGGATCCCAAGGAGCAATCCGGGCTTTCCCTAGGAATGAAGGCTTGCCTTAGAGAAGGAAAGCAGGGCTGGGGTGACGGTGGGGGTAGAGGGTGGGCTGCCAGTACAAGAAAGATGAGCTTCCCTGAAGAAATGGGATGGGCAGGGCCTCCTTCACTTCTCATTTCCTCCCGCTGCCATTCTCTGGGACATCTAGGAAGCCACCTTTCCCTGGCCCTGGCTTCTGTTCCAGTAACACGGTGGTACTCATCAGGAGAGGTCTGCCATTATAGCCTTCCCTTGCTAGCTCTGCAGACTGGCCCTATCTGCCCATCACTGGGCTTGCGCTGGTTTCTCTCAGCTTCTCTTTAATGAGATGCTAATGGGATGCATCATTAACACAGCGGCTTTTAAAACCTTGGCTCTTGTAAATTTTCAAAGGTCACATTTTTACGGTGGCTGACAGTATCCTGCTTCTTTCAGAGACTGAAGAACACTAAAGACCCGGGTCCTTTATGACTGAAACTCTGTGAGGTGGCTGCACAGGCTGAAGGCGCCTGCTGGCATTGGGCTGTCCTCCCACAGCCCCCAGCAGCTTCCCAGAGCAGGAGGGTCACCTTCTTCCAGCCTGGGGAGACCAGGTACACAGTTTCACATGATCCACAGTGTTGCTCTCAGAATACAAAGATCCCTGGAAGAGGAGTCAATGGAGATGCAACCCAGCTGGGAGGCAGAGGTACTTGAACTCCCACAGAGGATCTTCTGCTTAAACTGTACATTCACAAGTCTACAGTAGCCAAAGAGCCTGTTTTCTGCTGGTCAGTCTAACCAGAGAGAGGACTTCTCTCTGCTTTGCATAAAAATGCCACAAAGATTTGCAGTGACCAAGTGGTCAGGGAAGTTTGAAAGATGATAGGGACTCAGAGTCCCATGTCACCTCTCTGCATGACCACAGTGCTCTGCACAGTGCCTGAAGGTCCTGTTGACCCTGTCCTGCCAGGCAAACTCCATGAAGACGCTCAGTGTTATGTCTGGCCCAGCAGGTGCTATGCCTGGCATAGCTGTCCACAGGACAAAAGCAGTGACATCACTACTCAGTTAAGGAATGAAGGAATCTGAAGAGCGTGCTTCAGGAAGGAACATGGCATACGCAGGTCATGAGGCAGAGCCATGGATAGTCTGCTTCTCCTTGCTAGGGATCACTGGCTGACTCCATAGCCATGGAGGCTACTGGAGGCTACTCAGAGGCTTGACAAACCTAATCCACTAACAATGTTCAGAAACTATTGATCACCCCCTCCCTCATGCCTCCCTGAGTACCTGGATGTGGTAGAGGGGTGGGAAGTTGACGCCGATTCTTGCTAAGAACATGAGTATATCCTGAGAAATTCCAAATACAGTATCATCCACTCTTCCCAAAGAAATCAGAAGAGCCAGAAAATTCTAGAAAGTTTCCAGAATAGATGGGCTGGCAGTGGATCACAAAAGTTCAGCAGGATTAAGAAATTCCCCTCAAGAGACCTTGGTCAATCGGCACGTTTCTATCCTTGACACAGGATAGGGCCCAGTTCATCCCTTCACATGCCCCATTTCTCAGTTCATGTGGCTGATGACGACACACACATCTTACAGACCTGTTTCCAGACTAGAACTTGCAGGCCTAGATGCCTTCTCACTGAGTGGAACATACAGCTGGTGTGGCTGCATCTCCTGAGTGTCACTGAGCATGGTACACCTCATGTCAGTGCTATTCCCCTAAAGGGTGAGAATCCCCTTCCTGGAAGAGTGCCCGGAGTCTGATCCCCCAATTCTTCAGTTTGCTTTTGTCCTTACTCTGGTCCACATGATAACTGACTCCTATTTTTGTTAATGGCGCCACTCATGCCACAGCTAAGAAAAGGCACAACAGCCAGGTATGGTGGCTTATGCTTGTACTCCCAGCACTCAGGAGTCTGATGTAGAAGGACTGTTGTGGGTTCAGGTTATTTAAAAAACTGCATGTCAGCTAGAGCTACATAGCAAGATTTGTCTCAAGAACAACACAACACAACACAACACAACACAACACAAACAAACCCAAATCCACCCACCAACCAACAAACAACAAAAGTGTTAAGGACACAGCTCAGTTGGAAGAGCCGTTGCCTAGCATGCACGTAGCCATTAAGTTTGGTCCCCAGCACCATATAAAATTGAGTGTGGAGATCCACTCCTGCAATCCCAGACCTCAGAAAGTGCAGGCAGGAGGATCGGAAGGTCAACATCACTTGGCTAGTGAAATGGCTCAGAGGGTAAAGGTGCTTGTCACCAAGCTTGATGACCTGGGCTTGATCCCTGGAACCCACATGGTAGGGAGAGAGAACTGATTCTTGCAAGTTGTCTTTTGTTTTGTTTTGAAGACAAGGTCTCTCTGTGTAGCCTGGCTGTCCTAGCTTTGTAGATCAGGCTGGCCTGGAACTCAGGAATCTACCTGCCTCTGCCAGAGATAATGGAGAATCAAAAATACACAGGGAAAATGGCAGCTGTGTAGGCCAAGGGGCCTCATAGCCTTCAACATGGCAATGCACTACAGAATTCAAATTGAAAAAAGAAAACGTAGGTCTAGAACTGCTGACATAGAATAAGGATTTGCTATTACACCCACCCTGAGTCTGTCTCTGTGTGTACGTTGTGTGTGCACACACATGTGGAAAAGCCAGAGTTGATGCTGGGTGTCTTCCTCAATCACTTTCCATCTCGTTTTTGAGACAGTGTCTGTTGGTTCACTTAGCCTGGCTGATCAGCAGAGCAGCAAGCCCCAGGGACCCCTCAGTGTCTGAGTCTTCAGCGCTGGGATTACAGGAGTGTGATGTTTTTTGTATACTCTCTGCTTTGATTTCCTTAAATGTGAGTGCTGGGTGTCTGAACTCAGATCTTCAAGCTTGACCAGCAAGCACTTGACTGACTGAGCTATCTCGCCACCCTCCAGCTCTTGGATTTAGGAACACTCACAGCTTCTGCCCTGTAGGCCAGACACTGGATCAATGAGTACTACCTGGTGATTGGCATAAACATAGGTACTGAAGAGTGGTTCCAACCAGTCTTTCTGCATCCCCACACACAAATTTGTGAGATATTAAAAAAAATACCGGTAAGCTACTAACAACAAACAAACAAACAGAAAGAAAGAAAAGAAAAGAAAAAACCCTGAGATATACACTTTACTGTGTATGTTGTAAAATACAAGAGACTGAAAGTCACTTGTGTGCTGCCTCTTGGCAAATGCATCCCGTGTTATCAGCATCCTCCAGCATTTCACAGAGGACTCGGGGCAGCATAAACACAGAAGAGGCTGTTACCCTGTAACTATGAAAACAAGGACATGCAGCCTCCCTTGGAGCTGCCCCAGATGGGTGGTGGGAGTAAAGCCGCCTTGGATGAAAAGCTGAGAACCCACGGGCAAGAAAATACCAGCAGTGAACCTGGAACTTGAAACACTGTGACCTTGGTCTGCGGCCCTGTTCTCACCTCAGGACTCCCTGAAGTAACCACCCAATCCGGAAAAGACAGGTTTGATAGGCCCACTCCTGTAGCTCTTAGCTCTAGATTACTGTAGGTGGTGATACATATTTAACTGTCTTGGGCTCCACCGTGGACAGAGCCATGTTTTCTGGCTGCCCTGTACATTTTTAAACACTCTTCCTCTGAAACCTTGATTGGTAGCTTCCCTAACAGCCAGGGCAGACTAATTTGACCCGCCTTGCAAATAAAAGTATGGTCTGGAAGTTTGAGCCATCCTGGGAGGTTCCTACAGCTCTGAGTCCGAACACTTCATGGAGAGGTGGCAGAGACCCATGGACTTGAAAGCTCACGAGTTTGGGAGTAGCGAAAGCTGTCATTTCATTTTTGTTTTTATACCTGGAGGTTATCAACCCCCATTGCTTCTCTGAGAACAGCAGGAACTGGTGTCTGCAGGTGGCAGAGTGGGTAGGATTCAGGCACCTCTGACCACCAGCCCTTGGGTTGCTCTGGGGAATCAATCACAAGACAGCAGCTGTCAGCTCCAGGGCTGAGCATCAGTGGAAAAGCCTTTCGTTGCAAATGGCTCGCTTTTCCTTTCCTTCCAGCATCCCTCTTTCTGTGAGAAGTGGTGGGGACTGAGGACAGAGTGTGCCCATTTCCCAGATATTTATATTGTGATTCATATAGTTAGCAAAATCACATATACAGTTGTGAGACCTCAGGAAGGCAAGTCTTAGTTAAAGGGATGGTATACTATTGGTGGAAGTCATGTATGGGTGTGAGATCTTTTGGTGCCTGGGTGCTTTTATACTAAGCCCGTGAGCATGTTTCAAGACTGTTAGGGCTTTTCATTCCAGAGTATAGTGGTACAACTGTCCAACTGCCACCACTGTAGTGATCTCCAACACGAGGCATATGAGATACAGCCAGCGGGGGAGGGGAGTGCCTAGAAATGGACCATAGTCCTAGAAGTTCTGATTCTGTAGCTCTGGAGCAAGGGGTCACGGAAATGTGCCGCTTTAGTAAACTTACAATGTTGCTGATTTAGCCCCACCCTGGGGGCCTGTGCCACCCCACCCCCAGTCTGGGGTTCTAGTGGCTATAGCTGCTTGTTGGATCCTGACTGGGATGGATTTAAGGGCCTTGCTCATGTGGTTCATAAGAGCCAGCTTCTTAGAGAGAAAGAGAGAGGGGGCATGGAGGCAGATGTTCACGTGTCTCCACCAGTCAAAGATAGTTTACATATCTAGGTTGGGTATTGGGTTACACTTCTGATTGAGCATTACCATACTTATAAAGCCTTTCATTAACATTTAAAAAAATTGTATAAAAGCAAAATGGAAAAGGGGGCACGGGATAGGGGTTTTCTAGGGAGGGGAAATGGGGAAAGGGGATGGCATTTGAAATGTAAATAAAATAGCCAAAAAAAAAAAAAAAAAGAGCCAGCTTCTTGGGTAGGCCACCATCAAAGACTCCTGCTTTGTGCCTAGGTTTCCAGGAGTTACAGCAGCAGTTCTCAACCCGTGGGTCATGACCCCTTTGGGGGTTGAACCCTTTCATGGGGTTGCCTAAGACCATTGGAAAACACAGATATTTACATTATGATTCATAACAGTAGCAAAATTACAGTCATGAAGTGGCAACAAAATAATTTTATAGTTGGGGGTTGCCACAACATGAGGAATTATATTAAAGGGTCTCAGCATCGGGAAGGTTGGGAGCCAGTGGGTTAGAGGATGTGTTGACCTGCATTCCCGTGAGAAGAGCTAATGGCACCTAAGAGTGCCTCAGCTCTTACTTCTGATTGCTGTTGAACGACAAACAAGAAGCACACAGTTAAAGACCCACTTGATGCTTGGGGGGGTCTCCTGTGACCCCCTTTACCCTCTCTAACCAGGGTGGCCTCTCTCGGCTCCAGGTCTGTGCCCCTGGCCTCCCCTTCTGAGCCCCACCAGAACACACTGCAGAGTTTGGTGAAATTTCTAATAATACTAACCAATGATGTGTTAAATTGAGACACTTCTGGCTCGGCCGCCGGAAACCCCGCACGCTGGTTTAAAGGACCAGCGCTTACCTTTCTCTATCAATTTGCTGCTAAATTACTGCTTTCAGAGAAACTTATAGAAAAGTAATTCTTTATTTAAATTTTAATTTCCATCTTGTCATTTTAAATATATATTCAGATTCCAATCATATTACAGAATATGATGATGTCTCTGGTGGGTAAATGACCCCGCTAGGAGCCTGGGTGGGTGCGGAGGATGCAAACGAGTGAGTGGTAGGGAGGGGCTTAGCAAGGAGGGAGAGACCTCAGAGACAGGCTCAGCTGAGGTAGAAGACAGAACTTCAGAGGCCTATCTTGGTTGGGACCCTGCTCTGTGATCCCCCGACTTTGTGTGCAGTCCTGAGGGCCACCTGTAAATGCCTTTTGTCATGCTTGTACCACGGTGTGAACTGAGCTGTAAGTGAACGTTAGATGAAATGGGGTGCTGGGCCAGTCTCCGCCCTAACAGCTCGAATCTAACCGCCTCCCACCTGCCAATGGTGGGCATAGCTCATTTCTCTCCAGGAAGAGTCCTGTATTCTTCCCACCAGCTTACTGCTAAGGGTCATATGGTCTAGTAGAGTTCAATAACACTTAGAGGGTGTGAGACTTCGGACTCTAACCCATCACTAACTCTACCTGTCTTAATCTATTTTGCCTTAAGCAAACCATCTGAGGGCCAGTTATACGGCTTGGTGGGTGAGGCATGCGCCTGCTGACCTGAGTTCTAGGGGGTTGATCCAGATGGCGGCAGGACAGTTCTGACTTCTCAAAGTTGTCTTTTGACTTCCACACGAGTGCTTTAGAATAGCCCTTTGTCTATTCCAGCCCCACCAGATGAATAAATGAATGTAATAACCTCTTTTTTTTTTTTTGTTTAAAAAGAAACTACCAGAGATGGGGTACACATTATAATAAAAGGAAGTGAACAACAGTTACTGTTCCATGGGTGCCTGCAACCTGTTAAGTCCTGGAGATGTCCCCATGCTACCCTGATTACAAAGGCAGGAAATGTCATAAGGCTGAACAAGAAGCTAGGACCTGGGCCAGACCAGACTCACCATTTTGATAATGGTCAGGCTCACCAGACCACTCCAGAAGGGACTGATGTGTCAGCCTTGAACCTGACCTACTTCCGTCTTGAAGGTAGAATCACCATGACCCAATTATCTTCTGCTGGGTCCCAGAGTCTTAGAAGCACAAGTCCTAAGACCTTTACAATGTTTTGGGATCTCAGAATATTCCCAGGTCACCTCTTAGGGGTTGGCATCCTCATCAACAGGCTTAGCCATCAATGGGCTGTAGAGTCTGCAGCCATACACAGCACACTGTTGGGTCACACTCTGACCTCTTCCTAGGCACCTGCAGGATGATGGCTACAGTCTATCTTTCCTCCACTACGTCCAACAACTGTGCCTTCTCCTCTGACCCCTGTATATACTAGTGCCAGAAGGCCTTGTTCATTGGCTTCCATCATCTCTCCTCTTCCCTCAAACCTTAGGCGCAACCCATCCCTGACATCCCCCTTAGCCTCTACCAGTGTGATATGGGTCTTCCTGGATGGGATCCAGTTCCTCCATCTCAGATTGGGTCTGCACATCTGGACACATCTGCCTCTTCAGGTACACCCTTTCTATTCAGACTTCCTCATTCTCCCTCCTCCTCTTCCCAGCCTCTTTCCTTTAGCTTCTCAACAGTAGGCTGAGGAAAAAAATCTGGCCCTTTCTTCTTGCATCTCATCTTCCTTGGGCCTCCTGCCCCTTCCTAGTCTATGGTTATTTACTCAGCCCAGGGCTGGAAACACCTGGTATTCCTCTCTGCTGGTTCTCAGCTGCCACACTCATTTCTTCAGCTTCAGAGAACCAATCCTTGTCTCAGGACGATCACCCCGCCCACCTCCCATCCCTGCAGCATTGCCTGTCCTTCCTCTCTGAGCCCCGACATCAGGTTCTTTTTCTTCTTGAAATCCTCTTCCCTTCTCTTTCTGTCTTCCATATTTTCCTTTACTTAACTTCATGCAGCCCCTTCTCTGTGCAGTTGCTTGTTTCTTCTGCCCTCAGTTCCTGACCATGGGTCATGCCCAGTGCCTACACTAGCTCCTAGGCCTGCTCTCTCTCACACAGGTCCTGTTTGGGCCCCCTCTTCTTTAATAGTTCTATCCCTAATAGGAAACACTTGTGCGGCAGCCCTTTGTCTATTCCAGAGCCCAGCTTTCTATAGTACTCAGGGAGTACATTTGCTTTTCCTCTCCCAACATCAAAGGCTATTCCTCGGAGATGTATATGCTCAGAGTTCAGCAGAGACAGCCTCCTTTGCAGACGTAAAGCAACTGTGGACAGGCTGGCTTTTGCACCACGGTCTTGCACATGCCCTGTCCAGATCTCCCTGGGCCCCCTGCACTAAACCCCCTTCCACGGTGGGTCTCGTGGACAAAAGACATGATAAATCTGGCAGAACCTTACAACTCCGTGCTTTCAACTTTCCTCTAACAACTTTCAACCGAAAACTTCTTAGCCCTATTTCCAAGTAACTTTTCATCCATTACAAAACCCACAAAATTTTCAAAGGGGCTTTGAAATAAGATCACCTAGGAAAAAAAAAAACCTATCACAAATGAAAGTCTTTGAAAAGAAAGAGGCCCTTTCCTGTGCTTCAGCTCCCCTCTGATACCATTCCCTTTTATTTTACAGAAGGTGTAGGGCAGGCCTGGCCCTCAGTGGATGCCTGTGATGTGAGGGAGCCAGTGGCCCAGACGGACACACAGATGAGGGGGAGCGAGGGGCAGCTGCTGTCGAGCTGCGCTAGGTCTTTTATCCCCCTATTCAATCAGTCCTCACAGCGCCCCCAACGGCTGCTCCTTGTAACCTGCCTGTCTTGCTCTGCGGGTTCCCATTCACCTGGGCATTGGCTAGTTGCTTTTCCAGTACACTGCTTTCATTCTTGTCACCACAGTGGGCGGGAAGGGAGGCGGCTGGAACAGCCCCTACGCTGGCCTTTGACGGGACATTTCCCAAATGCCAGCCCTGCAGGCAGCAAGCACAGGACCACACTTCTTGCCCTCCCTGGGGTCGGCTTCTGATGCGCAGACACACACAGCTGACAATACTCACTTCCAAGAGGAAAGCCTTTGTTAAGTTCAGATTTAACATCGTGGCAAATTTGGTGAAAGACAGTCCTGGGCAACTGTGCCAAACCTGGCTCTGGAGAGGCTCACAGGCTCCCTGACTAGACCACCTGCTAATTTGGCCAGGTCCTCCTAGGCCTAGACTCCACGTGCTTAATATGAGTTCTGAACCAGGCTTATGGGCCTCCCAGCCACCCAGGGGAGACAGTAGAAGACTTTAGAATGGGTTGGTTGTGACCTGGCCTTGCCTGTTGCCCACTAAGGCCTCCCATTTCCTTTCCAGAGAACGTTCTAGAATCAACTAAGCCATTCTAGCACAAAGGGCCTCTAAACTGAGTTCTAGCCCCTTCTTTAGACCCTACTAACACATCTAAGCCACTCCCATTTTTAAGCCACTCCCATTTTTCTAGTGGTAGCTGCAACAGATCGTTATGATCGTTCTTCTTAAAATTACAAATACTTGCTCGGCAGAGAGAACTATCGTCACATCTCAACCCCCTTGCATGAGAGCGGATCATTGACTAAGCACAGGACTCAATGCTAGGAGACACAATTCTGACACAGACGTCTTCAGCGACCTCATTAGAGGCCTAACAAGAGAGAGGACTGTGGCACAGTCACACTGAGAGGCACACAGGACAAAGAAACAAAACAACACAGCACAAATATCCTTGTGAGGTGGCTCCTCAGACAGGGAGCACAGCAGAAGGAGTAGAGAGAGTCTTATCTGAGGGACTTCAAGACTCAGAACCCAAGCTTATAATCGACCACAGCATGGGGCTTCAACTCAGTGGGATTCCCCAATATGGACATTCCAGAAGCATGCGCTGTGGACTTGATTTATATTTGTCTGCTCCCTGGGGTTCTTTCATCGGGTTTTTGCCTGCATAGTCTCTGTAATGATGGTAGCATATGGATAGGTGAGGTACTTACTCCTTTCGCCTCAGTCCAGCTCAGCTTTCTTGGCTCAGAATGGAAGCACTTAAAAGTGATTTGTTTGTTTGTTTGTTTATTTCTAAAGGAAAACTCTCTTTCAGTATTGACTCATCTCTTTAAGCTATGATTCTCTTGCTGGGTAGATTGAGTCTAACCATGCTCAGGATATATCTGAGTCTGTCCCAGCTCCAGGGCTTTGATTGACATTGGTAAAGGCTTAAGAGGTCATGGAAGGGGCAAGAAGTACAGGGGAATAGCAATTCTGCCTTGGTGTAGACAGAAAGACTTTTTTTCCTCAAGATTTACACTAAAAAGTGGGGTGAGTAAACATCCATGTGTAACCCTCCTTTCATTCAACATCCACCCATCCATCCACCAACCCACCCACTCACCCAGCCTCCGAGTCAGTGAGCCAGCGAGCCAGCCAGCTTCCCATCCACCCAGTCATCCATCCATCCATTCAACCAGCTACTTATTTATAACCAATCCACCTACCTATTTACTCATCCACGTATCCATCTACCAACCCACTTATATACTTTTCTACTCATCCATCCATCCATCATCCATCCATCTACCCATCTGTCATCTATCCATCCATCCATCCACCCACCTGCCCACTCATCCATCCATCCATCCATCCACCTACCCACCCATTTATTTTGTGCTTATCTACATAAGAAACTAACCTATGCTGGAGACCTAGTCTTGAGTAGCCTCTGGCCTCAGAGAGTACAATCCAATCATGGTCCTAACAGCTGTATCAAGTGGACCTGTAAACAGGGTAGCTTTCAAGCTCTCAAGGCTGGAGAGTTCTTTAAGGCTAAGATCTGGTTGTCCCTCTCTGTTCCTCACTGTCTTAGCTCAAGCTGCCATAGCATAATTACACACCTAGTATGTAACTGTAGCTTAGACAGCAAACATTTCCCTCTCACTGTTCTAGAGGCTGGCCTACTTGAAATCAGGGTGCCACCATGGTCTGTTTGGATGAGATTCCTCTTCCTGGCTTACAGACATCCGGCTGCCTTTCTGCCTGTGTTTTCATATGAAGGGAGACAGAGAATTCTGGCCCCTATTTCTCATCACGAGAGACAAAGGGCACTACACTAGGAGGGCTTCACTCCTATGACCTCATCTAAACTGTAATATCTCCTGAAGGTTCTGGACTCAAAAAGCCATCACAATTAGGACAAAGGCATCAACTCATGGATTGTGAGGGATAGAGTAAGTCCACAGCATACACGCAGTGGGTGTTCAGAAGCACGGTCTCTATCAATCTATCTGTTGTTTTTCTGGTTCCGCTTTGCCCAGCAGACCCTTGGGGGTATGTTTAATGGGGAGAGTTACCCTCAGACCTGACTAGCATGTCAATCAGCACCCCCACCAGTCAGCGCTCTAGGTTTTACATAGCTTCCCCCTTAGCTCCCTCCACCCCCGAAACAACATAATCTCCAGATCTCTAGTCTTTCCCGAATGCTGTTGAAAGGGTTGTTGTATTTATCTCGGTAGAATCCGCCGTGCCCCTGTGCAATTTTCCATTGTCATGGTTCATTTTAATTTCCTCTAAGGCTGTTGGCCACTCTCGTGTTCAGAAATAGCTTGTTCCACTTAATAAAAGTGCTTAAATATGCAGACACGAGAAGTTTCCTTTGCTTGTGCCTAAACACTACTTTAAGTAAAATGAGTTCCACATCTCGCCTTGCGCTGTAGGGCTGAGCTCAGATCCTGTGGCTCCCTGGAAAGAAACTCTGAAGGAAAAGTTCAAGGGCACAACCAGGATCCACAAATGTCTTGGTTAAAACTTCCCCAGCCTGGCTCATGGCATCATGGGTCTTGTTGAGTCAAGCCCTGCCCCATTGCCTTCACAGTGCCCAGAGCTCCCTATGACACGTCACCTCTCTAAGACCCTGCTTCCCCTTTTCCTCTATGTAATAGACTGGATCTGAAATGTCTCCCCTAAACCCATGTGTTAAAAACTTGGGCACCCCAGCTTGGCATAGGGACCCAGTGAGAGGTTTTTGGTAGATTCAGAGATGTTGTTTCTTTTAGAGGTTTGTTCCTGGCTGCCAGAAGGTGAGTGGGTTTGCTTCATCCTTGGCTCCTACCATGGTGTACGGTGCAAAGTCCAAGGCAGCAGGACAGCTGATGGTGAATGGAAACTTGGAAAATCGTGAGCCAAGATAACCTTTTCCTCTTTGTCTGTTTACTGCGTTCAGGAAAGCTGGTAACATGATCTATAAAACAGTCATGCGATTTCTTCCCTGAAAGACATATTTCAGTGAAAAGCAGACACCCCCTGCTACTAGGGACAAAAAAGAGGTGGTGGTGGTGGAGGAAGAGGATGCCAGCAAGTGGCAGCAGTCATTGCCATGGGGGGGGGTGGAATGACACAAGAAACATGCAAATGTTAAGGACATTTTACTAGAAGGAAGACATTCTAAACACTAGTGATCCTTCTGGATCAATTTTCTCTGGGTTGCTGAGGCCCAAGAATCTTCTGACGGCTGTGACTCATCAGGGAAGGATAAAGGAGTGGAAAACAGGTTGGATCTACATTCCAGATCTCTGGGAGGCCAAGCTTTTGGGGTACCAGGTCACAGCCAGGGCATGGTGGCCTTTGTAGCTAAACTAAATTACGTGAAAAATATAGGCCATGTATTGATCTAGTGATCCAGTGACCAGAAGCAACATAGCAGGTCACCTTCCTTTTGCTTAAATAACCAAAACTAGGAGTGTGAGAGTCCAGGCGACGTGGAGACACTGGCATGGCACTGGGGGTGAGTGGCCCTATCAGAGTGTTTTTATTGGCCTTGGGAAATCAGCTCCTGTCTTGCTGCATGTTTGACCTTCCTGAAACAGGAAGGGCCAGAAAAATGTTGGTTTAAGAACTTTAGTCCTCAGTGCCCCAGCGACAGACAGTGTATTTTATCAGAGCCTAGCACTTGGGGTCACATGGCTTCTTACTAGAAGTTGGGGATCACCTCAGTGTTATCACCTCTAGAAACTGGGGTTTAAGTGTCTGGAATAAGCCTTACTCATCGTCATGGCGCTTTAGCACTGGCATGGAAGCTCCTCGCTATTATTCTTAGAGAGTTAATCTATAAACCTACTATATATATACATATGTTAACAGAGATGCAGCCTGAGACTGTTGGCCCATCTAGCCAGCGGCCACTGAATCTGAAAGCCACAGCCTTAGAATGACAAACACCTAGGGATGGATACACACACACACACACACACACACACACACACACACACACACACACCCCTCTAGCCTGCTAGCTTGCTTGGGCTGCAGGGGCCTGTAGCCTCATAGGGCAGGATCATCTGGCAGACTCTCAGTCTGTCCCCAGGAACTTTCCTTCTTCAATAGCTCCGCAGATTCTCCCATGGCCGCTTTGAGTTTTCCCTCCCTGATACTTTTTCCTAAATCAGCTTCCAATCTGACTCATTTCAGTTTTAAAACAAGAAAACATCAACAAACACTATGCAGGGAAACAGATGGTAACAATTACAGGAAGGAGAACACAGAGCTCGCTCCCTCTACCAGGGGCACGTGAACATATTTTTCCCCAGACAGTGGTTGTCTTTCCAGCTACTCCTGTGTAAACGTGGGCATGGGGCTCTCTTGGGGGCCAACCCTGCTTCCAGGGTTAGGCTAGCATTACAGGGGTCACAAGGGTTACAGGGCACCTTGAAGCAAGTCCATTGGATGTTTGGACCTGGTGGTTTTCCCGGGAGGGAAGGAAACCTGTTCCTGAACATTCTAGGCCATCATAAATGAATATGGCACCTCATCACCACAGGTCCAAGAATAGGAGTGCTGGCTACATCCCCTGCATACTAGCCATGGCCAGCCCTTTCTACTGCCACATGACACTATGTCACGCACCAGGCCATGAGCTCCCAAGGGCATGGCTTATTCTCTCAGTTGGGATGGCAGTTAAGAGCTGGGCTCTGGAGTGAGGCTGCTGGTCCAAGCACAAGGGCTGTTGCCATTTATGAGTGGGGAGGACTGGGGTGAACTATTGCTGGGTGCCGTCCTTGCCTCACCCCTAAGATGCACTATTTCAAGTCCCCTCCTCGCATGACTGTGAATTAATGTGTGCAGAAGAACCAACGCCACACCCGGAGCACAGTGGGTGCTGTGTGCTGACGCTCTGATGGCAGCTACTCCCCGTGCAGATGGCCAGCTTCATGTCTGGTGCTCAGTAAACAGGTCTAGAAGCTTGCCAAGTGGAGGGCTGAGGAGGCAGGCTCCAGCTGGTCATGAAGGCAGTGGCAATGCACACTGAACAAAGCTGAGAAGATGAGTCCTGGTGTTGGAGTTGGGGGCTGGAGGGTTGGGTCTGAGAGTAGATGGCCAGTGTTCGGAGTCCCGAGTTAGAGTTTACCACGCTCCCTCCTATTCAATTTGCCAAATGTCCATCCTTTATGGTAAAGGTCAGATGAGGGCTTTGCCCTCCAGCATGTCAAAAGGGCAGTGAATCAGCCAAGAAAACAAATGAAGTCCAAGGAGGCCCAGTGCTGTGATTGGTCCCTATCTGTCAGGTGTCTGGGCGGGTTGTCAGGAATAAGGGTGTGGACACAAGAGCTGGAAATGGCATGCCCCTCTGGGCAAGGATGCACAGTGCTTTTTAGGGGGATCACAAAAGCAGGGTGCAGTAATGAGGAGCTTACCCCATTCTTTCATTACATAACTGCTCAGGCAAAGATGTAATGGCTGAGTCTGTTTCCTCATAGGCACACTGAGAATTACAGTCAATTATCACTCAACCTGGGGACACTCAGGGTTGTATCCCATTGATTCCTAGGACAGCCCCAGGCTTACTGCAGGCTGCTGATGTACACCTGCCTTTTGGACCAGATTCTTCTGAACATCACTGTGTTCCTTGACACATTCTCACACAACCCTCATGCAGCAGGAACGGCCTCCAACACGCCTGTGACCACAGATGTCTGCACATGTTCACACACAAGTCTCCCCATGAACCTCAGCATGTGACATCTGGTTCTGGCTTTCACCCTTGGCAGGCTCTCTGGCAAGCTCCTAGCCTTGGGGGGTGCTGTAGCTGCCCCAGAGGAGTATCATTCCAGGCTTATTGGGAGTGTCAAACAGAAGCAAGTTGGGGCAGCTCCAGGATGTAGGACTCTCTCCCTTCCTCACTCCATCAAGAGCTGCCCTATACCAGCATGCACCTCAACCCCTCTGGAAGCACTCCCAAAGTGATGAGGGGTACCATCGGGAGTTCCTGCTGTTCATTTTAAAACGTGATGCTTCCGTTTGCTCTTTGTGGTTCAGCATCACATTTTCAGGGCGTTCATTTCCTGCCTAGAGGAGTCTGTCTCCTTCACAGTGGAGCTGAATGTTCCTCTCCTCCACCCCTCTTCATCCTTCCCTCCCCTCTTCTCCCTCCCCACTACTCTGCCTCTTTATTTCTTCTTCCCTCCCTGCAATGGTTTATATATGCCCACGGAGTGGAACTATTAGAGGGTGTGGCTTTGTTGGAGTGGGTGTGGCCTTGTTGGAGTGGGTGTGGCCTTGTTGGAGTGGGTGTGGCCCTATTGGAGTAGGTGTGGCCCTATTGGAGTAGGTGTAGCCTTGTTGAAGTAGGTGTGTCACTGTGGGTGTGGGCTTTAAGACCCTCATCCTAGCTGCCTGGAAGTCAGTCTTCCACTAGCACTCTGCAGATGCAGTAGAACCCTCAGCTCCCCCAGTGCCATGCCTGCCTGGATGCTGCCATGTTCCTGCCTTGATGATACTGGATTGAACCTCGGAATCTATAAGCAAACCTCAATTAAATGTTGTCCTTATAAGAGGTGCCTTGGTCATGGTGTCTGCTCACAGCAGTAAAACCCTAACTAAGATACTCTCCTTCTCTCTCTTGGTTTTCCTTCCTTTCTTTTCCTCACCATCTCTTCTCTCTCCTCCTCTCCCCACCCTTCTTTCTTTCTCTTTTATCTCCTCTCTCTCTCACCCACCTCTTCCCTTCCTTGCTCTTTCTCCTAGGTGCTCCAGGAAGCCACAGTTGGCAGCTCTTCATTAGTCTCTGCCACAGCCATTGCCAAGCTCCCAGAAGGCAGCAGAGAGAGAGTGCAGAGACCCAGGTTAGCCTGGAACACAGCTTATCTGGGGATGGAGTGAAAGGCTCACCCGAAACAAATAATGGCAGCTGGAAAGCATTTGTGAGCCTTGGCATGGTTGGACTATCCAACTGCTCCCACAAAGCACCTCCTTCAGGGAGGTCAAGCAGGCCTGAAGACTGAGCTGTCAGGTTCCCAGCTTTGGCTACTGAGTGAGAACTGAGAACACAGATTTGATACTTTGAAAGATCAATCCCTTCACATGCACATGCCATGAACCAGGAGGCACTCAGATCCATCAGGGCTGCCCTCACCATGGAAGTGGGCATTTAGCTGCCAATCTGAGTACTGGGCTCACTCATCATCCCCCTGGATTCCTGGATGTGGCTTCCTGAGCTGGGGATCAGGCTTTGTTTGCTCTAGTAGAGGTCACTCATCAGAACAGACATCTGTCTTAGTGGCGTGGTCTCCACACTTTTAAGGATGGGGTTTCTCAAGGTTCTGTGAGCTCTGCCTCCCCTCTCAGCCCCTGGTGGGACCCTGCTTATGCAGCTGGACTTCCTGCTCTATTCTCAGCTCTGTCACCTGTACATTCTCGACCTCATGTGTTTAAAAGGCCTGTTCCCCATCTCCCCATTGGTTTTATGCCTGCACCATGGACTCAGCTTGTCCCCATCTCCCTCCCAGCCCAGGCCTGCACTCTCTGTTATGTGATATACCCTAGAACTACTGCCATTCCTATACCAGAGCAGGAACTTAGAAGCTGGCTTTAATTGCCTCCACCTTGCCGTAGCCACCTATGATTTATTCTAGCAGTCTGATCACCCAGCCCTTATCTCTGTACCTGTCTTGTGCCTCTGCCCTTTCTTTGATTTCCATGACAGTTACCTGGGTGGGTGGGTGGGGGCTTCCCTGCTCTCTAATCTGAAAAGTAGCTACTTCTCTAAAATATAAAATGGACATATAATTTCCCTTTTCAGATCTTCTAATCCTGTAGTCTAAGGGCAAGCCTGAACTCCCCTCCACCTTTGGTCTGCTGGACCTTGGCACCACCTCCAACTCCAGCCTGGGACTTCATTTCCACCAGCCTGCGTAGGTAGTCTGTATGTTTTACAAGGACTTATCTACTGTGTGTCCATCCACTAGAGTTCCCTTTAGCAGGCATTGCTCCCTACTATCCTTGAGGATTTAGTCAATCTGAATTTTCTTAGAGAAGACTTCCCCTGTGCAGGGTAGAGCATCTTTTCTACAGCGGGCAATTTCTTGAGCTCAGATGTGCCACTAAATCTGAATTCCTATATGCTCACCATCTTTCTCTCCAAGACATTATGAGTTCCTCAAAGTAGAGACTGTCTGTAGCAGGATCCTTATTCTGCTACATTGTATTTGCAGTGGAGCTCGGTGATTAGGCAGTAGAGAGGAGGTGGAGCTGGGAGAGAAAGAGAGGAAGGGGAGGGGAGAAAGAGAGGAAGGGGAGGAGAAGAAGGAGGCTATCAGCCATGGAGAACCCCCAATGGGTCAAAAGCTGTCCTGGGTAGCAACTTCTATCAAAAGGTTAGATATTGGGTAACAACTCTAATTGTGTTGGTATCTTGTTTATTGTACATTGCTAAATATATAAATCCTTTAGATAACCATTAAGCTTTAAGAGTCTCATTTCTACTGGGTACTGCAAGGATGGCAGATATTGTCTGGGGTTCAGCTAAGCTTTGTGGATGCAGCGTGGGGGATTGGCAAAGCCATCCCCCCACACTGGCGTCTCGTGGGTGCTAGGGCCTGAGCATCTAGCTAGCCGGAGCCCCGGTCAGAGCCGAGGAGCAGCAGGAACATGGTGGCTGCCCAGGAACATGCTGGACTGGGTGCCATTTTCTAAATATCACCTCTACAACTGTCCTGTGTCTCCAGGATGGGGGACAAGCTGTTGTTGATGTTGAGTGACATGGAGGACCGAACTGGACCCTAACTGGGGAGTTCTTGCTCCATGATGCTCTGGGGCCTCCAGTCTAGATTCTTGTGGTTGATGGCTTCATTAGTGTCTCAGCCACGCCCCCATGTCCCTGCCTGGTGTCATTCCAGGGCAAAAGAAGTTTTGAGTCCTTTCTTTCTAATCAAGCTGTCAGAACGGAGCCCGGACAGCAGACATTGATTTTTCTGAGTGGAGACTTCTCTCATGTTCCTCATCATGATGGCCGGTCCCTGCTTTTAGACCTTAATCTCTTCTGTCACTAAAGACCCCTATTTGCTTCGGTCCCACTGGGACCTGGTCTACAGTCAGCACTGGTGTTTCATTCTGGGTCTCAGACTGGAAAGAAGCCACAGCTAAGACTGCGTGAATTGACCTTGCATCTGGTTTTTTGTCTTTTCCTTTTTCCCATTCAGTCATTCTGAGGTCCTAGGCTCCTCTGGGAAACAACCAGCACCCTTACAGTAGCCCCAGTGACCCAGGTCTGAAGCAGGCCCTTAGCACTGCAAAGGAGGGAAGCTCTCAGCTTAACCCTGCAGATGCCCTCCACCCCAACCCTGGTGCAGTCGGTTAGTTTGGTTCTGAGCCTTCTCCTGCAAACTGCCATAGGTTTACTATTTAAAAACCACATCATTTAGGTGCTGGCTCAGTGGCTCAGTGGGTAAGAGCACTTGGTGTGCGGACATGAAGACCTGAGTTTGAAGCCCCAGAGGCCACACAAAAACCAACAGGATGCTATAGCTTGAGGGTCTGTAATTCTAGCATTCTTACAGGGAGATGGAAGAATCCTGGAAGCAAGCTTGAAGGCCAGCTAGATGGTGTATGCTGTGGAAAAACAACGAGACCCTGTCTCAAAGGAGGTGATGACTGGCATTTAAGGTTGTCTTCTGACCTTGGCACATACTCTGTGGCATGTGTTCATCCACATTTACACACACAAATGTGCACACCTACCTATTGGTAAGTAAGCTTCATTCACATTTCCCCTTGTTTTCTAGCAGGGAGGGGTGGTCATCAAGCTTACATAACAGGGACTAACGCTAGAACACCCCTCTCCCCATAACAGACATGCTGCTTTTTCCTGGCTGAGTAGCCTGCAGCTCCTGGGCTTGTATCTGGCTGCATCAGAGGAGAGACAGCAGTGGTGTGCACAGTACTGGCCTCCTGGAAGAAGCAGCACTTGCCTGTGAAGATGACATCCTAACAAGCACCCTCATTTCTATTCACACCATTCCAGGGGTTTCCATTTCTCTCAGCAGAGAGGAAAAGCTGAAGCACTTTCTGAGATAGCAGCCTCACTGACTCCTTTGGGATTTGGTGACTCACTCCTTTCCCAAGGCCAGACCATGGGCTCAGGAAAGGCTTTAGGCTTTCACTTCCTGCCACAATCATTGTCATCTATATGTATCTGACATATTATAAAGGGGAGACTAGTAGGACCACAGGATTCTTGTCTAAGTCCAAGTGCCTTGAGACCCAGGAGAGCCTCAGGTGTAAACGCCACTTTGAAAGCTAGCAGCCTGGAAACCCAAAAGGAGCTGGTGTTTTTGTTCAGTTGAAGGCACACACACACACACACACACACACACACACACACACACACACACACAGAGCTTTGAAGGAGCCCCCCTTAGTCAAGGTAGGGCCAGCTTGGTGTTCCACTTAGCCCTTGTGATGACTGGTCTGAGGGGACATTGGGACCAGCTACCTGCTTTCTTCTGATTACTGATTACAGATTCAACGTTAATCTCCTCCCCAGACACTGCCGCAGACATCCGCAGAATGATGTTGGGCCAAATATCTGGGAGGCCCATCAAGTTGACATATAAAATTAACCATCATACCATCTCCGACAACCGCCACAATTATATTGCCTTTGGTTGAATTTTTATTTGAATCTGTACTCTGGGTAAGAAGGGTCCAGGTGAGGGGTGGGTTCAGGGGAGAAACGATAAGAATCCTAAGCAGGGCTGGAGAATTCTTTCGACGAGAGGATGCAACTTTTCCTTTGACTCTCCCTCCTAATAAATCCTGCCCACGCCCCACCCCCAATCCTTGGAGACACTGTGTGTGACTTTCTTCCACCCCCTGGCAAAGGAAAGAAAGAATACAGTCCCCAGCACATCTGCTCCCACACCTTGGCATATGCTCCGCCTAGCTCGCCTCCTAACTGCTAAAACTACAAGGGGCAGGCAGCTCCTTCCATTCCAGATCCCTAGGGTAGCTCAGGGGGCCCAGCCTTCCCACTCTGCAGCTCGAAGCATTAGTACAGCATCAGAAATGTTCCATTGGCGGTTTCAAGATTCCTAAAAAATAGATTCAAAACATCTTTAATACTCTCTGAAGAAGCAATACATCACAGGAAAAGCTGCAACCTTTAGTATTGGTGATATTATCCAGGCTGTGGGCTGGCCAGGAGGCAACCGCAGCCAGTTCTTATTCCTTGTGGCTGTGGCTGCCACCCCAGGTCTAGGACCCTTCCACCCACTGCTGGAGGAAGTGGCTGCCTGTCTGAGTATTTGCCTAAAGTGCTTTTATAGAATCTGCAAGGAGTCATACAACTCAAAGGCAATGATTTTTCAAGAAACAGCCTTCCCTTATTAACACGATATCCCTGAAAAATAACACCGCCTGTCTCAAGCACTAACATGCCCTTGTATAGCGCGTGCCCATGTAATGCATTTTTCTGCTTTCTCCCCTCAACATGGAGCTGAGAGCAAAGACTTGCGACTGAGTCTTTGCACTGCAAAAGCCAGCCAGACACAGGGAGAGCTCATTGGATTACATATGAGCATGGTGGTAACCAAACACCATCATGCACTGGGGTATAAGAGTGTGCACAGATTGGCAGGTGACCCCCTTCGGGTCTGTGACAGGTGCCACACTTGACCAGAGGAGCATGAAAAGGAAGGAACGAGACACTTAAACTTGCTGTATTTACCCTCCTTTCTTTCTGAAGGTTAGCATTATGGGTAACTAACGCAAGCAGAGAGGAGGGGACCAAAGGCTGGAAATAGAGCTCTGAGATACTCCCTTTACCTCTGACAAGTGGATGGCGTTCCTCTGTCTGCAGGATATTCCCATTTCTTCATCTTACAGTTTAAACTGGCCAGGCAAATAGCCTGAGATATGGTCTCTGCTCTAATACGGAGAGAAAGCCCAGGCAGGCACAGGCAGCAGGAGCACAGTGCAGGCTCCCCCTTAGCTTTGGAAACCAGATGTTTCTATGTGATTTTCCTGCCTCTTGCCCAGCTCTGAGCGGGCCCTGCCATGAACTACTAGAGGCAGTGATACACAGTAGAATCCTCAAAGACACAGTTCAGGTGCTCAGTGTCCTTGGGTGGATTGGTAGACTTCTCTGAACCCAGTTCCTTACCTTTTAAGGGAAGGATAGAATAGGAGATGACCTGGGAAAATGCAAAACAAAACCACACTGAGATCCGGTCTCACTGCAGTCAGAATGGCTAGCATCAAGAGAGCAAACGAGATGGCGAAGAGGCTGTGGCTCCTCCCACAGGGATGGTGGTAATATAGTGGGAATCGGCATGGAAGTTCCTCAGGTAATTAAGATAGAGTTTGCACATAATCCAGCTATACCACTCTTGGGTACACATTGGAGGAATCTAAGCCAGCCGACAGCAGAGATACCTGTGCATTCATGCTTATTACAGCACTAGTCACAATATCTAAGGGATGGAAATCAGGCTAGGTATCTGCCAATGGGCGGAGAGCTGAAGAGAGTGAGGCATATGTACACAGTTGAGTATTATCCAGTCACAAAAAACATCATGTCGGTTGCAGGAAAGCAGATGAAACTGGAGAAATAACTCAAACCCAGAAAGACAAATACCGCGTCTCCCATCACACATGGAGTCTAGATTTTAGCCACAACAGCAACAACAACAAAAAAAGACAGGAAAGAAAAGGGGTGGGGGAACCATAAATGGGAAGGAAAGACAGGAAGATAAAAGGAAGATTGTAATCAGAGGACGTTATATACATGCATGACATGTCTGAACACTTTATAATATAGTCCGCCATTTTATAATTAATATATGCTAATTAAATTGACATATGTACACACACGTATGCATGCACATACACACGTGCACAGTCACACACACAACATCACACACACAGAATAACGGCTGCGAAAACCACATCCTGGGTCTGGCATCCAAAGTTCTGTTTCCCATCCCTCAAGTAACAGCTTCTCTTATTCTTATCACTCTAGAAAATGTCTTTGTGAATTGTTTGCTTGATGATTGCAACCATGTTTCTTTTTAATAAAATCTTGATTTAAAAAGGGCCCGAGGGCACGCTACCTCGGGAGTGTGTAGAAGATAATGTTTAGAGACTCGCTCCATCTCTCCCGCTAGCGTACATCGTACAACCCCATGTTTGTGTCTTCGACTTTATCTTCCTCTTACTTCCCTTGCAAGAAAGGCTACTTGGAAGAGATGAAAATACCAGGTCCTGTCAACCTCTGTAGCCTTCCTGCTACATTCATTGAAGAGTCATATGAGCCCCAGGCTGGATGTGACCTTCAGGGTACCCTAATAGAACAGGGGACTGACAGACTGGTCCCTGCTGCCTGGGCAGGAGGTGACTAGAGCCCATGTGGGGCTGTAACTGGGAGAAGGCAGGGTACTAGGAGTATGACATTGTGCATAGGGCTTAAAGGGCCACACCACCACCTGGGTCCTACAAACCCAGTAAGGCCATTCATGTTCAAGGGGACTACTGACATTTGGGTTAGAGGAGAAATTGTAAATACATGGCCTGCAAGAGCTGGAGGCCTTAAGAAGCCCAATTCCCAGGACAGAAGCAGAGTGGGTCCTACCAGACCTTAGGACAAATGATAAAGTATCTGCTGACAGGGAACAGGAACCAGCTATGGCCTTTTCTGAACAGAGAGGGCAATGAAGATGCACCGTTCCAAGGCTGGTGCTGCTGAACTGTGCTGACGTGGTCATTTGAATCCAGAGTCCTCAGTACAAGTGCTGCCAGCTCGGTGACCCTGACAAACACATGGCCACCCAGCTGCAAACGAGGAATGTGTCTGTGGGTCCTGAGGACGTGAAGCCACCTAGACCGGAATAAAGGGTCAGAGCTGGTGGCAGTCATGGAAGCTGCTACCTCAGCAACCCCTCCATGCAAAGGCGCCCACGCCCACCACCCTCTGTGAGAGGAAGAAGGCTGGAGCTCCCAGAGCTGGGTACCTCCACAAGCACACACATACTGTTCTCTGGGTCATCCACAGAGCTGAATGCAGGAGGATGCAGGATACTTAGCAGGCCAAGTGTAGCATGGAGGTGAGGAATGTAGCAGTAGAGGCTGGTGTCAGGGCAGAAGGTGCAAGGGGGCTCTGTGTTGTCAGAGGCAGGTTTTCCACCTGAGAAATGGAGATAGTAGCACCTATTCCTAGGTCCATGAGGACATTTTGAAGCACAGGTGAGGGCTGGTTACACCGCAGGCTAGCAGCAGTCAGACTGTTTTTTTTAACACCAGATGCTGCCACTCCCTGGACAAGTGGCAGTGGGACAAGAGGGAGAGGGAGGACATGCTCCAGGAACATCTGATGGTTTGAGCAGAATTCTGGAGGAATCCTGTTTGGATGGCTTTGCTATGCAAGAAACACTGGGTTCTGACTCTCTCTGTCAATGTCTGGGTCCAAGCACCTCTTGCCCGCCCAGGGGCTGTTTCTCACCTTGGTGGGTTCTGTGCATTCTAAGGCTCCTTCCCTCTGCTCACCAGTCTGCCCCTGCCTCAGCCCTGAGCCTGTAACGTCCTTCCCTCTACTAACTGTGGGAAGTCCTTAGGTCACCCCAATGTGGCAGCCTCTTTATTTTATTCTTTAAAATCTTACACTCAAATAGGGTGTGGTATTGTATGCCTATAATTACAGAGCTTAGGAGAAAGATGATGAATTCAAGGTTTCCTGGGCTACATAAGCAATTCTAGGCTGATCTGAGCTACTGGAGACCCCACCTCAGACATACAAACAGAACAGGAATCCCCCTTACATCCAACATCACATGCTTATTTTATCTAGTTGCACTTATAAACACTATGTGATTCCAAAGGGCAGGCGTTCTCTAGACTTTGTATACAATATTCACTACGTATCCGTAAGTCACAGTTACTGTGCTTTCAAATCTTTGGTGTCTTTGCTTATTGTTTTTTGTCTACTCGTTCTGTTATTTAGAGAGTATATTAAAACATCCTAATAATTATTAATTAAACAAAAAAATCCCTTGAATTCCATTAGTTTTCACTTAATTTATTTCAAGGCTACGCTCTATAGTCTTGGATGCAAGCAACTATAATTTCTAGGTTAACTAAGGTACCTGTAGATTGATTCCTTCCTTCCATTCTTTTTTGATCTTGGGAGCTAGAGCTGCTAAAAACAAACAAACAAACAAACAAAAAAACAACAAAAAAACCAACAACAACCATGAAACATTCTTTCTAGCCCCAGTATTAGGGTCAGCAAGCCAGCTCAGTGGGTAAAGGCACCTGCCATGTGAGCCGAATGACTGGGTTTGATCCCTGGAACCCATGGTGGGAACAGAAAACCAATTCCCAAGAGGTGTGGTGAGTTTTACACACATGCTGGGATATGCATATTCACACACTCATACACACACACAGACAGGCACTCATACACATACACAAATACACACACGTACACATACACACACGCACACGCACACACACACACACTCATGATAGCAAAAATTAAATGTGAAACTGTCCAAAATAATAAAACCTACTTTAAGAAAAATTTCTAATTTGATTTTAAATTAGAAATCAAAGAAGTTAGATAAAGGAAACATATAAAAGATAACGTTTACTATGCTACCTTTAATCTTTCTGCAGCCCTTTCTCTTTAATGGGTCAGCATATGTAAACCTGAAATCCTTAGGTTTAAAGCTGCCCTTTTACTTATGCCTCCTGTTCACCCACTCTACATTCCCCTCGCTTCCCTTCCTTTGTCTTTTCCTGCCTGTGGGTTATGTGTTTTGTATTATTTTATTCTAATATTGCATTATTTTCTTCTAATTACCCTGGATCTACCAGAGTCTCAACATACCTACCTTGGTTCCTTGCCAATTCAAAAGCCTCAAAATAATTTAACTGCATTTCCCCATTTTCAAGCTTCTTTGCACCCATTTTCTGTCTCTGAATACTCTGTTTCCCAAGAAGAGTATTTTAAATTGCCTAGTATGGTCAGTATTTATTCAGGCAGGGGCTTACTTTCCCCTGTCTTTATTGCTCAGACTCTTCTTCTTTTGATTTCATTTTCTCTTGTTTTCAGAACACATTAGCCCACATTTTAGCTGTAGATTGTTAAATGTTTTATTTATCCACTACTTTAAAATTTTTGACCCATATTATTTGTTCTAAGAAAGTTTTCAGTGGGCATAAAATTCTAAGCTGGCCATTCCGGCTTTGAAGGTGACATGCTGTTGTCTTTGGGTGCCTCTGCTGGGAAGTCAGCTATGTGTCCATTCGCTGTATCTTTAAAATGTAAGCCGGCTCTTTGTACCTGCTTTTTTTTTTTTTTTTTTTTTTTTTTTTTTGATTTTCATTGTTGGCAGTTTTACTATGAGTGCCTTGCTGTGGCTTGTCTTCGGTCATCCTTCTTGGAATTTTAGTGTTTCTTGCATTTGTGACTTAAAGTCTTCAACAGTTTAGGGATGGCGTTCCCCATTCTCTCTTGAAATACTGCCTCTGACTCACTTTCTCTACTCCTCAGAGTCACCCTCTACATATGTTAGACATTTTTACTGTAACACCAGTGTCTCTCACCTTTTTATTTTTCCCTCTTGTGTCTCTCTTCTTAATGCTGCATTTTTAAAAAAAATATGGTTTATCTATTATTTATTTGAGACAGGGTTGTACTATGTAGACCTGGCTGGCCTGGAACTGGCTGTGTGGATCAGGCTAGCCTTGAGTTCACAGAAACCTGACCGTCTCTGCCTCCTGAGTGCTGGGATTAAAATGTGCACCAGAACTTCTGAAGTTCTGATTATTTTTTAAAAGATCAATCTTTTGGTTGGTAATTCTGCTTCTGGTTGTGTCTGTTAAAGTCACCGTTGGAATCTCAGTCTGAAGTATTATGGAGCTACTTGCTATTTACTTCTTGTAAGAAAACATACAGTTGCTTGTTTGTAGCTTAAAAAAAAATACTCCAAATTTGTCTTTTAATCCTTTGAATGTGGCATAGCATAGCTTAACAATAATCTGGTAACTTCAGTGTATCTGAAACCCCACTGTCTCTCTCTTAATATTTTGATGCTTCTGGTTTAGAGACAGATGATAATGTTTTCCTATATCCAGCAATTGTGTTCTGGATTCTGTCTTTGTATACCACGTTCAGAATCACCCTGAGGCCTAGGATGCCATATTTCTCCCAACACCGTTTGCTTCAGCTGGGCATCTGGGCAGACTAGCAACATGAAATCATCTTAGTTTAAGATGATTCAAAGTCAAGAGGCATCCCTTGAGGGAGCCCTACCCAACTTTCAGAGCCTGCAGAGGGGTCATCATACCCACTGGCTCTCTTGGTTCACTCTGGATTCCAATCCCTGCCCTCTGCCAGACTGTTGTCACGAGCCCTGCTAAGCTTTTGGGTGTCTAATCAGAACAGTTCCTGCTTCAGAACCTGGCTATGACATATTACCCACCCACCCCTTCCCTGATATGGGCCTCACTGCTTCCCCTGATCTGACTGCATCTTACCATCCCATCAGCTTTCCGGAGCCTTCAATGCCATGGTTGTCACACACTGCTAACCTTCTCATTCTTTTCAGTAGAAGGCTGGACTGTTAGGATGCTGCATGTCTCTCCTAAGTTCCTTCTAAGTCCATTATTACATTCTAGCAAAAAGCAAGGCAACTTATAGAGTAGGTTCTACCTGTAGGCTCTGGGGTCCATTGAGGGTCTGAGTTCAAATCCAACCAGGAGTCTGATTCATACCTGTCACATATGTTAATGGCACAGTATTGTACTCCTTTAACTGCTTTGGCTCTCAGTTTCCACAGCCATAAATATAGATAAGAGACACTCCCTCCAGGTTTCACTTAAAGACTTTCAAATGACCAGGCCAAGTGTCTGCTTTAGGTCGTGACAAGAACTGTGAATCTAGGAAGCATTTGTCCTCATCATTGTTATCACCGCTCGGCTTGAATGTCTCAAACCCTCCCACTTCCCCCTTTCCCACAAGTATTACAGATATCTAGGCTACCTGCATCTTGGCTTTCTGCATGTGTCTCCATGCTGGTGTTCCAGCTTCTCGTCTGCCTTCCTGACCATCCAGAGAGAGAGGATTCTGAGATTGCTGTGCCAAGGAAGGCTCTTCGTGACTTTCCACAGCCCTTGGGTACACTCCACAATGGCTGCTCCTCTAGGGTTGTTACCAGCTCCCAGGAAGTGAATGAGCTACTTCTCAGTCCTCAAAGGAACTAAACTTCTTTTTATCATTGGGCCTCTCTGGGGAGCTCTCCTGCCTCCACTGGTTCATCTTCATCCAGCTATTTATAGCTACAGGCCTCAGCTTACCGGCGTTTCTCAACCTTCCTAACGCTGCAACCCTTTAATCCAGTTCCTCCTGCTGTGGTGACCCCAACCATAAAAGTTATTTTGTTGCTACTTTGTAACTGTAATTTTGATACTGTTATGGATTGTGATATAAATGTCTGATATGTGTGAAGGTGACCCCCAGGTTGAGAACCACTGGCTTAGATGTAACACCCATAGGAACAGGCATGCAGTGCCTTCCGTGGTCACTGCAGATCACGGCTGCCTTGCTGTGATATTGTCAGATCGTGCACATGAGTGAGGGTGACTCTACTTAACTTCTGTACACTCAGCATTTGGCACACTGCCTGAGATACTCATGACACCTAACACACACTTGTCAAATGAACAAATGACTAAGTGATCCATGAGAGAGGTCGGTGAGATCACAGACAAATAGAACCCAGTGCTTAACTTCACCTCTCAGTTGCCAGACCTTCTGGAACCAGTATTCATACTGTCTTAGGTAGGGTTTCCATTGCTGTGAAGAGACATCATGACCAAGGCAACGCTTATAAAGGACAGCATTTAATTGGGGCTGGCTTATAGGTTCAATCCATTATCATCATGGCAGGAAGCATTGCAGTATCCAAGCAGGCATGGTGCTGGAGGAGCTGAGAGTTCTACATCTTCATCCAAAGGAAGCCAGGAGCAGACTGTCTTCCAGGTGGCTAGAAGGAGTGTCTCAAAGCCCATCTCCAAAATTACACAAAATTACTCCAACATGGCCACACCTACTCCAACAAGGTCACCTGTCCTAATAATATCACTCCCTGGACCAAGAATATTCTAATCACCACACCATACTGATTCTTTTTGTGTTGTTCTATTTCCATTCTGCCAAAGGGCTCTCCAAAAAATATTTTGTTTCCTAATTGCTTATCTACATCTTAATCACACAGTGGTTTTATTATTATTATTGTTATCATCATCATTACTGTTATTATTGATGGCGATAAATAAAACAACATAAAAGTATTTGCAGGAAAAAAAAAAACCAATCGTGTGATTTAGAATTTTTAATTACTATGAGTTGGGGGTTTGTAGCAAGTGTTCTGTTTGAGGATGGATTATCCTCAGTGTCACCCCAATGGGTTTGGTATCTAAATGCTCCATATTGTAATTTACACCCTAAGGGGCCCACCGCTCTCAGAAAACCATCAAGTCTCGTAGCTATCTGGTTCCTATCAGCATCGCGTTCTCCAAATGAATGCATTTCAATTAAAGGATGAATTTACCAGAGCAAATGTGAGGTGTGTATTTTGTGAATTATAGCTCTAACTTTGAATGAAAACAAAACAACAAACATTTTTTTTTCTGAGCTCCTATGATACAGCAGGCATTGAAGATAAGACAAAGAAGAAGGAGACTGAGACCCACCTCCAAGGAGCCCTGTGTCTTGCTGGAGAAGGAGACTACACAAAAGAAGCAAGGCAAAGGCATTCGAGCCACCAGGGGAGACCCCAGGGCTATGTGACAACGCTGCAGTTTCCACACTTACAGCACAGGCTTACGCCCCTCTTACGAGGAACACTGGCCAGATAGTTTTCATGTCTTGCCTTTCACTTCTGCACCATCCCAGAGATGGATATGGGTTTGCTGCCTTTGTGTGGACACTAAAAGGTGACATTTTGGGGCAGTTACTGATAACCTCTTGCTTGAATCTTCAGTTCCTCCCGCTCTCCTCCTTTCTTGTCATGGGTCAACTCAAATTACCTGGAGCCCTGCAGGTGTTTAAGAATCTAAATTGACTGAAGGGATAGATTGGGGCATGATGATTCTCACAAGGACAGGGCCTTGCTCACATAAGAAGTGAGTCCGGATCCCTTTAATGACTGAGATGCTATAGCTAAGGAGATAGATCAGTTGTCAAAACTCTTGCTAGGGACCTGAACTTGGACACCTGTCACCCAGGAACAAGCTAGATATGGCAGTGGAATGTGTAGCCCCAGCACTGGGCGAGGCACAGTGAGACAGGACTATTCCTAGGGTTTACTGTCCAGATAATCTTGCTGGATGGGTGAGCTCCAGGTTCAGAGAGAGAGAGAGAGTCTCTTTCCAAAAACAATGGTAGACAGCAGTAGAGGAGGACATCTGCTGTCAACCATAAGGCTTCACACACAAAGGCATGTGTATCCACGCACATGCATACACATGAACACATACAGACGTGTGCATGTGTGCACATGTCCACACACAGGAATGAGACACAGAGTGTAGATAGGCTGAAATTTGATTACATATATTCAATTTAAAAAATGACCTTTTTTGTTTGGTCCAAGACAGAAACACTGTATCAGATTGTGTATTCCCTTGGACTTTCCAAGAGCCGCTCATGCCCACTCCAGTCTTGGTCAGTCCGACTTGGCACCTCTTAAACAGCCTAGAGGGAAGAGATTCTAGTGTGGGGTCAGAATGATCTTCCTGAAACTCTTTGGTCCATCTCTGATTTCCTGTGTTCTCTGGGTGGTCTGCTGGCCCTCTCTGAGTTGTCATCTCCTTACTTGTTGAGTGGCCATGCTCTGCTGTGACATGAATGGTGTGACACCAACAACATCCTTGTGCTGAAAACCAAATCCCAGTGTGAAGGAATTAGGAGGTAGGGTGTCTGCAGCCATGAGAGCGGAGACTTCATAATGGGATGAGTGTCCTTACAAGGGCCTCGAGAGTCTAAAAGCCACTACTTCTGCTAAGGGATGACAGAGAAAGGACAATATCCATGAACCAGAGAAGTAGCCCTGACGGACACCAAGCCTTTTCAAGGCATCTTGACCTTGGGCATTTTTTATTTTTTATTTTTGTTTTTCGAGACAGGGTTTCTCTGTGTAACCCTGGCTGTCCTGGAACTCACTCTGTAGACCAGGCTGGCCTCGAACTCAGAAATCCGCCTGCCTCTGCCTCCCAAGTGCTGGGATTAAAGGCGTGCGACACCACCGCCAGCTTGTTTGGGCATTTATATTGTTTGGGAACATCTAGTTTATGGACTTCTGTTATAGTAACTACAGGAGATAGAGACAAGCTCTTAGGACTTTGGGGAGCTTCAAAGGCACTAGGAGAGTGCTGGCCCCTAGTGTCAGCTCAGCAGGTGCCAGGCTGCTGTCTTTGCTGACACACCCATAGTTGTCTGCTTACTACCCACCCATACTCCTAGAAGAGATTCCCTCTGTCCTCTCTGCTCTCCTTTCAGTTCAGCTTCAGAAGAAGAACTCTGATAAAACCAACTCACACCAAGCTGTGAATGATTTGTTCCCTCCGGAGGTTAAAACTGCTAATTGCGTTTTATAAGAAAAGGAATTTCATAAAGCGAACATTTAATTGTTAAATTGGTCAGGATGAATACAGAATTTTGGGCATTTCCCTCAAGATGCTTGCAGGCAGTACCTAACACCGGGCCTCAGATCTACTGGCTATGGGGAATTGAGAATCATCTGGCAGAAAAGGCAGAGGCAGAGGGAGCCACAGGAAAGGTACTCACAATTGCACAAGAGACCTTCAGAAAATGATATCAAGAGGCTTCTTCACCTCCGTCAAGGCTGACCAGGGACAGGATTCCTAGCCTCCCCAAACACCTGCTCTGTGTAAGATCCAGTTCTGAAAGGGAGGGAAGCCTCTGTTTACAGCACACATGTGTCTAAAGATGTGTCTGGGGATAGAGATGTAGCTCTGTGGTAGAATACCCACTTAGCAGAAGTCTTGGGGAATCAATCTCCAGCATCTACAAAAAGGGGAGGCATGGCTGGGGAGACATCTCAATCTAATGAGTAATTGTTTCACAAGCTCAAGGACTCTGATTTGATTCTCAGGTCCCCTTATGGCTGAGCATTGGGTACAGGCTGGTCACTCTAGTGCTGGGGAATTAAAGACAAGTGGGTCCTTGGGGCTTGATGGCTAGGCAGTGTGGCTTACCTGGCAAGCTTGAGATCAGCAAGAGATCGTGTCTCCCAACAAAGTGACTGTACCTAAGCAATGGCACCTGAGGTTGCACTCTGACCTCTACATGTATGTGCTCACACATGTGCATGTCCGCTGTCACAGCTGTGCACACCTACACAAAAGAATGTTTCGGAGCCAGCCATTCTCTCCCCCATCCTCTCCCCCATGACAGGTTGGCTCTCACTCCTGTATACTCAAATATTTTTTTCTTTTATAAAACGTGTGCAGTTTGCTGAAGATGGAGAAGGTTCCGCAGTGCTACAGTTACGACAAGACAGAGGTTTGTATATAACTCCTACTTTCACTATAATCCTCTTTCTTCAGGCCCAGAGGCTAGGATATGTGTCAATTTTCATGGGCAGTTTAATCAGTACGGATTTACATGCTCTGCAAATAGGACCGAGACAGACAAATGGAAGGAAGAAGGAACAGGATTCTTTTGTCCTGTCCTTCACAACACAGCCTCTGACAGGGATCCAGGGCTCTTCCCTGTTTTGTGCAGGTCTGGCCTGGTCCTCTGGGGACCACCTATAGCAATGACAACAAACCCAGAGTAGGAGTCATCCAGTGGGAACATTATGCTACCCTCCTTATGCTGGGGACTTACTCCAGGGTCTTAGAGAGTCTCTAGAGACTGAGTCAGGCCTCACTCCAGAAAATAGGAGCAAGTATATCAATGAGGGTGCTTGGGTGATCAGCCCATAGGACCTTCTCCATCAGAGAGGCCTGGCCTTTGTCCTGTCATTGGTGAGAAGGCGTTTGCTCACTAGGCCCTGATGGCAGCCTGGGTGAGGACAGAGGGCCTGCATGAATCAAGGTGGCCAGCCAAGGAGTAGAGAGCCTGGGAGACAGGAATGGTGCCCCTGGAGCATCAGAGGGCTGGAGTGGAATTTAGACCTAGTTCTAGGCCCTTGAGTGTTGTTATCACTTCTTGCTTGTATATATGAACATTAGCCAAAATGCCCCAAAGTCACTTGGGCTTTCTATTGGTAGATGGACATCAGCTCCCAGGGCCTGAGACCTCAGGGTACATTCAGTGTCAGAACGAGAAGGAACAGGTCCCCATGTCCACCTCCAGGGCTCCTGCTGCTGCCTGCAAGGGATGCTGTCTCCCGTGAAATCTGCCACTTTTATCACATCAGTTCTTTTCTCCAGTGACACTCATGTCCCAGTGGGACCACTTATCAGTAAGCCCCGTTACCAGCAGCACCTGCCTCAGTCTTAAAGCAGGAATTATCTCCAACTATCCAGGCATCCTTGGTATAGGGCACTTCATACTGGATAGCCATGGAATCCCCTCTGGGGCTATGCCAGCCCTTGGGTATTAAGGACCTGGCCACATTAGGACTACCCTTCACATGCCCGGGCCTGAGCCCATGGAACTGACTTCATAGGTCAGCAGCTACCTCCTTATAAGTCCCCTGGATACCTCTGGGCACAGTCCTTCAGGATGGATGATGAGGATAACATTAGGTGGCCAGGGAGACCCCTGAAGCTTCTGTATTTAGCTTGGTGATAAACCAAATGGGTACACCTTTTCCCTCTGGACTGTGCTTGGAGCCGCATCCTGTCAGGACAGGGATGGGCACAGTGATGCCTTGCCTGGAAGCGGGTGAGTGGATTTTTGACTCAGTTATAGCTTCTGCGGGTGTCAGCAGCAGGGCTGGCAGCACCAGAGGGGGGTCTCCCCTGGCAGAGCGCAAAGCCAGCTAGAGGTCCCTGAGAACTCAAGGGTTCTGAGCCAGGCTGTTAAAGCCAGGACACTCTTTGTCCCAGGCTTCAGGACACAGCTCACAAAGCTCTTTGGTGGCTGGTGAGAGGAGCTAGCCTGGCCAATCCCAATGGATCAAGGAGAACTTGCTGGCAGAGGCCTCATCTCTGGCATATCTCTTGTCTCCTAATGGCCATAGAAACAGCCATAGGCTGGGTATAACCCACGGTTCTAGGGTCCTGAGAATTGTGGCCAGCTCTCTGTGACCTTGGACCTGCTTTCTCCATCCTTTGTTGAAGCCTTGGGGGAAGGACTCAGTCACAGTCTTGTGGAAAGACTTTGTCTTGATCTGTGACCTTACCTGATTCCCTACTATCAGGGCAGGCATAGAGGGGCAGCTGTCTCCACACTCAGTGACTCATTCCAGCTTGGCAAAAGCTGCAATGCCTTTCTTCAGAAATCAGAGAGCTCCAGTCACTGCAGAATTGCTGGCAAGTTTGCCCTGGTCCAGGCTGGGAGGACAGCTCTCATTTACCAGCTGTTCTGAGTCAATGGAATGCCCCATCCTTGGCCACCCAGCTCAGCCCGGGGACCCGATGAGACCCAGCCTCGTACTCTGCCCTCCAGGAACCAGACCACTGGGAGGAAAGAACCCAGAGTCTAAATAAATGTATTCACTTAGGATAGCTGTCTTGAGAGGTTCCTTGCTTTTAAGTCATAGATCTGGCTTTCCTACTTTTCTGGCAGCTTAGTGACCTCACATGGGATCCAGGGCAGCAGGAGGGGGGCCTGGTAGGTTGGGTGAACTCGCTGACTCAGGCACAGCCTTCAGCTGTCCAGGACAGACAGTCTTCAGGAGGCCATGAGCAGTTCGGCCACTGCTGTTACTAAGAAAAGCCCAAGGATAAAGACAGCACATGCCTGCCTGCCTTGCATAGGCCCTGGAGGCTGGGGGTAGGGTATGACTCAGGAGATCCTTGAGACTTGGGGAGGATGTCAGGTCTCACTGACCGGCTGTACAGCTGTCCCCTAGTTTGTCAGGATAAAGAGGCCCTGGGCTCTGGTTGCTTTTGATTGTGAGGAGGTAGGATACAGACTGGCAAGCCTCTGGGACCCCTAGAATAGGGGCATTTTTTTTTTTTTTTGTTGCTTGTCTAGGTACAGAGGACCAGGAACACACTTGGGATCCCTTGCTCTTGCTCTAGCCCCTTAATTGTGTGTGTGTTTTCCTGAGATGTTAGTTGTGGTCACTGGATTCTGCTTTTCTGCTCTAGAAATTTACCCTTTTCTGGTTGCAGGGCCTTGACCTTGACAGCTTCTTGCAGTGCTTTATGCGGAAGCAGCAGTGATGAACTGAACCCCATACATGTCCTAGACTCCAGAAGACTTGGAGTTCAAGAGGCATGATACCATAGAAAAGTGACCCTGGGTCTCATCAGGTTAGACCAAGTCAGCTAGCTTAGTAGGTCTGCATGAGAAGCTAACTACTGAGAGGCTTTAGTGGGAAGGTACGCTCAGGCTTTCCACTCCTTGTCTCAGAGTCCAGAGTACCCTCACATGGTTTCCTCTGTTCTTCCAGAACCATAGAAGGTGAGAGGCAATCACAAGGTAGGGAAAGTGGGTCAGCTTTCACAGACTCCAACTGGGTCTTCAGCTCCCACCCTGGGGCCCAAAGTGGTTCCTAAAGAGTCTGCTCTCATCTTAGGCAGGGACCTGAGGATCCCTCAGCATCACAAACCTGGCTTATTATAACCCCAAACTTGCATGTTTTCCTGTGGCAAACTCAGATTAGGGAGCTGGAAAAATACGTATATATGTGTACACACACACACACACACACACACACACACACACACACACACACGAAATATATACTAATATGCCATTTCTGAGTGGGACTTTCCTCTCTTATAGCCCCATAGATGACTTCATCTCCTATAACTACCATTAGCAAGTCATTCATAGATAAATTCACACACCCAGAGCACACTCATTGAATGCAGGTATTCAGTTTCTTCCTATTTAAAGCCTATTTAAAATGAACTTTATCAGTTGAACAAATCTTATATTCCCATTTGCTGAACCCCTTAATGGTTCTAGGCCTACATGTGTGCTTTAGGCCTGTTGATGTTATCATTCTTTCCTCCTCCTCCTCTTCCTCCTCCTCCTCCTCCTCCTCCTCTTCCTCCTCCTCCTCCATCCTCCATCCTCCTCCTCCTCTTCCTCCTTCTTCTTGTCTTCCTCCTCCTCCTCCCTCCCCCTTGGTGTATGTGTGTGTGTGTGTGTGTGTGTGTGCATGTGTGTGCGTGTATGTGTGTGTAAGTGTTCACAGGTCATTGTAGCATAATGAGCAGTCAGGGGCTTGCACAGACTCCAGTCTGAACTCTTCAACAATTTGCATCTTGCTTGCTATAGGTTAACTTCTCTAGGGCTCAATGCTTTCAGCTGTAAAATGAAGTAATAATGTCTACAATAGGATTGTTGTGAGCTTCACCAAGAAGTGCTTACAAAAGTCTTGGATCCACTGTGAGTAAACAGTGATGGCCACCATATAGTCCTTCATACTCTTAGTAGAGATGGTCGGGGGTATTGGTGACTTCTACAAGTTGACTTAGAGCAAAAGTTGAGCTGAAGGTGAGTGGACTTCATGGGAGTCATGTCTTTCTCTGTCCTCCTTCAAGAAGCTTCCTTTTCTCTGGGCAGGAGTCTCTTATCCAGCGAGCACTTTACTTAAGAAGGGTCCGTGTGTCTTACCTGGGAGTCAAGAGAGGCTATTTAACCCAATGGACAAAACTGCACAACAGCCTGACTGGGGGTGGAACAGGACCTCCTTGTTTGGAAGGCCCTGAAGCCTGACAGCAGGGTGTGGACGTTCAGCCTTGATATTTGGCTGACAAAGATGCTCATTAGACCAGAGAACTGAGCTGGGAGCTCAGGTTGGAAGATCAAGGCACTGTAGCTCGGGGAGTGGAGTCCCTAAGCCTGCAACGCGCTCACTCTTTCTCCACCCCATGCTTTCCCGGTGATGTTAGTTAACATGGGCAGTCTGAATAACCTTGTTTCCTCCTTACATCCACGCCTATAAAAGGATGCTATGTTATCCCAATTGCCCATAATTCATCTTGCCAAATTCCCCTCCATCTGGAGGCTTATACAACTGTTGAAAAGTTGTCACTATAACCTATTGTCATTGCAACCTTTTATGAACCAGCCTACATTTTTATGTCAAAAATTTATCTTAATGGCCCCACAGCTTTTACCTCCAATTATTCCAGTGTCACCGACCTCCAGCTCAGGCTGCATTCCAGCTAAGATGTGAGAACAAATTCCCTCTTCAGCTCTCCCCTAACCCTGCACTTAAAATAGGAGAACACCTCCGGGTGAGCGTGATGCCTTTGCCTGAAGTGGTACACGCGTGCAGAATGTAAGACAGAATGGCACCTGTGGGCGACCCAAAAGGAAGGCCACGGAATGAGGCCCCTGGGTAGCTGAGGCTGAATACAGAGTTAGGCAGCTGCCACTCTGGGGGAGGGAAGCACAAGGGAGGGACATGGAAGCTAGATGCTGGGCACAGAAGCCAGGACCCTGTTTCTTTTATTTTAAAATGGCACTCTCACTACACACACTCTCTGGTGACAGGATGGAGGGTACCAGAGGAAAAGCATACCTGCCATTGAGAGGAGTTCCGGTGCTCATATATAGAAGTCATTTGCTTTTCCAAAATGCACTGTTTATGTCTGTGTACACACACACACACACACACACACACACACACACACACACATACAATCATAATTATTTGTCACAACGTAAAAATCAATAGTGTTTGTTAGATATAATGATCATTTACAATATGATGTATAAAATGGTTTTCTTAGTATTTTAAACATATAAAATATATATTAAGTCATAATATAAATATTATATATGAAGGCTATGCTATTGTTTTAGGAGTCGAGGATAATTGAAATCGACTAAAGAAGCAGACACCCCCCTCCTATGACTGTCCTCTTTGTTAGTGTTGATGAAAAAGGCCCTGGCCTCCTCATTTGAAGGGCTCCTTGACATTTTTTTGTAGCTCCTTGTGAGGTCCATTTTACTTTCTTCACTTAATAGAAAATGATAATCGGCTAAGAATATACTAAAAGACACAGGCAATGTAGGAGCGCCTGTGGCCCTGAACCTGCAGCTGGAAGGCCAGGCCAGAGTCCTTGCTGCCAGCTTCTCTGTTCTTTCAAATGGAAACCAACATTGCCCTTTCCTCTGCCCCCACCTGCTTCAGGGGCTCAGCTTCAGGAAGGAGCAATGCTGGAACCGCCAGAAAGGATGCTTGGGATAAAAGCCAACGTTTCTCAGGACCCTACTCTAAGCAAGCTGGGTGGGTGGATGGTGGCAGCTCCTGAGGGGTGTTAGGTCACACCTGGCTTCTCCATGTCCATGCTACCGGTCCCCCTTCCTGTCCCATGATCCACCAGACACATGGAACCTTGTAGTGCTCAGGGTTAGCCATTGTGATCCAGCAGGTTCCCCATACACATACTGCAAGCAGGGCATCCCCGGTGATTTATTTAGGCATGCTGGTGCAAGCCTATTAGCTTAGCACTTGGGAGGCTGAGGCAGGAGGATCATGAGATCAAAGCCAGCCTGGATTACATGATGGGACCCTGTCTAAAATATCAAAACAACAAAGCTCAAGCCTTCCCATGGATTTGCAAGCTGCTGCCCTTCATGGGTCTCCAGAGTCATCTCTGTTGCAGATGCTGTTACAGTCGATGACACCAGAGAGGAGCAATGAGCTTTGTTTTCTGCAATTGTGTGGTGATGATGGCTCTCAGATAGCCATGCTTGGCTGCAGAGGCACTGTGCATCATGGGATGTGAGAACAAGCAAGGAAGGGGTATGTGTGCTCGTGCATGGCATGTGTAAGTATGTGTGCATGTTCTTACGGTACAGCGAATGCCATTTGTATTTTTGTTTGTAGTAAGCATTTGCACTTTGTCTGGTCAGAACTGAGTTCAAAAATCTTGTAAGGGCATTTACCTTACAGATAATCTGGGCTTAAAAAAATTTTCCCTAACCCTCAGTTTTTCATCTTAAAATAGTGATGCTAATAACCTGGCCCACAGGATTTGATGCAAATATGTGCAAGGCACTTACTCACACCTGGCAGGTAGTAAAGACTCAACAAATGCCAACCACCGTCACGGCTGCTCTTACTTACAGCTTTGCTCGCACAATCTGGTGCTAATCATTGCCGCTGATGCTCTTTCCAGATCTGTGTCCTTTGGAGCAGCCCAGCCTCATCCCTCACTGACAAAGTATCATTCTGCACCTCAGAACCCAGGCAAGAACTATTCCAGAGAGGAGACAAAGCCCCGAGCTGTACTGCAGGGGCGTAGAAGGAAGCAAGAAGAAGACTCTGGTCTATAAAAGAACCTACCTACCTGCCTATGTACCTACCTACCTACCTACCTACCTACCTACCTACCTACCTGTCCATCCATCTTAGGTCAGGGCTAGATGGAACCTTGTAGATTCTCGTTTTAGAAATGGGTAATAGATCATGGTGAGCTTGAGACCCAGCCTGGAAGAGTTCCAGGGCTCTAGCTCTTCATCTCTTGCTTTCCCTAATGGAGACTCCCTTGCTGAGTTGGGTCCAAATCTCCTCCAGGACTTCTGAGCCCCAGTCCTTTCCCCTCACTCATTTATACTGTCTCATCCTCTTTCAGAGGGCAATACCCTCTGCTTGGACTTGCTTGGTGTATTTTTTTTTTCCAGCCGTCATGCTGTCCTTCTGCTCCTCTGTCTGCCTCTGAGTCTCTGCCTTCCCAGATGCCTTCAGGATAGCTGTGATGTCTGCTGGAGCTGTCACCATAGCTATAGGTTGCCTCATCTTGCTCTGACCTTTGTTGTGGCTTGTCTATATGGCAAAATCACAGGGCCTTTGAGGTGCTAGGCAGAGCGGCAAAAATAGTACCCTTGAGAGTGCAGTAGGGGGCGCTGTCTCTTCCCAGCCAAGTGATGTCAAGCTCCTCATCTGATCTACAGAGAAAATGGCCTACAGATGCCTGATTGCATCTTATTTTATTTTTTGAAAAGTGTCTTCTGACTACTTTAAATCTGCTTCTGCGCTTCACAAGGACCCCATCTCCCCAAAGTAGAATCTGTACAACTGAGTGAGCTAGCCAACTCTCAATGGTATTTCACTTCCTGTTTCAGTGAGAAGAGACTCTTGCCCATAGTTCTGCTGGTTTCTAAACACAGCGTAGAGATTTCCTATGTCCCCAGGCTCCTAGATGGCTGATCCAGTCCACAAGTACCTCTATGTCAGCGCCAAGGTAAGGAGGCAGGAAGCCTGCAAAAGGACTAAAGTATGCACCTGCAATTTCTTCTTTCTTTACATCCTCCTAGGAAGCTGGATTCTGGGACAGGTCTTGCTATTGTGCATGGGAAATGCTCTGCCCCCTATGGACTGCTCTTGCTACCTTGTTCATTCAGGAGGAGATGCCTGACTGCAGTGTGCCTCTCTGAACGCATCCACTAACACGTCTCATCTTCTCTGCGATGCAGAAGGATGACTCAGCATGAGGAGGCCTGTTTTCTGTTTATATATAAGCTTTGGTGTGTTCAAGGACAGTTGGTATGGCCCTTGACAGAGCCCCAGGAGGCTGCCAGTAACTCTGTCTGCTGTTCTCTGACATGAGCAGGTTGGTGTTCAGGTGATAAGGATGTCTCATTCTCTCCCTGGGGACACAGCTACTAGGAAACAGGCCTTCTGCTTGGAGACCGAGTCTCCCAGGGGCTCATTGGTAACTGGAAGAGGACTCAAGAAACCCTCTGCAGAATGAAGCTGGTGTCATTTAGATATAATATGCTTTTAATCGGATGTTAGCCCCAAGGGACAGCTTCTTGAGCATGTCCAAGCAGAGGAAGTTCGGGGAGTGCCCCTGAGTGTGATACTGCTGCCCTGCCACAGGCTTGCTGCCTGGCTGGTGGGTGAGGGCATTCTGTCATACACATAGCACAGTTTAAAACACCAATCAGCTCCGCTTCTCCATGGCAACCACAAACAGCCTGTATGTTCCAGAGGCTATGCTGGCAGCAGATATGAACCCAGTGGCACGAAGCAATGTCCTCGTGACAAACAACATCAAGCATGCAAGCATCTCACTGGTGCATCTGTGGCGGAAGCTACCTCAGGAAAGTCACATGTAGGCAAGGAAGGTGACGGACAGTCATGGAATCGCCATATGATTGGGTCATGATCTTGGCACGATCCAACAACTCATAACTTACTGGAATGACTCCCTTCCCAACAGAAATGAGATGGGACGGAAAAATGGGAAAGAATAGAGAGCCAGAGGAGAGGTGAGTCCGTGATGTCAGAGCTTATGAGGCCGAATGACTTCAGCACATCAGAATGAATGCCCTGAGCTGGGTGACATTGGCACTCACTAGCAAAGCAAAGTTAGGAAAAGTGATGGGCAGAGGAAGTCCATCGGGACATACCAAACACTCCGTCTCTGTTATGGTAAACGATGACTTTAATTTACAAAGCAGATGAATACTAAATCTTCATGAAATTAAAAACTATATTATTTATGTGAGCGGAAACGGAAAATGTTCTGTAGCTAGCGGCGATTCTGCTTTGTAGGAGGGACTCTAAAATAATTAAAACCACTCGTGCTTCAGTAATAAATAATGATAATAAATAAATGTCTTGACCTTAAGCGAAAATATAAAATTAAAACCCATTTGGTATGTAAATTCATTCAGGACGCTAGCAAGGCTCCCAGCCCACGACAGTGTGGAATGGCAAGAGTGTTCACTCCGTGAATTTTGAAAGGAAAATCAAAGAACAACAGCATTGTGTGTGTATCAACTCATTACTCTCCTCTAATTCCATCTAATGCTGTGTGGAGCCTCGAGGCTGGGACATTAATTTCCTGCATTTTCTGTTCTACCAATTCCTCATGGAGAGCAGCAGGAAGAACTTCACTCCTGGAGGCTGAAGTCAAGGGAGGCCAGAACACGGCAGGAGAGGCAGGCAGAGAACGGAGGATTGGAAGGCAATTTTTTTTTTTTGACGTGTTTACAGAGACGAGAGGAAACGATATTGGCACCGCTTGGCAGAGGGCCGGCTGCTGTGAGTTCTGGAGAATTTGGAATACTGACCATCCAGCTGGAATGAAATGTCCCTGGTCTCGGGTCCAGGCTGAGAGTGGTTCCAGGGTAGGAAGTCTGAGGACAGTCTTAATTTTGGGAATACCAATCGGTTCCAGATGGAGATGCCCCCTCCTCTGACAGCTGACTACCCTGTTATACAGTAGAACTGCTGTGTGTTCCATGAAGCTGGCTCTTAAAGTTCCACCCTCTCTAGGTCAGGCTAGTGTAGGAGCAGGGATATGGTTACTTGTGCCTGGTGGAAGGCTCAGACCCTGTCGATGCCACTGAGGTACTTACCAGCAGGCTTTTCCTTTGGGCTACCCGCCAAGGGCTGCTACATATAGCCTTTCATTCCAATCTTATAACTACCTTGTGAGGTAGAGCAGAGGTAGTTATTTGCCTACAGTTAGGGAAACTGAGGCACTGAGCCCACAGTTGAGGAAATGGTAGGGAAGGCATTGGCCTTCTATCAGGCCAGGGTTCTCCTTAATTTGAGACTTCTAAAGTAGAGATTAGGGGAACCCCGAAAGGAAGGCTTATGGACAATAAGCATTTAAGTGATTATGTGTGTCTCAGGTGAAGCCTAGTTCTCCTGTCTCTTATATGTAAACTGAGGCTCCTTTCCTGGAATTCAGTATTTATAAGCTAAGTAGGAAAAATGGCACATGGAGCCTGTCTTAGGGTTTAACTGCTGTGAAGCGATACCACGACCAAGGCAACTCTTAGAAGGACAACATTTAATTGGGGCTGGCTTTCAAGTTCAGAGGTTCAGTCCATTATCATCAAGGTGGGGGGGGCATGGCAGCATCCAAGCAGGCCTGGTGCTGGAGGAGCTGAGAGTTCCTTGTTCCAAAAGCAAACAGGAGAAGACTGGCTTCCAGGCAGCTAGGATGAAGGTTTTAAAGCCCACGCTTACAGTGACACACCTACTCCAACAAGGCCATACCTCTTAATAGTGCCTCTCCTTGGGACAAGCATCACAGAGCCCTTTTCATTGTGTTTCAAAGTCTTGAGTTTTGTGTGTTGATGGAACTATACAGGCAGCAGACTCCCTGGACCATCCTGGTCCTGGCCTTCTGTTTCCTAGTGCCCTCATAGCACCTTTCCCTCTCACGACTGCCAAAAAGGAGTAGTGGGACTTACCACCCTGAGAAGCTCTTATAAGCACCACCTGTCAATAAAAAAGCCGATGGCCAATGAGCTGAGGCAGGAAATAGGAGGTGGGACATTGGCAGGAAGAGAGAGGATTCTGGGAAATGAAGTATAAGAGATTCACTCAGGAACAGTGGGGAAATGGACATAAACCAGCAGAGAGCTGAACTTGGGATAGAATAGAGAAGAGACTAAGGAGTGATTCGAGGGAGACACTGAGGAGACACAAAGAGAGGAGACTCAAAGAAAGAAGCAGGCTGGACTGAAGGAGAAGTAACTAACCAAGTGGTAGACATAGAATAGTTTGAACAGGTTAAATAAGTTATGAGCTAGTCAGGGAAAGTAAGCCAAAGCCTACGACCTAGGCATTTAATAATATATAATTAGTCTCAGAGTCATCATTCTGGGAGCAGGGGCTGGGAGGAAAAATGGACTTTTTTTTTACACCACCCCACCCTAAGAAATAGAGACCCCAAACTATGCTCTTCAAGGGGACCCAGGATCACTCCAGCATGTTGGGGAGACAGGACCTCAGGGAGAGGGAAGGGTTGTATAACCACTCAATAAAGACCATGTTCATCTCTTGATGTGACCTGCCAGTTTTTTAGGTGGAAAAAAGTGGAAGAAATCTAATCCAAGCCCCCCCCCCCCATGTCTGAATAAGACAGGTTTGTTGTGAAAACTCAGGGCCTTGACTGATTTTCTGCATTTTTGAATCTGAGAGTGGAAACCACTGGCCAGTCCAGAAGCCTCCATCTGAGGTTCCCTGGGGACTGGAATGTTCTTTGTCCAGCCAAGGACTCCTGGAAATCCCCTTCCATCAGAAATCTGAAGTAAGTTCCAATTTTGGGGTGTTAAATGTCCTTGCCTGCTTCTACCTGATCATTTCTGTGTGATTCCACAACGAACCCAAAGGCCACAGTTCTAGCTTTGGAAAAACAATGTCCCTAAAGAGTTAAAAGGACTTTAAATGGTAACCCCCCCCCACACACACACACACAGGACAGGTTTTTTGGGGCTGTGGGATGGTGGGAAGACAGCTTAGTCCATAAAATGTTTCTCAGTTTGAGCCCCAGAACTTATGTAAAAAATAAGATAGGTTTGGTGGCCAATGCTTGTAATTCTAGTGCTTGGGAAGGAGAGGGAGGCACACCCCTGGGGCTCACTGCCAGCCAGCATATCTTGTTTGGTAAGTTTTAGGCCAGTGAGAGACCCTGCCTTTCAAGAAGCAAGGTGGGTAGTACCAGAGGGATGACATAGGAGAGGTTGAGCTCTGTTCTACACATGCATGCACATGCACACATATGTCCACACAGAGACAGACAGACAGAGAGACACACAGACATGCAGACACACACACACACACACACACACACACACACACACACAGACAAAGAGACATAGAGAGAGAAAGGGAGAGAGGAGAGAGGATGGAAGGGAGAGAATAAGAGGGAAAGGGAGAAGGGGAGGGGTAGAGGAGGGAGAGGAGGAAGAGGAAGGAGAGGAGGGAGAGGAGGGGAAGGGGAAGTAGAGAGTGAGGGGGAGGTAGAAGAATATCTTTTGGGTCAAGAGCCAAACTTCCGGACCAAGCTGTAAGCAGGGAGACCATCTACTTCCCTGTAGGAGGGGTAGGAAGAGGGACCCAGGAACAATGCCTGGGTGAAGAGCAGGAAATAGTAGCAGGAGTATTGGGATATGAAGGGTCATGGGGTCACGTGAGAGAAGTAAGGCAAGTACTCTTGAACCCCATGCCTTGCCCAGAGAGCAGAGTGTGGATCCCAGAGAGGGCTGGGATGACAGAGAGGAAGGATGTAAGATCCAGGAACGGAGGTCCAGCTTTGTCCTCGTATCTTTCAGCAGACAGCCTGGCACAGCCTAACATGTTCTCATTGGGGCTGACTGTTTCCCCTCAGGAGTAAGCCTTTGAAAACCTACCTAAGGTGATAGTATGTGAAGGTGGGGACTTTTGGAGGTAATTATGTCAGGAGGACCTTGTGAAGGGTCCTACGCCAGGCTTAGGAAAGGGCTGTGCTAATGTCCCAATCTTGGTCTCTCCAGTTTCTAGAAGCGTGAGCAATAAACGTGTGCCATTTACAAGTGACCCAGGCTAAGGTAGTATGCCAGAGCACCAGGGTAGGGCTAACACACCCAGATATCAGGATACCTCTGCAATTTGTTAAATCCCAAGCTAACCTCCCATCTTGGCATCTCTAACTTCTTTTCCTGGGTTAATTTCATCTTCCTGAGAGTTCTTATTTTTTTAATATTTATTTTTTTTAAAAAAACATATGCATATGTTTGTATGTGCACATGTAACCGCAGGTACCCTCAGAGTCCAGATGAGGGCATTGGGTCAGGAATTGGAGTTACATGCAGTTATGAGCTATCCAATATGGGTGTTGGGGTCTGAACTTGGACCTTCTGAAAGAACAACATGTACTTTTTTTTTGCTTTTGTTTTTTGTTTTTTTGAGACAGGGCTTCTCTGTGCAGCTCTGGCTGTCCTGGAACTTAGAGGTCCATCTGCCTCTGCCTCCTGAATGTTGGGATTAAAGACATGTACCGCCACGCCCAGCTCTGCAGTATGCATTTTTAACCAGATAGACATTGTTTTAGTTTTTAAATCATATCTGTCTCTGTGTACTATCAAGAAAGTACAAAGGAAGAGGTCTGGTTCCATTCCAGTTCTTAATGCCCGGTACACAGGCGGTACTAAAGAAACACTTATGGAGTCTGAGTCTGCATAAATAAATGAATGTCTTCTTATAGCTCCACTCAACCTTCCCCAAATAAAGAACACTTATGTTTGCTGCTCATTACTCATGGTGCACCCTGCTAGCCTGGCTCTGGGCATAGACCACTGAAGACATGAGGACCAAGAGGGGCACTGGGCTGCCGGAGGGCTAACAGCAGATGCTGCCCTTGAAGTCCAGGCCTAGAGAGACACAGTCTGGCCTCTTTGTGGGCGGGGAATCTCAGCTTATGGTTGGCCACATTCAGACCTTCTAATAGGTCTGGAGAGGAATGTGGAGCCTGGGCGACATGCCTGGAGTGTGGATGGAATTTACTGCACCCAAGCCTTCCTGAGTTTTAAGGTCTTGAGTAGCAGCTCACATACTTTTGTGGGGGTAGGTATAAAAAACACCCAAATCAAAACCTACAGGAAACAAATTGGAGAGAGCTGGAGGCAGAGCCCGAAATGCAAAAACTACACAGGCCAGAGTCTGGACAAACAGAGCAGGAAGAAGGGCCAAGACAACCCAGGGCCTTCTAGAACATTCCATTCCAACTTCAGAATAGGAGCTACCTCACTGGTGCCAGGGCAAGTAAAATGTAAGGGAAATATAGGGTAGAAAAGGTGTAAGGCTTGGTTCAGCCTCCTAGACGCTCGCCACAGATGCTGTGTGTGTTTCCTGCTTTCTGTCTAGCAATGGCTCTCAGCCTGTGAGGTGTAACGACCGTAGGGTCACAAATCAGATATTTACATTATGGTTCATAATAGTAGCAAAATTAAAGTTATGAAGTAGCAACAAAATAATTTTATGGTTGGGGGTCACCACACCATGAGGAGCTGGATTAAAGGTCTCAGCGTTAGGAAGTTTGAGAACCACTGGCATAGAGGCTTCTGTTCCTTTAAAAGGAGGGGTTTAAACAGGGAGCCTCCCTTCAGCAGAACCAGCTGGGTTTTGCCACTGTCAGCTGTGTGCCTTTGCAAACTGCCATAATATGGTAGAGACTAGAATGGCTGTTGAGAGCTGTTAACTGCACAGCATTATACAGCTGTACCTGCAGCCTCTTCTGTCCTGTTTTTAGACAACATCAGCACTCCCTTTAAAGATCATTGAGTCTTAAACTGGGGTGAAGTCTTCCCAGAATCCCTCTGGGTAACTGGGGTAGCAGAGTTAACATCTGCACTGTGCAGCATTCATAGGTTTGAGTTGGCCCATCTTTGCTGAACTCAGAATTTCCACTGACACAGAGTGAAAAAGCCTGCTTCCCAACCCTGGCTGCCTCCAGATCCCAAATGTGCCTTCTGCCTGCTGACCCTTCTGATATGGCCAACAGGTGGCAGGAACTCTTGCCAGGGGTCCTGGGCTTCCCTTAAAAGCATCCTGTCAAGGAAGTTACAATGTACAGCAGAACAGACATGAGGTGAACAGTCGTGGAGGGCAGGACCCCCAGCAACTCTGGCTCCCCAAGCCACCACTCAAGGGGCATCACACAGACACAGGCTCTTCTTGGCCCTGCAGTGCCCAGGCAGTCCTATTAATAGCTCAGCTACAAGCCCAGCCTTCTTCAGAGTTTCCATTTCACTTGCACCAGATCTGGCTGTCCCTGTGGGGACTGCTTCCTTGCAAAACAAACAGAAGAATCAATATTTCTTTCACTAGGGGAGGTGTAGGGTCTTTGGACTACAGGTCAGGCCCTTTTCACCTTCTCCTGGCCCAGACCTGAGCCTGGGAAGGGGGAACCAAAGACCACCAGCACACACACTTTCTACCTCAATCCAGCATTATTTATTATAAATGAATTTAATATGTTAAATCCATATATTAAATTTAGCACACATTTGCCACAAACTTTCAGTGTTTCAAAGCCAGCAAGGCCAGGAGAGGACAAGGGTGACTAAGACCCACCTTGAGTCTGGGAGTTCACATGTAACCAGAAGGTGGACACCAGGAGACAGAGCCATAGACTAACTGCTAGAGAGTACATGGAAGTGGGCAGTTAGGATACGGCTGGAGACCCAGAGCCTGACGTACCTGTCTCTAGGCACAGCCTTCTCCTTCTGCATGCCCACCCAGGGCATTCTTAGTGAGCCAGCTTCCCTGGAGGTGGGAGGTGGGTGGTGTGTTCCATGCTATGTGTTTGTGTGTGTGTTGGCAGGGGAGGAGGTGAGGTTTATGATCTCTCTGCCTCTGCCAATGTGGCCTGGACAAGCCCTGAATATAAACCTCAGTGCATAAAAGGTCCTGGGGGAGCGGGTTAAAGATACAAATCTTGGCCCCAGCCCAGGAGATGCAGAATCAATAAAGGCTGGTATGTCTGAGGGTCTGCCTATGAGATGAACCCTTCAGGGGCCTGGGAGTCCTTGGATCACAGGTTGGAAGGTACAGTGCTCAACTGGGACATCTGGGGCAGAAATCTGGGGAGAAGCTGAGAGAACCACTATCTCTGTGTGAAGAGAAAGCCACACACAGGACAACAGACTGCCTTGTCGGTGGAGCACATGGCTCCAAGGCCTAAGTGCCCCACGGGATGCCCACAAGACCTCAAGTGGGTGGGTATCCCAGTGGAGCAGGGGGGACAAGTAGAGGCCACTGTGGTACTGAGGCCTATCACCAACTGTGCCAGGGTGCTTTCCCCTCGGACAAAGAGGGGAAACACACTAATCTCATTTGGCTTTTTGCTAAGTCAGTTTCTCTGGACTTTGTGTCTGACTAGTATAGAGACTGTGACAGGAAGATGGGGGACATTCTGGCATTGGGGTTCTGTGTTCTGGATGTCAGGGCACTCATAGGAGTGGAGGTCTAATTGTAAGAGATCACTGTGATACTGACAGACTGCGTGGGCCACTACAGGATATGTTGGATAGGCATGGCTGGGGTGCAGAGGGCAGGTCAGGAGCCATTCTAGAAAACAAATCCAGAAAATAAGCCTGCTAGAAACCACCTGAGGTGGGGAGGGGGCTGGAATCCCAGGGGTTATGAAGGATATGAGTATATGTGTGCATGTGTGTTCGTGCGTGCGTGCGTGCATTGTGTGTGTGTGTGTGTGTGGTGTGTGTGTGTGTGTGTGTGTGTGTGCGCGCGCGTGCGCGTGTGAATAGCATACAGGCTGTTTCATCTTGAGCCCCTAAATTATCAGTCAATAAAAACAAAAGCCACCTTCCCTGCCCATGTGCCAGGATTCAGGAAGAGCAGCACTGGGGAGGACCACACAGACTTTCAGACCCTGGACACGGAAGAGCTTAGCCGGCATGTTTTAGGATAATAAAGGAAGCTAATGGTGAATGTTTCCTTCCCCCAGAGCTCCGATTAAACTCTGGAATATGGGGGACACGTAGGCTGCCGAGGACACGGCGCAGTTAGAATTCTGCCAGCAAACAGTCTAAAATATTCATGAAACATGGGACCGGGCCTGACGGTTAACACTGCGACTGGTTCCCTCCAATGGAGTGACAAATGGGCACCAAGCACTGTCATCTGTCCCTTTGATCTTTCCAGGTCCCACCAGGGAGCAGAAGGTGGATGGGGGTGAAGGCAAGGAGGCTGCGGGAGAGGGAGAGGTCTTCATGCTTCTGTCTCCTTATACGAGAGTGAGAGGAAGAGGGATTTCTTCAGACCATGAGGTAGAGTCATGGATCCTTCCAGTCCCTCCCCCCATCCCCTGCCCCGCATCAGTGATTAGTGGCCCCCACCCCCACACACCACACACTAACCTTTGTGAACACAGCATTTTTATATACACAAATCTCTCCAAACTGCAGAGCAGGAAAAGGAAAATGTCTTAGGAAAAAAAAAAAAAAGAGCAAATTGGCCTTTGAGAAAGAAGAGGGGAGAGAAGCGACTGGCTCCTGAAGGCTTGGGTTAGGAGCACCATTGGAGAGTCTCAACACGCTGAGAGGGAAGCACTGTGCAAAACTGCCGTTTAACAGGGCGGCTAATTAAAAGGAGTGACATGAAAGGCCTTTTCTTTCTGAGTCTGAGTTTTACATCTTTCTGTGCAGGGAATCAAACATGTGACGACATGTGGACGAGGAGTTACACCCCCAAACAATGAGAAATGGCAGAGCAGCCACCAAATTAGTGGTCCAGTGTCCTTCTGTCCAGTGGACGTGGCTGAAGCTCATTGTTGTAGGGGTGGCTTTAGGGACTGGGGTTACAGGGAGGAAGGAGAGGGTAAAGTTTAGACTAAATGTATTACTATGCGTGCTAAGAGAGAGATTACCATGTGTGCTGAGAGAGAGATGTTCCTTCTGGCCAAGTAGCTAGAGGGCACTGAGAGGAGCAGATGCACCAAACACAGGATACTATTCCCCCTCATCATATTGGCTAAGTGAATATTTTCTGAGGTTAGTCCACGATCCTTTGTGTGTATGTGTGTGAGCACGCATTTGTGTGTGTGAGTATTTATACATGTGTATGGTGCAATCATGTGTAGAGCTTGAAACCAATCTTTGGAGGGGTTTCTTGGAACACATGTTTTTTGTTTGTTTTGGTTTTTTTTTGTTTGTTTGTTTGTTTTGAGACAGGTTCTCTGATTAGCTGAAGTTGGCCAATTAGACTAGGCTAATTAGCCAGGTTACCCCAAGAGTCTCCTGTCTCTGTCACTGGTAGTTCAGGCAGATGCATCACCATGAATTCTGGGGGTCAGACTCAGGTACTCGTGCATGTGGGGTAACCGCTTTTCCCATTGAGCTGTCCCCCAGGCCCACATAATGCTTTTTGACAGCAACAACCCTTTGAATGAGGTAGCATCTGGGAAAAGCTGCACTCTGGGGATAGAATTTTCTTTCAGGGGAGGGGGATAAGGATCATTCAGAACTAGACAGCAGTACTGGTCGCACAGTCATATGAAAGTTCTAAACATGCTCAATTATTTGATGTGTAGTTTAGCATAACTGAAAATAAACCCAAGGCTTCCTGAGGTCACTGTCCGTGACAGTTCTCCTTAACGGTCACTCCATGAGTTCTTCCAGCAATCCCCAAGTGGTGTTAGGGGATGGGGAGTGTCCCTAGAAAGGTCAGTTGTCCCCATCCAGTGCCACGAAGTTCGGTCTCTTAGCTGGCCAAAAGGTTGAAGAAGCCTATGGGGGATCACATGTCAGCCATTGCCTCTGAAGGCCACCAGGCATGGCTCTCAGCAGCATATCCTCTGGAGCTCTGCTTGGTCTAATTTTAAACTCTTTCCCATGGCAAAGCCACTCTGCCTCCCAAGCAGGGGCTGCAATTGCTCAGAATTTCATTTCTGGGAGGGCGGCTGGTGGCTTGGCATTGTCTCCTTCCTGTCACCCCTTGAAGCCTCCCAAATGCCGCCTACCCCCAACATTTTGCTACCTCTTATATATGGCCCCCTCCCCTTGACAAGAGAGTTCACTAAGCCAAAAATCTGGGCAGGCTGGCAGGGGTGGGGTAAGGAGTGAGAAGCTTGGGAGAAGAGAGGGAGGGATGGAAGAGACAGAGCAGCAGAGGCTAGATCCTTCCCTTGGGTTTGAACTTAGCCATCTCCTACCCCCTGCCTTGAACTCCTTTGAGCTGCCCCTTCCTGTGACTGTGCAAATGTTAACTTCACCTTCATGCAGCCAGCAGCCAGCAGCCGGCAGCCGGCAATCCATCTGTTAACACACTGGCCAGACTGGGGCCTGGTGGCATCGAAGTGACCCAGAAGTAGGTCTAATCCTCTCTTCTAAATGTGCTTAATACCATCGATAATCTTGTCACATAAATCTCCTGGTTAGCAGTGAGCTGCAGCTATCACCACTGGACTCCAAGAATCTTTCAGGAAGGGATTCTGCTTCCTGCCATCTATCTCCTTTCTTCTGCCCATCTCAGCTGCCATGTTGCTGAGCGCTTGGGAGAACCGCCCTGACCTTTCCGGGCTCCTCTCCCAGGGCAGCTGGCTGCCGATTAGGCCGACTAAGCCCAGTTATTCCCTCATTCTTGAGCTTTGCTGAGGGCCTGCTCAGCATCTTTGGCACATGTGTATTCCTGTCATGGTCATATCCTTTGTTGAGTTTGGTACCAGGCGTAATTGCATTGTTTCAAAGGTTGGGAGGTGGTGGTGTGTATATGTCGGTATATGTGTGTTGTTGTATGCATATGTTTTGGGGTGTATATTGATGTGTGTGTGTGGTGTGTGCACACGAGTGCACATGTATGCACACAGAGGCACATATATGTGTAAGCATGTGTGTGCATGTCAGAGGACAACCTCAGGTAGTCTTTCTCAAGCACTGCCTACCTTGGTTTTGGAGACAGAAGATCTCCCTGACGTGGATCTTGCCATGTAGGTGAAGTCAGCTGGTCCCCAAGCCCCAGGGATTGTTCTTCCTGTTCCTTATCTCTGGTGCTTACGGTCATAGGTGTGTGCCAATGTGTCCTTTTTTTAATGTGGGTTCTGGGGACCTAACTCAAGTCCACACCCTTGCAAAGCAAATGTTATTGACTGAACTATGCCCCCAGTCTACTTTCTGGATAAAATGCTCTTTTCTCTCGTTCTTATCTATCTCCTAACCCCAGTAACTCTTCTGGCCTCTGTGCCCACAGTACATTGAAAGCTTTGCTTCAGTTTGGTCAGCTTGGAATGAACAATGTCACAAGGACTTGGACAAAATTCACTGTTCATATCTTCCCCCAAAGAAGCCCAAGTCATTACATTACTTCCAATACTTAAATTAGTGTGTATACTGAGAAGCACCAATGCTATGTAAATGCAGGCCTTCCTATATCCTGGGCTTCTGCATTCTAACCCCTAGTGGGCAAAGCAGGTGTGTGTGAGCGCATGATGCCTTCCTTCAGGGCACTGTGCACAGCTCTGCTGGCTATCCCTGAGTGACTAAAGAACAAATACCCTTTGAGTGGCGATGATGGCTGCCCTACTACAGCACTGGGTTCAGCAGCAGCTGGGTAAACAAGTCAACTGCAGTCTAATTCCATGCCCAGACTTCAGGGCCATTGGGTAAAGCCGCCTCACAGATGCTAGGGGTCGGCAGAAGTCTGCTTGGAATCCCACATCTTCTGCCATAGGCCTGTAAGCCTTGGCTGACATTTGGGTCCAGTTTCCTCTAAGCAGGTATGTAGGTGTGCCAAGGCCTTCGGCACCACAGAAGGCTCACTCTGGATCATGGACATACTTCCTGTGGTAACTGTGCAGTGAGCAGCTGGAAACAGCCTACTCAGGGACAAACTCTAACAGAAGAGTGTCACGTTCACAGATCCTATATATATGTATAGGATATACATATATATGTATATGTATGTATTTTATTCCAATGATATAGAGAAGCAGAGATGGTGACAAAGAATGTTCTTGAGAATGACCATGGTAACAAGAGGAGAATGGTGAGTATTTAAAGCGTTTGTTTGGCCTGTGTGGTGTTTGATTTCAAGAACTTTCTTGGTGGCTCTCCCAATTTGAATGGGCATCAGGGACTAGCCATGTTCATTTTTCTTTCTCTGACGCAGCAAGAAATCCCACTGACAGCTTGCTGTAAATGGAGGCCATGATGAAGTCTCACCCTTGACTCCTGACTCCGGACCCTTTTGCAGACTCTGTACACACAGAGGTGGTATACAAGCCCTCGGCATTTTCTGAGGGACACTGCTGTGGGTAGCGAGGGGTATGTGCTAGTGGTGCAGAATTCTGTTTTAATTGCCCTTTGGAAGGCTGCCAAACTGCAGTCCGTATGTTCCAGGAAGCAGGCACACAGTCTGTAGGAAGCCAGTGAAAACATTCTACATGGAGAGAAAGGTTGAAGGTATTTCCTTTCCACACAGCAGTAGGCAGGCCTGCAGGTCATCTGCTCTGAGCCTGAACTCGAAGCCCTACTCAGGAGGACCTTGGGCAATGAAGGACCACAGGATGGATACCTCAAAGAGCAGAGGTTTGCTCTCCTATAGCTTTGGGACCAGAAGTACAAAGTCAAGGAGTTGGCTAGGCTAGACTCCTAGAAGAATGCTTTTCTTCTATTGGCTTCTAGCACCTCCAGAAGTTCCTGGACTTTTGATGGCTCCACTCCAACCTTTGCCTATGGCTTTATGTGGCATCTTCCATTAGCTAATACATCCAACCCACTGGTATGTTTTTTTTTTTTTTTTGAAAGCCTATCCTTCCATTAGACCATATCCTAGCTCTAGCAGAAATATCTGAAAGTGGCCCTTTGATAGATGATGGACAGTCCTGGGGGGGAGGGGGAGGGAGAAGTGGAC
>JANHMN010000010.1:51907818-51967818 GCA_030674055.1 Rhabdomys pumilio | reverse complement strand
CAGATATGGAAATCTTAGGCACCCCCTTGCTGACCATGTAACCCTGGATATTAAGTGATGTCCCAGAGATTATATAAGAACAATTATGGCACTGACCTCATATAGTTGTGAGGACACAGCGACAAAAGGCAAAATCTCTGAGAACCACGGCTAACTCATAGCAAGCACTCAAACACCCGTGACAGAGAAGATGACAATGGAAACAAACCCACGGGCACATTTTGGGACTTGGCTGGTTGGGTGGCACTCTTAATTAGTTCCTAAGATGGTTTGGAAGAGCTTGGGGTCCATATGCTCACTGCCAGGGAGCCTCTGGAAGACGTTGAGGTTATAGCCACCCCCACACACAGTACAGCTGAGGCCCTTGGCAGGGCTAGAGATACTGCCTCTGAACATAGTTCTTTAGTCCTCGATGACTCCAGCATTCTCAAAAACACTCCTGACTCATGGCCTGGTTTTCCCACTGTGCAACTGTGAGTGGGAGCCAAGTGCCTCTTGGGTGGCTGTGGTTGGTGAAGAGCAAATGGGAGAGATGAGATATTTCCTCCTCTGGACTATCAGGGAGCTTCCTCATGGAGGACATCCATCTGACAATTGCCCAGGAAGCTCCCCCTGGCTGGGGCATCTTCAAGCCTACTCCTCAGGAGTGCTTCCCTATATTTCAAGCTACTAACTCATGGTGGAACCAAGCATAACATCTGGTCAGCCAACCTTGAGTAACATCTTGGAGCAAAATATAGACTACACAGATACATAGACACACACTCACACATTCTCTCTCTCTCTCTCTCTCTCTCTCTCTCTCTCTCTCAGACACACACACACACACACACACACACACACACACACACACGCACACACATGCACACACATACACACACACACACACACACACACACACACACACACACACACACACACACTTCATAAGGGCATCTTGTACCTGATCAGTGTCTAGGCTGCTGCATGTGAGTTGTGTATAAGGAAAAGGTGTAACCTGATCAGACAAACTCTCTTCAGAGAGCTGTAGCTGGTATCTAGTTATGGGGCCAGACCACAGAATCTCATCCACATTGTGGTTTTCCCATACGTAGCCTTGCTTCAGATCACTGTGAAGCAGACCTGCTGTGATGAGCTTGGAGCTGAGCTTTTAGATGATGTCCTCAGTCCTGGAGGAAGATTGTCATCAAGTGTTTATTTAGCTGCTCTCGCCACATTTCCCTGTGTTTTGCACTGGGCTGGGTCTCTGCAACTGAGCGGGACTGCCCAGGCATGTGTCTGCTCTCTTGAGTGATTGTGGGAAAGAAACATAATTTGTCTCCTCTCTCAAGTAAAGGCAATGATGATGTTGAGGGTTAGAGCGGGGATTAAAGGGGAGGGTGTTGGCGAAGTGCTTGGAACAAGGCGACTGTTGCATGAGGACCCTAACAAGACTGGTACGTGTGAAAAGATGCATCAAGGGTGGGGATGGCCCGGTAGATAGAGAGCTTCCTGCACAGAAATGAAGACCTGTGTTTGGGATCTCCAGAACACATGTAAAGCTAGACGGGATGACAATACATCTGTAATGCTAGTGTTCCTGTGATGAGACAGCACAGTCCCTAGAAGCTCACAGCCCAGCTAGTCTGGTATATGCCCCTGAGAACAACAAGAGACCACGTCTTAAGGTAGAAGGTAAGGAATGACGCCCAAAATTGCCCTCTGATCTCTAAACATGTACAGTGGCATGTATAGGCACACACACATGTATGTACACACACACATGAGTGCACACACACACACACACACACACACACACACACACACACCACAAATAGAGATTTACAAAGCTGCAGTGATCTGTGAGCAAGTAGGAAATCATCAGAAGGAAATGTAAATGTTTAAAGAAAAAGGTTGTATCGCCAGGACCCTAATGTGCTGTGGGAGAAATGGAAGATCTAAAAAAAAAAAAAAGAGAGAGATCAGTGGTATAAAATCCATACTGCTAACATCACCTCATCATCTGAATGCAGGTACCCACCCTGAGACAAGCAGCTTAACAAGTGGTTCTGCCCTCTTTATCCTCATCACGAGCATCCCCAGAAACTACTCTCTGTTTGAAAGATGGCTGCTCCACCACAGTCCTTTGATTAACAGATAGGTAAAGATGATGTAAAAAAAAATATCATCCTCTCTCACCCAAGAGTAGAGGCACAGGAGTGAATAAACGCATGTATAAATTCATTCATACTGTTCTCAAACAGGGATTGAGAACTTCTACATGCCGAGTTCCACCTGGAGCTTACGTTTGGTAAGGAGACAGAGGACATGCATTATATAGTTATTCTAATAGTACCATAGTAACACCGTTATGGGAATGAGAGACATACTAGCAAATTTTACCACCACTGATATGGTCATACTTAGGTTGCCAATTGTAGAAAGAATAAGAAATCTTGTCACTGCAGACAAGTGAAGGGATTATGATTCTAGGTAGAAGGGCTGGCAAGTGGGGTGCGAGAGATCTGCATAGGGCCAAGGAATTGTAGTATTGTAGTCTGGGGTGTGTGTGTGTGTGTGTGTGTGTGTGTGTGTGTGTATGAAGAGAACAGCAAAACCATAGTATAGCCATTGGCATTGTGGGAAGCATCTGGGAGCAAACTTCCTGCATGTAGCAGTAGGAACTTGTGGATGGATAATAGAGAGAGAGTGCTCACAGTGGTCGCTGCAGCTGTTTTAGGGACCTAGGAGCCTGGTGAGGTCTGGGAGATGAAGGGATATACCGCTAACTGTTCTTTATGAGCCTCCCCTACAACAGAGGTGGTTTCCACCTATTTATTTCTTAGCCTATGTATACAAGGATCCCTGAGGTATGCTGCACGGCACCATGGCTCTAGTGTCAGGTTTGGAATGCTCCTGCAATTTTCCCTTCCTGTGTGTTGGCTCCATCCTCAGGCTCATGATAATGATGGCTACAGCAAGCCAAGATATCACATCCAGAAGTGACATGATCCAGAAGTAGGAGTTATTTTTTTTTTTTTTTTTTATTTTTCTTGGAACTCTTCCTTAGAGGCAAGAAAAGCTCTCCCAGAATCCCTCAGGATTTATTGGCCAGAATTGGGTCATATGACTCTCTCAGAGCTCAACAATGACCATCAACAATAGGATCACACACCTACTTTGGAGTCACTGTCATCCCAACTGGGTCTAGAGTTTGTTGATCTGAGACCTAGGCATTAGAAGCTGAGGCAGAAGGAGTTCCATCAGGAAGGTAGAAGGAGAGAGAATAGATGATAGGCAGGTGACCAGCAACATCTGCCACAGACAAGGACAACGTCTTTTCAGGCCTAGAATTGTGTCTAACTCTGCTTACCCCTGAGCCTGTTACCATATCATGCCCAAGTCCTATCTCTTCCTCTTGCCAGAGGGCTACTTCCGACCTGAAATATTCTTTAAGTTGTAGGTCAAGAACTGAGATTATGTTCTGTGCTGGTGTGGTCCTTAGTCAGGTGTACCTCAAGTCTGAAGCTCTTCTAGACTGGCATGGATAACTATATAGATGTCAGTGCTGTGGCTCAGGGCTAGATAGATACCCTGGGAACTCTGGTTACATCATCTTGTCCAAAATGTTCACCTTGAACATGGGAGGCACTGGCCTACCTTGCATAGACAATGGGAAACACATGGGAAACACAGCTACCCTGTGCTCTCCCCTCCCCCCAACAAAAGACGATGCGAGTCAGGGGACAAGGTGTTTGAGTAACTCAAGACACTTGGAGCCTCGGGCAGGTGTGGGTGGCCAGCAGGAGCAGTTTCCCAGAAGTGGGCAGTAGCCAGCAGATTGCATTTTGAGTCTGGACTCAAGGACAGTCTGGTTTCTGCCTCCCACATATGGATCCAGCTTCATCCAGCTACATAGCCTCCTCCTCATGGCGCTGAGGGTTACATAGTATTCACCTACTTTCTCTAGGAAGCAGAGGAAGGGTGTGTGGTATATCCTGGTGCCCCGTCCACATGCCTTGCCCAGTTCTTAAGGCTCCCTATTTACCAGAGGAAAATGAAATTCTGACCCATGGATTCCAGAAAGGTGAAGTCACAATACAACTCAACACACCATGTTTCCCTCACTGAAATGGAGGGGACTCTGTGAGGCCAGCTGAGAAGAAATGACATCTAAGTATCAGAAACCATCTTGGTATTCGTTTCCCTGGGTTATTTTTGGCCCTGTAGACAGCTCCCTGTAACAAATGGGCTGGGCTCTGAAAGTTCATTTGTGCTTTGGCTGTTTAGATTTTGCAACATAGTTTCCCTATGAAAAAACCCAATGTGACAAATGGTGATGAGACTTCCAGGTTAGTTCTCCAAAGCCCATTTGACCTGAAATGTAGCTAAAATGCTGTCCTTGTACAGTGAGAAAGAAAAATGTTTAATTGCAATGTAATTAAATGAAACAGAAAAGCATGAGAGCTGAATAAGAAATAGACCTGTGGATCTTGAAGGATGCTGTCCCCAAACTCCTACGGGATGAAGGGGCCCTGCTGGGGGTCGATGGGTGGGGGGAGGAAGGAATGTATCAGATCTATTCTATCAGGGGAGAGTGGCATCAGACTGTCTGAATTTTTGGCTGCTGAGCATTTGTGTCACGTTGGGAGCTGGCTTTCCTGACTTCACTCTCCTCTCAAAATCTCTCTGAAAGAATGTTTCCCTCTGTGAGTTTTCATGGGGACAAGCCCGTGAAGGGCATCTCCTTCGGTGGTTTTTATTTTAATTTAAAATCAGCAGGCTAGGAGTGGAGGTACATGTCTGTTAATTCTTAGCTCTTAGTTGACTGAGGCAAGAAAACTGCCATGACTTTGAGGCCAGTCTGAACCATACAGTGAGACTCAGGCTAGCCTGGGTTTCAGAATGAGACCCTATCTCAACAAACAAGCAAGCAAGCAAACAAACAAACAAACAAGCAAACAAACAAACAAAAAAAAAGAAAAGAAAAGAAACCAACCAACAAAAATAGTATCAATATCAACACCCCCAAATTGGTCTATGTCCTGGGGACAAAAGTATTCCTGTGTCTCTCTAACTCTGGAGACAGTGACTGTCAGATATGGCCTTCTGAATAAGGGGCAAAATCTTGGCTCAGCTGTGGGCTCTTGTGGTAAATGCTCCTTCAAGGTCTGTATCCTAGGAACCAAGGGGCCGGCCTGTTTCTCAGCAGCATAGTTCTTTCTGTGTGTCTGAAACTTCTTCAGCAGTGTCCTGTATAGACGGGATGTAACATTAGGATGTCTAAGTCCTGAGGGTCTTAGCTTGATACTCTATCTTAGGCTAGGTGGTGGGAGTATTAAGTAGGTTCTAGCTCTCTGACTGGGGCACAAAAGCTAGAGGGTGGACAACCATACCTAAATAAATGTCCTGGGCAGTTGAGAGAGACACGGAAGTCTTCTGTGGCAACCCTCCCCTCCACAAAGTAACAGCCTAAACAGGAAGCTATCGAAGTGTATAGCTCTCACATTGATGGCTTCTGGAGGGGGTGCAGGAGGGGGAAGGACTCAGCTCTATTTAAGGGGCAGGTCACTGGGAGTTTGACCATACTCTAGTAAGTATATAGATAACACAAATTAGATTTCTTTTAATTTTAATTTTGGAGGAGGGGGTTGTCACATGTGTAGTGGGGTAGACATGGAAGGATTTGGAAATGAGTGTGCTCAGAGTATATGATGTAAAATTCCCAAAGAATCAATAAAAATATTATGTTAACAAAAAGATGTGCTGGGGACCTCGGTTACACCAAGAAAGTGATCACAAGTCTAGTCATCCATGATGCCTGCTTCTCGAAACAGCAACGTGAATTCTGTAGCGTCTCTCCCTCTTTCCTGGACTCTGGCTTTGACTAATGGGGTTTTAGCTCCAAGCCAAGGCTAAAATAGCACCTTCACATTAGCCTTGCCTTCTCGATGCTTTTGAAGCTCCAAACCATCCTGTGAATGAGGCTGAGCCAGACAGATGGAAGCCATGGAGAACCAGGTCCCTTGCCTGACCAGCCACTAGCCATAGATGTGGGGATAGGACAACCTTATCACTGGAACCCAGCTGAGCCAGCTGGGACTATGCCCTCAAAGTTGTCAGGAGATCAAGCCATAAAGTCTAAAGGTCATTGTTACATAGCAAAACTAACTTGTACACCCAGCCGACTTCTGTCCACTGTGCCTCTACTTTGTAAATTCCTCACTGCCTTTTGTCCTGACTTATGGTTTATCTCTTAGAAATGTGGTAAAACACGACATCTTCTTCTTTAGTCAAAAACTGAAGTTCAAACTACTCAGGTTTGCCCTCTCCAAAAGGCAGCCTTGAAATGGGTGTTTTGGAGAGGTGACATTTCTCATTTCTGTACACACCTTTGTGACTGACAGATGGGTTTTAAGTCGATGAAGCTACAATCCACAGTGTGAACGTGACTTGAGGTGCAGGCAGAAAGCTCAGGACTAACATGCACGAGCTGTCTCACAATGCTTTATCTGACCTGATAATTTATCACGAGGGAAATCACGACTACTTGGTGGCTCAAGCCACGGCCTTGGAGCTGAAAATTACCCACAGTCGGGAGCTGCGCTATGAAAAGGGTTGGAACCACTCTCCCAAGCACACTGCTCTGTAGCCTTGATGTCTAACATGAATACAAGGGACGGACAGGAGACCTGAAAAGGCTTTTCCACCATCATTCCCAGATCCTGCAACCACAAGCTAACAGGGGCTGTATATTAGGCTTGACGGTTGCTTCCACTATATCCATGGAGACCCCAGATCACACCCCCCAAGAGAAACATTCCCTGGGAAGCTGAGGTGTACCCCTGGGCAGACACATTCTTTATGAGTAGTTTCCAAGCTCAACAGCCTCCAGTGCTCATAAACGCCAAGCCCCAGGTGCTTGGTACTCTGAACACCGATTTCCCAGCCCCTCTAAGCGTTCCTCAGGCTTCCAACACAGGCTACTTTGTTGTTTCTTAGCCAGATTTATGTTCAAAGGCTGAGCTCCAAGGGGTGATGGGAATGTCTCAGCCTGAATGCCCCTGACCACAAGGAAAAAGAGGCCTCTCATACATTTATTTTGCAGGCATCTGCGAGGATTCTCCAGTTTATTCTTTCAGTAACAGAATTGCATTTTATGAAGCCGTCCCTTTCCTGTCAGGCAGGTTTGCTGAGAATAATTTAAATTTCATGCAGCAGCAACTGCAGGGCATTGGTGCCTCTCGTCTATTTGCACAAACAGGACTGGCATGGTGCCATGCTTCCTCTTTGACAATGCCCTCCCTAGTGCCCAGATAGTGGGGTGGGGGTGTGGGTGGGGACATTGGGGGGGTGGTTTGTAGTAATGTGGTGCTAGCCCAGCTTCTCAGTTTCACCTCCTGCCACAACAGAGGGGACAGGACAGCTCTTCAATCTCCAAGCGACAACCACCAGGCTGATTGCCCAGATGAAAAGCTTTTTAGACCCACTTGCTAGTTGTCTCTGTGTGTGTGTGTGGGTGGGTATATACATGTGTGCGTGTGTGTGCAGATACATACAGAGGTCATACATTGACATGAGGTGTCTTCCTCCATCATTCTTCATTTTGTTTTTTTGAGATAGATTTCCTCACTGAACCTATAGCTCGTTCATTTGGCTGAACTGTCTGGCCAGTAAGCCCCAGGGATCCACTTGTCTTTGCCCACCTAACACTGGGGTCACAGGCACATGCTGCATGTCTGGCTTTTTCATGTGGGTGCCAGGGAAGCTCAGGTCCACAGTAGGCATTTTATCTCAGCCTTAACTCGAACTTTGATTGAATGCTTACTCAGTGGCACATATCCTTTTAGAGTTTGCTACGCATATTAATTTACATAACCCTTGTGTTAAAAGATACTATTATCATTTTCATTTTGTAGACATAGAAACTGAAGCCTCACTTGCTAATGGCAGGATTCAATTCCAGTCTGTCTGATCCAGAGGCTCTTGCCAGCTGTGCAGTGAGAGGTGACGTAATCTTTGACTTAACATTCTCCCCTTCTATGACATGAGTAGCAAACCTGCCCATTTTCTAGCCTGAGATTCAGAATTGATGGTCACTAGGTGGACTGGCGATGGCAAAGCTGCTGTCATTCTCTTGCAATCAAGGTTTCCATGGTGAGTGGATGCTGCTATGCAGCCTGGGGTGGAGAGAGCTGGCCCAGGCTGGTTCTGTCTCAGGAAATAGTTACATTGTATTTTCTCTGAGCTTTACTAGTCTTAGATGCAAAAATAGGGCAGGTGGTCTCCGAGAAAGCTTTCCTCCAGCTCTGGTGACTCATGCCCTGGAGGTTAGAGAGCAACGCCTGTGTATTGGGGAGAGGGAAGGCATAGCCTGCTAGACCCTCCTGGTATCTCAGTAGCCCAGGAGTCCATGCTTACCCAACTGGCCTTTCATCAAAATATGCAGGGATTCTTTAGGCCACAGGCAACTGAAGACACAGAAAAGTCAAGTCAGGCCTGAAGGTAGCCACGACAGAAAGAATTGTCATCATCTTGCTACCCAGTCTCTGGGAGCATAAATGTTTTTCCATACAAGAGCCCAGAGCCTCAGTCCTGGCTGAGCAGGGGCAGCCCCTAGCACCGGACCTGTGGCATAGAAAGTGTCAGAGTACCCTGAGTACCAGAGCTTGGAATGTTCAACCTGCTTCCTGTCTGACAAAAAAAAGGATGTCCCCAAAGAGCTATCTCTTAACTCTGAGTTAGCATGCTTGGGTTCCTAGGGGTGGTCCTGGCCCCTGAGTAGTGGCTCTGGTACTCTACACCCAGAGTCAGGTCAGTGACTTCCAGCAGCCCCCACAAACTGGGGCAGCAGGAATTTAGTCCTGCTCTAATTGTATTGGTGCGCCCCCTTTCCCTTGCCTTCTGGGACGGTGGGGTCTATACTTTCCTTTGAGGAAAAAGCCCTCTGGCTAGGCTGATAAAAGCTTTCACATCCTCTGCCTTGAGCACCTGCTTGCTGGTTATGCTGATTCAGTTTTAGGTTGGGACCATGAAGCTGCCCTCTTCCATAGCCTCTTCTCTTTCTTCTTCCCTCTTGGCTCTAGTCTTACTTCTGGGTCACCTAGAATCTCAAACACTCAAATAATTTCCTTCCCCACCTGTTCAGGGCTCCAGCTTTTGCGGTTCATCTGAAAACATCCCTCCACTGCCCATTTTTTCTGGGTGATAGTGAAGTAAACACCTCTCCTCACAGTAGGGCGGCCTTGGTCTTCCAGGCTCAGTGCCTGATGGCAGCGGTGAAGGGGTGACTTATTGTCTAGATGATAACCCGCCAGCCAGCACCTGTTCTATTCCGAGCACTTTTCATGGAAGTCTACACATAAGGTCCTCGTGGTGAGCCTGGTAATCAAGCACCAATCCTAAAACAGAGATCTAGGAGGACCAGACAATTTGTCCAGCATCACTCAGCAGGAGGTTGATTGGAATTAAGATCGAGACAGACTTTGAAGTCTCATTTTATCTACTCCACTGAGTCACCAATAACTCCAATAGGAGAGACACTGTTGTATGCTCACACACCCATTTATACACTGGCCTATGATTTCCCTGATGGCAAGAGTCAGCTCTTTAGTGGCTGCTTGGTGAAGACCTGGCTGGGAAACTAGTTGACCAGGGAAACTACTATTGACACCTGGGTTTGGCTTGGGTGTCCACTGATGTGATCAAGGCATAGAGGTAGACATACAGGCTAGAGGACAGGCATCTGAGCCAGCAGCAGCAAGGCCAGAGTAATAGGAGGCATCATTGCCTTCAACAGAGGTTCTCAACTTGCCTAATGCTACAACCCTTTAATACAGTCCTTCATGTTGTGGTGACTCCCAACCACAAAATTATTTTCATTGCTGCCTCATAACTATAATTTTGTTACTGTTATGAATTACAATATAAATATCTGATATACAGAATGTCTGATATGTGACCCCTGTGAAAGGCGTGACCCACAGGTTGAGAATAGCAGGCTTACATCGAAGACCAGTGCCCTCGCTAGAAACCATCGGGTACACTGTTACTGTCCGACCCTTTCTCTGCACACCGTTTTCTAGCAACCCAAAGAATTCAGACCCTAACCAGACCCTAACTGAAGCCTACAGGCATGAAACTGGGCTGAGCTGTTCACAGCAGAGATGGCACTTAGTCTCTCCGCTATTGCATGGCATGGAGCTGATCTTCCTGGCAGGCCTGAACTTTTGTCCTCTCTCCCACTACTGGTTGGCCCCTGGCTCAGCCCTTGTCCCAGCTGTGGTTTTCTGTTTGCGGCTTGTTCTTTTTCCTCTCATGTGGCTGTGGTTTGGGGTCTGGCTAGAGAGAAGGGCTAGCGGATACTGAGCTATTTTGGAGCAAACCAGGTCCATGTGTCCAGAGCAGAGGCAGGGCATCCCTTCAGAGAGCCATGGGCACTGTCTTTTACCTGGCAGAAGCCTAGTTTACATCCCCAGAAGCAGCTCAATACTGGCTCTAAGGTACTGATCCTGAAGGGATGAAAGCCATCAAATTGACCTGCAGGTCCAGTTTCTCTCTCTCTCACCTGGAGCCCTGACTGTTGGCACCAGAGGCCGCCATTCTCCAGATGGCAAACAGCTGGACTTGACAATTGCCTGCCAGATGTGGCCAGCAGGGCTGGCAAGCAGGCTGTCCTGGATAGAGGTCACCACTTCAGAGTGTCCAGGGCCTGGTGCCCAGGGCAGGAATGTGTTTGGCTGGCCTGGGAAGTGTGCCTGAATAATCCTCCATCTCTGCTCCTGTCTAGTGTTACTTCCTTGCCTGCCTTGGTGGGGTGGTGTTTTCATAACAGGAAAATAAAATCAATAAGACACTGCAGCAAGATGTCAGCACGCTGCAAGCTGGTCTCCAATAGCTCCATTGTCTCGGGTCTCCGCCGGGCTCTGCGGCCAGCAGTGCTGTTATTAATGGGAAGCAGGGCTGAAAGGGAGTTTTGAAAATCGTAGAGACAAAGGCACAGAGCACCTGGAGAGCATCGTCCACCACCGCGGCTACCTCACAATGGCCAGCCTGGGGCTTCCTGCCTTTAATTTCTCCTGCAACCTTTATGAAAGCAGGAAAAGAAAAGCGCGCGTGCACACGCGCAGCACACACATACACACGCATACACACGCACACACGCAGGCCCTGAGAGGGCTCCTGGGAAGTGGTTCTGAATGGCTGGCAGAGGCAAAGGCAGCCTGCAGAGCCTCTGCTTGGCTGAGGGGAACGAAGGGTTGACTGTGTTTCTTGCCTTGGCCACCAGCTGTCCCTCTGTGGCTCAGTCTGCCTGAAGGGCTCTGTACAATAGGCAAGAGGGGGCTTCAGAGTCCCTTCGTTCAGCCTAAAGCCAGCTAAGAGCCTTGGGGACATTAATTTCCACATTCCATTTTATATAGACTGGTTTCTGCCTCCATTCCTGAGGAACTGTCTCTTAAAAAAAGAAAAGTATACTCATCAGGGGAGCTAATACCCCTGCAGTCATTGCTGGGATGAGTTCTGGGTCCTTACAGCAGTTACTATAACTAGTATGTCTGGGGACCCTCAGCAGTCAGGCAGGCATGTGTGCACTGACCTTACAGGCTCACTGTGAGGCTCGCAGGGACTGTAGATATGAGAAAACTCACCCTGGTGATGACACCAGAATGGGCTCTTGACCCTGTGTGACTAGTAGGGCCACAAACTCCAGCCACTGATGACCCCCCGGAGGACTTATATGTTTTTAGTTCTCCTATTTAGGGACATGAGTATTGCCAACTTGGCAATACCCCTTCTTCACTCATGCGGTAGCTTTTAATCAACACACGTGTGGCATTGGCATCTGCTTGTCTTCCTACAAGTTGGTTACAGATAGAGTCTGTCTGGTAAAAAGGGCCATTTTAACCTTCAGAAACAACTGCAATGCACTTCATGGAGGCCATGGCTCAGAGTTGTTGCCTGGCCCCTTCCCAGAAAGGATAGCAGGTCTTACCTTGGTGGTGACTGCTGAGGCCGAACTGGCCACGAGACTGGTGATGGCTTCACTGCTGCCAGTCGTGCAGGGAGCAGGAGCTGTGGCGGGTGTGGGCAGCCGGGAGGGTACCACGGGGAGTGGCAGGAGACCCGGTCGTGCGCTGAGACTGCTGGCTGTGCCACCACCAGCACCGGAGGTGACGCTGCAGACACTGGTGGCCCCATGGGTCCCATTGACGCTCCACTCACGGCGGTCCCAGCCTACGCGGTAATCTCTTTCGAAGCGGCTATGGTGCCTGGACATCTCGGTGGGCTGTGGCAGCTTCTCACAGGGAACCAGAGCCCGGACCTGTGAGCACAGAACACAGGAGAGTGATTTAAGCAAAGAGTAGCTCTGCCTGGCCACAGGGAAGTGGGAACCAGCAGCAGCATATGTTCAGCCCCTGCTCTGGGTTCAGTAATGGGTTTTCAAATACTCCAGTCACAGAGTTTCAGCAAGTTGGTGAGTCCTCCATGCTTTATCAGTCCCACTTCTCAGCTGATGAAGAACACACTGCAGACTGTGATAAGCAGGATTTGAACCCACACACATTCAAGTAGTAATTTTTAGTTCTGCTGTGCCTCCTCGCTCTGAGCAACATGAGGTGTACATCCCACCCCCACCATGACAGAAGACCTCTGACTGCGAATTCTCCAAGCACAGGTCATGTGACCCGCATGTACATTCACTTCACAGTGGACATGGCCTTAACCGAAATCTCATTTGTTCCATATAGTACCTGTGAGGCAGGGATGAATGCACACTTGGTCCCCAATTTACAGTCAAGGAGACTCACAGAGAACAAGCAATCCCTGCTGAGGGCAGGGAGCTAACAGGTGAAAAAGGTCACTATATCTCCAAAAGATGGTAGCTTCCAGGATTCAGGTCCTCCTTCAAAACCCCAACCCTAGGATTCAAAGCTTCACTTCTGGGACCTGGGTAGTCTGGCCTCCACACCCTGCATCTCCCACGCGGCTTTCCGAGTATCTGAACAGAAGGCCTTTCAGGGTTGTCATGGAGACTAGACGCACCATGGTATGGGAAGGGCCTTGTGAGTCACCAAGAGCTGTATTTTGCTGAGCATCACTGATAGTGCTAGCTCCTACTCTGGCAGGGACCAGTTACTCCAGTCAGGAAAGACACAGGCTGTAGAGGGCGGGGAGAGGCAAAGGTAGAGGGCAGAGGGCATGGGAATGCCAGGGTCGAGACAAATAGCTGTAGGTGAGAGTTTGCTCTACACTTCACACACACAGTCCTGGATGCAGCTTAAGGACTTATTAGTGATGTCTGACCCTATTCTGTTTGCCACCCACTCCTGGTCTAGGTTATAGGCTCCATCTTCTATCCTGCCAGCCCAGTTCTGAAGCTGTCGGCTACTAGACAGTCCACTTATTTTTAAGGTGTCTATAAAACCGGAGCCTCCTCTGATCTGCTTTCATTGCCTAGGACTTGTGTTTGGAAGCCAGAGCCTGTACCCAGCCCAGGAAACCTGCAGCCATGTTCTGCTTATGTGGTGGCCCAGCTCTGGGAGTTGTTCTGTAAGGTACACAGAATAGACTAAGTGCAGCCTGAGCTGAACCTGCCCCAACTTGTGGCAGAAATGACTGGTACCTTTGAGGATGGATGTTGGTTCCCTGTTCAGTTCATCATTATGCATCCAGATTTCTAAAATGTCCCAAGAATTCATTTAAAATATTGACTCAGTATTGCACAGTGAAAAAAAAGTTGCTCTTCACCCTTTGGCCATCCCTCACATTTTCCACCGGAGGCTTATGGGAAAGTGGTCTAAACTCAGTTCTATTTTCTTGTTTCCTGTTTGCCCTGGAACCTGCTCCCATATGGCTCTTGTGTGTCTACCCCAGGGAAACGTGCTCTTGCTCAGGTCAAAGATGGCCTGTTCGTTGAATCCAGTGCATGGTCATGTCATTCCTTATGCTCTTTCACATGATGTACCACCGACCTTTCTCTTTTGGGGTTCATCCCTGCTTCCCAGCTGTTGAACTGGCTCTCCTTGGATGATCTCACTTAACAGCTCCCTTTATCCATGGCACTCAAAGCTACTTCTCTAGGTCTCCTGAGTACCTCACTATCTTCCTTGAGCCTACCCTAGAGCACCTCGCTGTACTCCAGGTTCCCAAATGCTACTCGTTCACAACTGAGCTCACTATTCTTTAGCCTAAATGTCCATTCTCAGGAATGTCCTGCCTCAGCGATAGCTATCTTGTCACAGTAGTGTCTGAGATCCTGTTGTCCTACAAGCTGTCAAATCTGCCCCCATCTGCTGGTCACTTCCTCTATGTTATCATCCCACAGGGTCTCCCCTGACTTCTCAGGCAAGCCTAGACTTCTCTGTAGCTCAGGCTGGCCTAGAATTTTATGTAGCCCAAGCTGACCTCAAATGTGGACCTATTGCCTACTCTTTACCACCCAATGGTTTTAAAAGCACAAATCTGTTTACAATTCTTTACTTTTCCACGAATAAGGCCCATCCTTTAGAATAAGGCCCTAACTCTCCCTGATGGCTCAGAAGATACTGGAGAGTTCGGGTTGCCCCACTGTTCTAGAATCTTTTCTTACTCCCAATGCAGAGGCAATGCTCATCCATCCAATATGCAGTAACTGGCACGAAACCATCCCCAGTACTTACTCTTTTGTAATTGAACTTTCTACACTTGACAGATACATCCATGTGGAAGGGGGAGACCTTAGACATTAATCCTCTGGCCTCTGAACTGGCAATTTGGAGGCACTACATTAAAACAATGGCCTACCTTTCTAGCAAGTAGGACTTGAGCCTCCAAGGGAAGTTTTGTAGGCTAATATGCATTTTGGGGGTACACTGGACCTCATAGTCTGGGCTCTTGTCTCCCCATTTTTGTCTACCAATGGCCATAGTCTCAGGTTTTTGCTTCCATTGGCTGGGTCCTAAGTAGGCAGAATCTATGCTATGTATCTGCCGCACCGTGTCCTTGGTATTCATTCTAAGCACCCAGGGAGATCAGAAGCTTAGGTTGTTGATTTATCAGGATCTGGCAGACAAAAAGAGTGGGCAGGCAATGAAGATGGTTTCCAGACTTGGTTAAATAAACATATTATCATCTTTTGGACTAGCAAGCTAACTCATTAGGTAAAAGCAATTGGTGCCATGCCTGATGACCTGGACTCAATCCTTGGGTCCCACTTGGTGGAAGGAGAGAAATGACTCCGGAAAGTTAGCCTCTGACCTCCACAGGTGTGCCATAGCATGTGTAAGCATGGTGTGTGTGTGTGTGCTTGTGCACATATACAGAAATAATAAAAGAATTTAAGTTTGATTTTAAAAATGCATGTATGTACACATTCATTTGGGTGAATGTGAGGGCTCATTCAAGAATGACCTCACGTCTTGTCTTCAGGAATGACATCCACCTCTACTGAGACAGGGCCTCTCACTAGGCTGAAGCTCACCACTAGGCAGACTGGCCGGGCATCAAGTGAACATCTGCCTCCCAGCAATGGAATTACATGGCAGCGAGTTCATGCTGAGCAGGACTGAGTTTAGGCCTTCTGTTGAAAGGCAAACACTTTACCAACTGCGGTATCTCCTTAGCTCCCACCCTGAAATATTGCCCATGACTCCACAGTTTACTTTGCTGTCTGACAACTTTGGAACTTTGGAAGTCCCACCTTCAAGAGAGTGCAGCTGTTCCCTGCCAGAGGCCACCCTGCTTGCACTAGGTGTCATGAGATTGGAGCATAAATCATATGTTGATAGTGGAAGTCTGCTTGTTACTTCAGCAAAACCTCATCTAGCTCAACTAATACATTCAACCAGCCCCTACATTTCCATAGGACAACACAGCCTTCATATATTGACAGGGAAATCATTTCCTCTCAGGGAGCATAGAGGTTTGGGGAGGTCAGGATCCCTGTACCAAGATGTGTCTCAAGGCATCTGAGCAACTTGGGATCAGGTCAAAGGGATGTCTTTGGATGTAGCTAGCTGCTTACCTCAAGGGGCCATGTGCTAGGTCCCATAGTTCCAGTGTCTAAGAGAAAAACAAGACACACAATCCACACCTCCTACCGTCCTCAGCCTTTTGCTACCTCTTTCAGTCTCCTTCAAATGCCAGGGAGGAGGTGGAGACTCAGGCAGCTGGAGGCCACACAATCTGGTTTCAGTCTCATTAAGTGTATTCAAAACAAAGGTCAACTATTTGCATGCAAGCACTCAGGTCAGACCTCATTCCTCAGTGTAATTTCCCCTTTCAAACGAATGAAAGAAACGTGGTGCAGTTTACTCAGAGCCAGTCGGGCTGAGGGCCAGCTCCAGAGGTGGCAATGTAAGTATTTCCTGCTGGGCACAGAGCCAGCATGTCACAGGGGTCTTGTGTGCACATCCACGTGTACCTGAACAGTGGTGCGGGGAGCACAGGAAGTGTCTGAGCCGAGGAAGAAGGCCCCCGAATGGACGAGGTACCTCAGACCAGACTGGTTAAGCAATTCCAGACAAAACACAGAAAAATGCTTCCTTGTTGAGAGAGTGCCCTTTCCTGGCAGGGTGCCTGTGCAGTGGTGGAGCCTGGCACGGGGCCCTACACCAAGAAGGGAGGGTGTGAGGAGCCGCTGTCTTGCCTTTGGTGTGGAGGGGACAGTTTGCAGAGGATCCAGGCCTTATGTCTGCGTGAGGGAGCTTTGCCAGCACCTGTTTGTGTGACATATACTTGTGATGAAATGCTCTGAGGTGGAGAGTGGCAGTTCATCCTCATGATCCCAGCAGTGGAGAGGCTAAGGTGGGATTGCTAGGGGATTGAGTCCAGCCCTGGCTACACAGGGAGTTCAAAGTCAGCCAGGGCTATAGTTTAAGACTTTGTCTTGAAAGGAAAGAACAGAAGCACAGGAAGGAGCTGGAGAGTCTAAGAGATCATCTATCAGTCAGTGGAGAAAGGTCACACCGAGGTCCAGGTCGGAGACCACAGTTTGTTCATGCCCCAGGTTAATTCTGAAAGCTCAGTGACAAACAAGTAATTCATGAACTTGGCTCTGGATCTTGTTTGCAACAAAACTCTTTCCCCACTGAGGTACTGTCTTTGAATTATCCCAGGGATGCTGAGCCAGGAGAGGAGGGAAGAAGGCCAGACCACTTCCTGGAGTGAGGCATAGAGGAAAGCCTTTCTTTCACTTATGCTTCTTATTTATAGAATCCACTGCTCCAGAACAAGCATGCACCTCCATGATTTTGCCTGCATGTCTTTATAGCACCGCATATGTGGATAGCCCGCTGGCTGCTTCCCAGTACCATATCCAGTTCAGGACTTGGAGCCTGGGCTCTGTGCACAGCTTGGGAAGCTGGGTCAAGCTTTCAGTTTTCTTTCCACTCTCTTCTTTTTGATACCCTCTCCTTCCCTAGGGAAGAGGACTTCGTATAGCATCACAGCAAATAGGAAGAAGCTCTGCTCTGAAAAATGTAGTCATTGCTAGCAATCCAGCCCCTAGACCATAACTACCTGTGTTACTGTGTTCCATGCACAGGAGCACACCCAATGCAAAGACCAAGTCTCACTAACTAGGTCTTAGGAAAACCAGGATGTAAAATACAGCTCCCCCATGAGTCAGTACAAAGGTCAACTTTTGGGTATCATTAACATAATGGGAAGGGTCTTTTCCCTTCCATTGATCCTTGCCTGGAGAGGACTAAGGGCTGGCTGTTCTTCTCCTTCCGGCAAGTGCATTGCTTGACTTGGTGGCTCCATGAATCTACCTCCTTCCAGGCTCTCCATTTATTGGGAGGGGATAGAAACAAGTGGCTTGCTTCCTGATGACAGGTGGAACTAAGTCCTCACTGTGCCCAATACCATCAGAAGCCAGAGCATCTGATAGTATTGAAACATTCAGGAATGAAGGAGAAGTGGCTTTGCGCCCTTTTCTTGGAGACACCAACTATCATTAAGGATCAAATTGAGGAAATCAAAGTGACCTCAGTCCTTGACTTCTATTCTTCTCAAATCACTTGTCACCTGTCCCTAGGGTCCTCCTACCCCCACTGCTCTCCAACATCAGAAAAACAGCCCCTTTCTCTGAACTATGTGAGGATGGACAAATGTATCCCGTGGGCCTCTGTATGTGAGAAAGAGCCCATCATCGGGGGATGATCCTAGCCATAGTTAAGGTAGGGAGAATGTTCCTGCAGCCTCAAGGGCAGCAGGAACTGGCAGGCTTCTGCACTGAGTTCACAGGAAACTGTCAATCTTGAGGCTGTAAATGGTGTCTGTAAATGCACACAGATACCAAGACCTCCTGTACAAGGCAGCTGGGAAACCTTAGGGTCTCACCCAGGGCCACAGGGAGGTGACAGATTGCTGATAGGAGGAAGGTTATCTTTAGCTAATGTCCACGATGTTGGGAATAGTGTCCCTAGTCCCAGGAACTGCCTTGATGGATGATCTCTTTCCTGTAGCCCAGGGAGAACCACAACAGTTCTGAGAAGGCCTGGGAGGTGAAGGATGGACATCAGAGAGGAATCAGCTGACATCTATACTCAGCCCTGGTGCCTTCTTAGCAGCTGCTGGCTGGGCTCCGCCTCCTGGACACTTGTTAGACACTTGCTAGATACCAGATCAGCAGCTCTGCTACACAGATTTGCCTAGAAAGCCTGCATCATGAATTATTCATCAGTAAATAATTAAGGATTGCCATGTGTCACTGTGTGTGTGTGTGTGTGTGTGTGTGTGTGTGTGTGTGTGTGTGTGTGTGTTGTCCATGTAGGGCTAGAGCCCAGAGAGTAGTGTCTCTTGAGTTCTGGGCACTGGCCCCTTAAAATCCTGTTCAGAACCAGTATGCTGTGCCTACTTGAATACACAAACAGGATAGCTGTGGTCTGTGTCCAGTGGCTCCCTGTGTTTTCTGGATGTCGGCACTGGCCCTCGCATATTAACATTCGTGGTGTATACACACTGCACACAGAATCACAGGTGGCTAATGACCCTTTCCTCATTCTTATCATTAAGACACGCCGAAGGAGTGGGCCGCTGGCTGCGAGAGCCCTAAAGGCGTGATTAATCCACAGGAAGGCAGGGGAGCCCTTGCTGCCTCCAGACTCAGGGAGCCGAGGTGGCTGGCTGAGGAATGAGCCATGGACGTCCAGCCCGATTGGAAAATGGATGATTGCCTCATTTGGGGAAGACGTGCTGCCAAGTCAATTGGAACAGCCTGTGCCCATCTTTATTATTTTCGTCTTCCTCTCTGCATCTTTTAGCTTTTCTTCTGGAACAAAACATTACACAGCAGCCAGAACACCATCTTGTCGGATGCAACACAAAGGAATTCTCTGGGTGCCTTTCCAGGAGCCAGCTTGGCCACAGCTTGCTGTGGATGTTGGTGGGATGCTGAGGATGCCTCTGGAAAATGCCTTCGTACTTCCTGGAAGTACTTCCAGTTCAATGAGGGCAGAGACCCTCATGCCCACTAAGCAACCCCAGTAACTAAAAGATTCATGTCTGCTTGGGGCTGGGGTGGGCCTCTTGTTGCTCCCTCCTGCTTCCTCTGGCCAGACCTCTGCTCACAGAGCCAGAGTCCAGACCACCAGGCATATACCTCAGGGAGGGACTGGCATGCCTTTCTTCCCACATAAGTTCTGGCACCACCCCTGCGGTTGGTCAGGGCTGTCTCTCCCCTGCTTCCTTCACTTCAGCTGATAGTTTACATGGCTGGGCATCCAAGGGCATGGACCAGAAGATTTCAGACTAAAGTGACAAGTGGTTTTTTTTTTTTTTCCATAAAGCACTGAGGAGGAGGGCAGGGACAAGGTTTAAAGATGAGGAAGGCACCCGGTGCCGAGATTTGAATGTGCCTTGCTTCTGGGGTTCGCTTTCACTTACAAAGTCTGGGCCGGGGTACCCCATATTCTGTGTAATGAGCAAGGCTCCATTCTTGGTCCTGGACTCTACACCAAGGTTGATACGTTCCTCAGGGAGAGCAGGTGTCAGGGACTCTACATGGACATGAGTCATGGGGGTCACATGTAGATGCCTATCTAGGACAGCTGACACATTCAAATCCTCTGTATAAACAGAAGCCAGGGCAACTCTACATTACCCAGCCTCTCTCATCCATCTGAGGGGTGGGGAACTTGAGGGGCAGTGGCCTTTTTAGTTCTTTTTACTTAAAATATCAAAGCTCAAGATAAACCATATATGCTATTATATGTAACCTGTGTTCTGAGAGAGACTTTTTTTTCTTTTCTTTTCCCATACTTTGCCCAGTTAAGAGGAGCCAATGTGATTCCTCTTCTTTAAGGCCTCACCCACTAAGAGTCCATCTGGAGAATAGTTAGCCTGGCACCAGGATGAAATGGCTCACCTTTCCCCTGAGGCTTGGTATCTAGGAAGTTCTAGCAAACCCTACTATAGGCTACAGGGTCTGAACCTAGCTGAGCAGCCTCCCTTAGGCCCCTGAGGTTGGGGCAGAGGGCAGTGGAGAGGGCAGCAGGGGAGGCTACAAACCCAATTAGAAACCAGAGCCATGACCTGTGACCTCTGTGTCTGCTCCTGGACCCCAGGTGGCAGGAATCTCTGTAACAGAGAGTTTCAGAGCATTGTCTTTGTTATTTAAAGATGAGCAGAGCCTGTTCTTGCCAATGCCAGCTAATCCTGCAACATCTTCCTATCCCCAGCCCATCCGGAAAACTGAAAGCTTTCTTAGTAGCAGGTGGTAGAGGAGACAGGCTCCAGCAGGTACGAGGGGAGCCCTGTTTAAGTGTCCATCGGGTTACTATGACAGTAGCCTGGCCTTCTGGAACCACATCTGTGACCCCCTTTCAAGGGCATAATTCTTTTAAATTGCTATGAGGTATGGCTGACATAGAAGGAGATACAGATACTTAATGTATACAACTTGAAGTGACTGGATGTGTATCCCAGAAACCATCAGGATGTCACAGCTACCCTGTCCACGAAAGTGGTCATCACCTTCAAAAGCCCGTTCTGGCTGTTCCTCCTTTCTTCCTTTGGTGCTAAGAACATGTAAACTAAGTACATGTAAACCCGGTCAAAGGCTACACAGATCTCAGGTATGCTGGAGGAAGGTGTGGTGATCCACCGGGTCCTAGCACTTGTGACAAAGCACAGTGCATTTGCGTCGTCTTCTGTGGGTGCCCCCCCACCCAACATAAGCTTCTTTCAGAGCCACCACAGTTTTTTCACAGCTTTCCCTATGGTGGAGGTAGGGTAGCATTCACCTTGGAATTTTGTAAGTGAGGAAGAAGGAGAAACCTATGGTTGGAGACTGGGCCTCAGTCCTCTTTCAATGAGTCTGCTACTGGGCCAGTAGCTGCCCATCACTGGGGTGCTGAAACACAGCATTAGCTGGTTGGTGGTGTCGTACACCTTTAAACTCAGCATTCAGGAGGCAGAAGCTCCTGTGAGTTTGAGGCCAGCCTGGTCTACAGTTTGAGTTTCAGGATAGCTAAGGCTATCCATAGAAATCCTGTCTTGAAAACCTAAACAAAACAGAAACAAAACAAAACAAAACAAAACAAAACAAAAAAAAAACCCTCAGCATCTCAGAGCTCACTAGCAGTGCTTCTCAGAATTACATGTTTTAACAGGTTATAGGTAGAATACACCAGCCTATGAATTTTTTGGGTTAGCCAGACCAGGATTCAGCCCTAGGGCTAGACTTCAGTACTCTGGATGGCCTTGTGGTGTTGGGGAGAGTGAGGTACTTTTGGGAAAACCCATATTCTATAGTTACAGGGCTTAATATATGACCTAAAATGACAAATGTTCAAAATGCTTTTCTGATGCTAGGTTTTGGGGAAAATGCCTCAGATTTCTTTTTTCTGAGCCCAATTTCTCATTAAAAAAAAAAAAAAAAAGCAATCTCCTTGTCTGGGAGAGGCTGCACCCAGTGCCGGCTTCAGGTGAGCAATATGGAAAGAGCAGTCTTTCTCGGTCCCCGCTTCCTGTGTGTGCCTTTGGTGTGAGAGATTCTGGCTGTTGGTTTTGATGTAGTAGTGATTTCTTTTTCCCCCCCAAAAAGCATACATGATTCAGAGACTTTTCTCACGGGACTAATTGACTAGGCATTTGTGCGATCGCTTCTGGTGTAAATCATTTTAATGGTGATAATGAAAAATAAAAAAGATATTGGAAATGACAGTTAGCAACATAATATCAGCATAAAGTGAGAGGAGACGGGAGGCGCAGATAAATTAGACGCTTGTAAACACGAGGATCGATGAGGGAGCTATGGCTGGTCTGGGAGGATTAACTAGTGTTCTCATTAGGAATAACCATCTTGGCTCCCCTTCTTATTCATGTTCTTGTGGCTCTGCAGAGGATGGAAGCCTGAAATTGGATCCCTGTTTCCCCCTACAGTCTTGCAAAGCCCTGACAGAGGTCTTTGGAGCAGAATTCTGCAGTTACTTCCCTTCTCTGAGTGGGCCCTCCCACTTGCTCTGGCCGCCTCTCAGCCAGGCCTGATTATTCGGAATCTTGGAGAATTGACTAATTCAACATGCTAGTGCTCCACAGGAAATGGTGTCCATCAGTGACCCAGGCTGATGAATGGATCCTACTCGGTGCCTGGAACCAGACCCAGCAGCCAGTTGCAGAGAAAAAAAAGACTGATGCGTGTGCTCTATTTGGCTGCCAAAAATGCTCTTGCAATTTGCTTTCTTCTAGACAAGAGTCTATTCAAAAGTCTATTTGGAAACATTAGGGAACAGCCGTCACATGGCCGGCAGATCATACTGCCTATGACAGGATATTATCTTCCTTGGGAAAGACTCGACTGCTCTTTTATTTCACCAAGTAACTAGCGTCTGGGCTGATAGCTGCAGAATTGCTCCGAGGGCTGGGGACATTAAAATCCCTGTCCAGAGTGAATGCGGAACCGACAGCTCCTTCAGCACACAGGATTTGTGGAACCTTTACCGGAGTTAAGTGTGTGTGCCTGGTTTCCTACGCTCCTCTCTCTGGCGGGACCTGGGGTGGAGGTGTCCTGCTTACACAAATCCTTCCTGGAGAATGTGATTTTCTCTTCCATAAGTTGGAATCTTGCACCCTTTCCCTCTTATTCAAATCCCTATGCATGTTCTGGGTGAGCCTATGTACTGCCCTTTTGCTAGCCAAATCCCCGGGAGACACTGCTCTCTTTCTTTCTCATCACATTTGGTTCACTGAAAGACACTGAGAGGCAGGTAAGAGCAGGATCCCACTGGTTCCTGTCTACAGAGGCATACTGCTACTAGAAACACAGCGCAGATGCAAGGCAGAAAACCTTTATGGCTCCGGGGAGTTAGCAGCCAGCCTAAGCCAGACCTAGGCAGTTGAGCTGGGGTCTGTTCACCCTGGAGAGGAGACTATGTCTTCCTTAGAGCTGCATGTGCGTCAATATAGTGTGGCTGGGGACAGAAGCCCTGGCTTTGCCTGTCATTCATGTACCCTGATGAGATCTCTCTCCTGAACAGAGAATGACCCCCATTTGCTCAGTGGTCATCACACTGGCTTTAGGAACCCAAGGCCCATGCTTCCTTAGGATCTACAATGAATCTCAAGGAAAAAGAGCTTGTGGCCACATGGGAGAGATTTCTGTCATTTGTCCTGGCCACTGGCCACCTGTTTTCTCCACCCTGTGGCCGATCTCCATGCCAGCCCCAAGCTTCTGTCAGACCACACGGTCTTCTTTGTCTTTGCTTAGAAGCCATCACCCTGGTATACTTGCCTACGAGTTTTCCTTGTCTCGACTCTATGTCCATGTTTTTAATTAAATTAAAAAACATGCAGCGGCCGAGAGCAGAGGGCAGCCTGTTGTGAGGTTGGGCTCTGTCACCACCGAAGCATGCAAACGAGGCGGCCTCCGTCGACAAGTTCACATCTCCAGTGCGGAGCTGGCTGTTTGAACAGCTTGTGTGCAGTAATTGAAACATAGATTTTTTGTTGCCTTTCTGTTTATTTTTAGATTAACCAAGCAGGGATACTTGGCTTCTCTGCTGCCATTTAGACCCCATTGGGCAGCCCAGGACTGCTGGCCTCATGTATACCAGCATTCTGTGTCCTCAGGGTCTTCCCTCTGGACTTTCCTGTGTCTGACTCCTGGCAGAAGTGGCCTTCACTGTGATCATCCTTCTGACCCAGGGCTCCAGACAAGAAAGCTGAGAAATGAGGATATCCCCCACTTTCCAGGTTTCTGAAGACTCCACTGCCTTGCTAGACTTTCATAGCATCGCTGGGAGACAGGGTGAGCAGAGACCAGGTAGATATCTACTCTTTTCAACCTGGTGTTGACCCACAAAGAGACTAGGAGCATCTATTCATGCCTGGGACAAGGAGACTAACATAAAGCAAGATCTAAAGCTTAGAAGAAGATTCAAACAGGGTCTTCTTTGGCCATTTTAAGGGTTCCTTTCATTTGTATTTAATTTTATCACTTTTTTAAAAATATAATATAGCCTCGACTAGCTGGCCTCAGCATCATCTTGCTTTATCTTCCAGCATGTATGCCACCAAAGCCACTATAGTACCATCAACCTCAATAAGGCTATAACAAATATTTGACAGTGAACATCTTAGCAGGTCAGCAGGGCAGCCTGCTCGAGGGCAGCCTCTGTCCAGGACTCCAGCTACCAGAGTGCCACTAGGGTACGGCTGGTCACTGGAGCAAAGGGAAAGATGACTTGGCCACTCACTCACTGGCTCCTTCATTATTTTTTGTCATTGGCCAAAGCAAGTCACACAGCTGTGTCTAACTTGAAATCGAGAAATACAATTCCACCACATTGGTTCTCTGGGACTGTTGTCTTCAGCCCAGCAGAGCTGCCATAACATTGAAGGCAGAGCCTCTCATCTCATGGGCCTCAGGGCCTGCCCTGGCACCCCGCAAAAGCTCCACTGAGCTTCCCTGGCCTGTGAGAGGGATGTGAATGAGAAGGACCTTGGACTGTGTCCTTCCCTCAAGGTATCGCAACCTACAACCTCTGCACTGCTTGGGCCTTACTCCGGTGACCCTCTTCCCAGAAGCTCACCTTGATTACCCAGCCTGTAAGGTCAGTGGTGTCAGGCCTCCCTAGCTCAGCCCCACTCTGAGTGCAGACCCTATGATACAATGGTTACATAACCAGTCCTTCACCCAGCTCTACTCAGTGGATGCCAGCAGCTGTCACATTTTTTTTCTTCTTTCTCCCATTATTTACATCTTAACTTACCCTATCTGATCCAAACTATTCTTGGGGTAACTATTGGGCACCCCAGTCATATCTGGTGCTGCTGTAACTATAGCTGCCTCAGAAAGCCCATGCTCACTGAACTGAAAGTAAGCTGCAGCTGGCAATGAACTATGGGCTCAACATTGCATCAGCTCCTTCCTCAGAGGGCCAAACCTCTGAGGGGCTGCTTTATTAAACTGAGGCATAAACAGGGCTATATACTTGAAGGATCAAGTGTTGTGGTGAGGGGTACCAGGCAGGAGTCCCTCCTGTGGGGAAGGCAACAAACTTATATTCTCTCTCAACTCTGTGTTCAACTTCCTTTTTATTTTGTAGTTTAACTATTTTCTTCTTCCCTTTTTCTTTTTTCCCTCTTCCTATATCTTTTTTTTTTCCTCCGTAGCCCAGGCTAGCTACAATTAGCCCAGGTTTTCCTGGAGCTTGTGATCTTTTTGTCTTGGCCTCTGGAAATACTGGGATTATAGTCAGACCTCACCATACATGATCAACCTCACGGGGTGCTCTGAGGAGCCCTAAAGTTGCCAATCCCTCTTTCTAGTGGGTGTTCTTACAGACTCATGTTAAGCCTGTGTCTCAGTTGAGATTTCTGCACAGAGGATGGCCTTAGTTAACACCTTGCTTTGACTAAGTCCACCCTCACTTTCTAATTATCCTCTCCTCTAAGAGGCCTGGTGACTCTATGATGCTCTGTGTCCCTATCCTGTGTCTCCTAACCTTTCCAGCCCTCACTCCGGAGGGTCCTATGTGCCTTATCACATGCCACACTCTGAAGTCACATAACATTGCCAACTCTGCCAGTTTCCTGAGGGGAAGTCCTGGGTACAGCCTCACTCACATCTCCTTCCAGAGCTACTTGTGTGCAGATCTAGGGTCTCCTGAGTGCAAGAGAACCAGGCCCCATAGAGAAGGTCAGGGCCACGGAGCATGTTCTGGGGAGCTACAAACAAGACAATAGGCTCAACTGTGTGCATTAGGTCCATCTGTCCTTGGCTTAGCCTGGCTCCATCTGCACTCACAGCAGTCCGTTTACAGCCAGTAGCCATGGCATATAGAGCAGGGCTAGGCCAGGAGTCTAATGAGTTTAACAAAGGTGCTTCAGACATTGGGCTTTAGATGGGAGGGTGTTCATGAGCCAGGTACTATTAGGATGGCCTAGGAGCTAGCAGTGCCCTTTTCTCAAAGAACATGCTGGGCTTGGTGTCCTGTTCCCAGACACATAGGAAGTGATTCTACTTACTAGGGCAGTATATTCTGGTCTACTCATTTAGATATACCATGGTCCTCATGGTATACCCCCATAGAAAGGGGAAATCTCACAATGACATTAGAAGGGAGACCCCCCTCTTTTTATTGCTGTCCTTCTCCACACCCCTGACCTTTTCTGGTGTCCATCTCCTGACCTGGTGCTGCTCTCCGCTGTGTGCTTCATACCAGAGCAACAAGGCAAAGGTAGATCAGGCAGGAAGCATCCACAGGACAGCTCTTGCACGCACACCAGTCAAGAGCTATATTCACTACAGTACGAAGGACAGCACCGGTTACACTTTATGGAGGCTCCGAGATTAGATGGCTGGTCCCCAGCGGCCATGAAGGAGCAAGTGTTAGTCCCAGGAAGAAAGCTTAACTTCCACACTGGGGATCTTTCTACACCCTCTTGGGGGTCGCCGCATCTTGCTGTAGCTTCCTGCTGGCCTGGCGTGCAGACCTGCAGCCCTCTGACAAACGTGCTCTTTATAGATCAAGCCCATGGCTAACAGATGTGGGTGACCTTGCGACTCCAATCACGTTTCTCATTGACCTCTACCTTGGCCACCCTCACCTGAGCCTCTCGCCTGGATTTCTGCCAGTCTTCTAAACTGGTCTCCCTCCATCCTGCCTATGCATCTTCCATAATATAGCCAAGAGTGAGTCAGATCATCTCAAGTCCCGCAGTGGTTTCCGAATCACCAGAGAGTCAAACCCTTAAAGCTTCAAAAGTCTGTGGTGTCCATTTTCTCATCTCGACCTTTGGTTCCCTCGCCAACTCTCCTCCAGCAGACTGGCCTCCTCCAGGTTTTCCCACACAGGACCCCTCTTAACTTAAAACTCCATGCAACGTACTAATCCTCTGCTAGTTAGCCAAGTGGTTAGCACCTTCACTTCCTTCAGGCCTCTTTCTCAGATCAGCAAGGCCATTTCTGGCCATTCTGTTTATTTTGTTTCTTTTATGAGATCAGATCTCAATATCACATAGCTCAGGATGGCCTTGAACTGTGCAGCTGAGGCCAACCTTGAACTCCTAGTCCTTGTGGTTCTGGGATGACAGGCATGTGCCACTGTATTCGACTTGACCAGTCATTCAGCTAGAAAGCAGCAGACAGGACCTGTACCGAGGCAATGAAACTCTTGAGTTCTCTCACTATGATCCCTGTCATCTCTACTCACTGTGTGTCAGGGCTCAGACAGTCCCTAGCTCCTTGGAGGGATCAGTAAAAATGGTTAATGAATGCTGTAATTCTACACCATCATGGCTCCCTGCCTATCTTCTCCTCTGACAGAAAGAGATAGGCTGGCCAGACTTTCTGCTGTCTCTTCTTGCTCATCCCAGTGACCAGGCTGCCCACCTCTGATGGGAGCAGCCATAGTCAAGGAGAGTGAAAGGAACAGATTCTCTCTTGAGTTTCATGGTAGCTCTTTTTGATCTTGGTCATAGAGCAGAGTCAATAAAGCAGAGTTGGATAGGACATGTCCTTTTGAGCTGGATCTAAGGCTCACACAGATACATTCAGGCTCCCACTCAACCTTTCCTGTGCTGTGTCCCAGGAAAGCCTGAGACCCAGTATCTGGGTGTTAAAACCACTAGCACCCAACCATCCTGTCCCTAATGCATGGGTACCAAGATCACTTGGAGTGAGCATCCTTCCCTCCCCAGGGGCACACACATCCATTGTGCAAGTCTCTCTAGGACAATGACTTAGGCAGACCTTTATTAAAACACATCTACACCCACCAAGTTGCTCTGAAGCTCTAGCCATTCCCCAAACCAATGGAGCAGCTTGTAGGTGCTGTCTGAGTTTTAATCAGCTTGTTCTCTCCCCATCTGGAAGGTCTAATGAAATGTTACACTGTGAGGAACATGGAAATAAGGAACTTCAGAGGTGAGAAACATGTATTTAATTTCTTGCTTTGGTCTGTTATTTGCATACACCTCAAGAGAATAACCAGTAGGGGCAAGACAAGAAAAATAGCAAAATCTGCCTGTCTACTGGGGGGCCAGGCATCCCACCTGAAGAATGACTGCATTTTACATTTTACCCTTGCAAGCAGCAGATATGCATGTCTATGCACATGTATACCTGGTGCACATGAGCACACACCTATAGCCATGCATCCACACACACTCGTATTGCTGTCACCATCTCTGAGGTAGAGGACACTGGAGCTCTGTGTTTCTGCACTCTTTTATCTTGGGGACTGCAACTGGTTTACATGTGTTAGCCCAGCTTTGTCTGTGTCTGGGGTTATGCTCATGTGTGCAGGTGAATTGGGTCCCCTCCAGGTTTGGCTGGTTAGAGGCCAGAGCATTGTCTTTCCTCTCTTTCCCCACTCATTGCAGAGAAGAATGACATGGGATGGCAGGGATAAACCACAGAAGGAGCCTTGGTCTCTGCTAGGCTCCTGGTACACCACCTCTCATCAGCCCACCCTAAACTGTGACCTGGGAAAGAAATAAATTCCCCATTGAGAGGAAGCCAATTCAGCTCTGGGTTGGTACTCTAGTGACCAACCTGTACCAGCTCAGACAAGCTTAATTTTTATGGGGCAGAAAAAACACAGATCCAGAGTTGGAAGTCAGTTGGCCAAGGTCACAAAAACCCTGGATTCACTTAAATAAATGTTATGTTAACTAGACCTGGTTCCACCTGAAGCGTCCCAGATACAAGGTTTATAAAGCTGTTTTTAGTTCATTTTCCAAGTTAAATTCCTTCAGGCTGAGCAACTCGTAGGTGGGTCAGGCTGGTCAGGCGGGAACACTAAAGATGCAGCCAGGAATGTTTCCCTGCAAGACCTGTCCTTTCTTTGACTCCACTCTGGGGAGAAAAGCAGGAAGGACAGAAGCTGGATTCTGGCTCCCTGGGGACAGGCTCCTTCCAAATGCTGACAAGCCCCAAGGACAGCACGTGCTCTGCGGCAAAGGTCAAGACCAGAAAGCATGAGGCTCAGCGGTTCCTCAAATAGCCTAACCCTGAGAAGGCCACCCCAAGGAGCACGCACATACCCCACAGAAACCGACCAAGAGCTTAGCCTGGAGAAGCAGTGAGTCTAAGGAGGGACAACCACCCCCATCTGACCAGATGACAGCCCAGGGGCTAATCCCTGCACAGACTGTGCCCTCTCATCTGCAGAAGCTGCCCTGGGCATCCAATCTTCCAGTCGGGCGGGTCTAATGAGACTGAAATAAGTCCTCTAAATGCCTAGCTCATTTTTGTTCCTTAATAAACACATGCACGGCAAAAGATGCAATTAAAGCGAGGATGGAAAGAGGGACTAACCAGGGAAGAAAACGAGATTGCCAAATTCTGAGAGGCTATTTTAGACAAGAGATTACAGGGATGGAAATTAAAACAAAACAAAAGGAAACACCACCACCCCAGGTGCCTGCCTGAGCCCTTCAGGCGCCTGGATGCTGTCTCCCAAGGCCACCAGTGGGAAGACAATGCCATAACAACAGGCGGTCCACAGCCCACCCCTCCCAGGAGTGCTAATTACCTCCCAGGATTAATTTTGCAGCTTGCTAGACAGTTCCAGCAGCTAGCCACTGCCAGAAACAAGGGCTTCTGGAAGAAAGACACACCTACTGTTTCCCAGGATCTGGACCCAGGGCCAGAATCTGCAAATCCTCCTGCACATAGAGGCTCTAGCCTTGTCGCTTCCTCTGGGAGCACCAATTATGTGGTTTCTTAGGCTACAACTTTTTCCCCCCCACTTACTTTCTTAAGAACATGTTTTTAATTGCTAGGGACTTGAGTCAGAATGGTAAGTGTGCATTAGAGAACAGGAGTCCTGGGAGAGTGGCTGTCTCACACACCAAGAATCCCTGCTCCTTTGCTGACTAGCTCCTACTGTTCAGCTAAAACAAAGATATGCACAGAGCTTTGGCTAGACTTCCAGTCCTCTCTAGCCAGGCCTGGCTGGGCCCTCCGCTCTGTGTTGGAGGCAGTGAGGGGCAGAGCTAAGCTGGTTAAGGGCTGCTCTATCTGGCAGGGCTGGACCATTCTTTAGGGCAGTGGTTTTCAACTTGGGTTGAGACAGCTTTGGGGGTTACATATCGGATATCCTGCATATCAAATATTTATATTACAATTCATAACACTAGCAAAATTACAGTTATGAAATATAAATGAAATAATTCTATGATGGGGGGGGTCAGCACTGTATTAAAGTGATGAGGAACTGTATTAAAGGCTGACAGCATTAGGAAGGTTGAGGACCACTGTTTTAGGGGAAACTCTGGGCCACAAGATCAGTGTCTTTTGCTAGGCACTGGTATGACTCCCTTGAAGCCTTGTCTTCTTTTGCCTTCCCTACAGGAAAATAGGGAGATAACTGCCCAGTCTTCTACACAGCGATTCACTGTCATATTCATCTACCTATAACTGGCTATCCATCACTTCACCATCCACCCACATCCATGTAATTCTACCCATTCATTTACGAGTCTACTCACTCGCCCGGCCACCTATCTGTCTACCTGCCCACTCACTCACCACCTGCCCATCAGCTCACTTCTCACCCATTAGCACAGCAGACACGGGCCATCTGGTTAAATACTTCATCAGACATGCAGATTATGGTCAGATGAAGAAGGCAAGAAAGAGCCCAACATAAATCACTGGTGGGCTTTGTGTTATCTAATATCCCTTCTCCCTTCATTGGACACCCCTATGTGGAGCCTGTGGGATATCGTTTGGCTGTTCTGACTCACCATCAGGGAAAAGCTGTGCTTAGGCCAGGCTCATTAATGTATTTTACCTTCTGGACATAATCAGTGATTTGAGGTCCAGTCCTCAAATGGATCCAAATCCCTGAATCTGCTGTATAAACTTAGATAATGTTCTTTCTTCAAAATCAAGGATGCTGAAGATCGGGCCTACTCTCTAGCTACCTCTCCTCACCTAGTTGGGAGGAAGCAGGGCAGAGAGTAAAGCCAGCCTAGAAGAGAAGCAGATGAGAGACTAGCAGTTTTACGGTCACATGAACTACTGGATCTAGCTGTGCAAAAGCTTCTACTGGAATTTTCAGTGACAAGAGCCAATGTATCTCTCTCTCTCTCTCTCTTTTTTTTTTTTGCTTCAGTAAGTGCGAGCTGCCTTTCCATCTAAATGCTGTGCCACAAAGCATTCAATGTTCTAATATATCCTCAGAGACATAGCAAGTCCTGTGCTGCTGGAGATGAGGTCTAGGATATAAGGATGCACCTTTGTGACTCTGGGAAAGAGGGAGGCTTCAGAGAGAAGCCCAGGGACAGAGAGATTGCTGAAGACGAAAGAAAAGCGGACCACCACTTTTATGCCCAGTACAACTTCTGTGATAATAAGGTAGCCAATAATGAGCAGTATCCAATCGGTGGCCATGGGCCACATTTGGTTGTTGAGAGCTTAAAAACTGACTCAAAGGGTTGAGTAGCCCAATGATGGAGCTCTGTACGCCACCCTGGTACCACAGAACAAAACAAAATGAAACAAAACAACCAGAAAATTGACTTGTGTGACTGAGGAAGGGAGTTTTAAAATTGATTTATTTTTAAGTAAGTAAAAATAGAACACCTGGCTAGTGGCTACTATATTAGCTTGCCCAAGTACGGAGAAGATGTGGGAGGACCTGGCACCTCTCAGGAGCTGGGGAAGGTTTGTTGGAGCCTCTCTGGAGGACTGAAAGCTGGAAACTGGAGGATATTTGAACATGGGTGAAAATGAGCCAGGGGAAAAATCAAGGCGGCATTATGTTGTGAAGAAGACCAGGAGGGACAGGACATGAGATGTTACAAAGAGGGAGGCCAGATGAGTTTACTCTTAGGTCCACAGCTGGCGACCTACCCATAGATCAGGGAGATCAGGGATGAAAAATGGTTTGCAGGTTTGAGAAAGAAGTGTGCATGGTGTGTGTGTGTGTGTGTGTGTGTGTGTGTGTGTGTGTGGTCTGCATTCAGACATAGGTTGAGTGGGAGGACACCAAGACAGGTAGCAGAAGCCCAGCGATACACATTTTTGGAATCATTAGGGGTTCAGTTTTGGTCACACTAAAGAAAGGAAAGGCTAGCACTGTGGAGAATACTAATATAAAGGGGCTGGTGGGGGCGGGGCACGTGTGAAGGATTCAGGAGATGGAACAAGAGAGGGACAGCCCAATCAAGGATGGTGACAGCTTTCTCATGTGCTGACATGTTTTTGAGATCTCTGAAATGTATTTCTTTCAGTGTTGGATCTTAAGGAGGAAGCATTTGATTCGTTTAAAGGACAGGTTCTTCTCTGTGCTTCCTGATACATGGAAAAGAATTGAATGTAACAACAAAAGCTGGGGCTGATGGAGTCTGTGTCCCTATGCTAATCAGCCTCAGTGGTATGTGTTCGGGGTTTTCAGCTTTTCAATAGTTTTACCTCTGGTTAGCTTTGCCCTGGTGTGAATGAGGTCTGCCCCTGTCATGTTGGAATTTAACTGCTGTGCCCTGGGAGGTGGGATTTTGGAAGGGTGATTAACTCCGTAGGAAGAACAGCACCTTTCCTGTGGCACAGGATTTGGCATCATGAGAGCAGTTGTAAATTGAGTAAGACCCTGTTTTTTCTCTCTCTTCTGCACAGACCCACTGGTCTTTCTTTTCTTCTGCCATATTTTGACATAACATGTGGTTCTCATCAGAAGCCAAGATGCCAGCATCATGTTCTTGGACTCCCCAGACTTCAGAACTATGAGATCATGTGCTAAAGTGAACTTCTTTTCTTTATAGAGCATCCAGCCTGTGGTATTTGGTTACAACAAGACAAATGCAGTAGGCCAAGCTTCAGGAAGTTTCTCGTTACTGTTATCTTTTCCAATCGCCTCCTCTTTACCCTTGCCAGGGTCAGAAATTGGCAAAATTTGCTTCGGATCTATAATTCAGATCATCAATCTTATAGTCAACTGATCTTTTTCTTTTAAGAATAACTCTGAATTAAATCCTGAGAGATGGCTGATGAAGAAAGAAGAGAAGTACACATGCCATGATTCCTACTCGAATGGCCACTCTCTTAGAGGTACCATCTGCCCTTGCTCAAGCTGGACTCCTAAGCTTCGAGAGAAAATTCAAGACCAGTCAGACTTGGTGGACTAGTCAGAGCCTCCAGCACTCCAACCATGGATGAGGTCTAAAGAGGTCAGCGGTACAGTCACCAATGTGAAGGGCAGACTGTACTTATGTCCAGATGACTGACACAGCAACACACTCTGCATCATATCCCCTGCCACAAAGATCATTCCTCATGTTCACCTCCACAAAGCCACAAGCAAAGTCCTCCAGGAACTGACTGGGCGTACAATTTGGTCATGAATCCTGTTTCCTGCACATCAAAGAGGGAGTATGGGGCCTGGACAGCAAGGAACTGACAAAGGGATGGTTTCCTTGTGGAGGGTCTGGGTTAAGTGGTTTTGAACATATCAGCACAGCACAGAGGGGCAGCTGGGTTATCATGGAGAATGGGGAAGTCCATGCACACTGTGCCTGGCCTCCCTGTGAATGAACCTTGATGTCATGCATCTTTGATTTCTCAGTGTGTGGTTCTACTTTCCACAGCAAGTCCTTTGGTTGAGAGCTGGTTAGAAACACAGGATCTGCTGAGCAGGGGTTCTGTGTCGCGTGTCCACTGGTGGTATGCACTTGGAAGTGTCCTTTCTCATTTCTGGCTCCTGTCTTTCCCAGTGTTAGTTGGGGGCCAACACAATCAGCTCAAGATCCACCCATGTCCTCCCCATTGACCGCACGTCCTCCTCACTGATGCCATGTCCCCAGGCTTTCAGCCTCTCCAGAGCAACCCTTCTTCGCAAGCCACATTTCCTTTCCTTCACTATGGGAAACTTGTGGTACATCATAAAGGTTCAAGAATGAATTCTAACAGTGTCTAGACACATTCCGGTCTCCTGCACCCAGTAATATCAAACCAAGTTGCATTGCAAGTCATGAGAGGCCAATCCTTCTCTCCTTCGCAGGCCTACAGGGCCAGCTCCTCTGAGTCCCTGTCCCGACTCTTTAATTGTCCTTCAACACAAAGCTTCTCTGAGCCAGACAAACTTTAACCGCCCTGAAGCTCAGAAAGGAGCCCACAGACTGTCCTGTACCAAGTATTTCGGGAGCCCTCCGACTTTCTTTAGCCTTACTGCTCTGTGCTCCATGTTTGGCCAATAGCTGCTGGTGTATCACATGTGTCCAACTTTGCCTTCCAAGCACTAAACTAATGCAACAAGACAAAGTAGAAAGCAGGTGGTTATATAGGATTCAGGGGACGCCTTCTCTCCCTCTGTCTTCCACAGAAAGGATCACAGAGCGCATGTGTTCTGTCCACTATACAGGTCCAATCCAGTTGAGAGATAGTTGTGCTAGCTACAGGCCTTTATAATTACTATTTTTACAGCATTTTTAGAGCTACCATTATAAAATAATGGTTTCATTATGACGTTTTCATGTACTTTGTTCATACTTGCCTCTGGCCATGACCTTAAAGGCCTTTAAATGCCCTTTCTTTCACAGTGGTATAATGAAAAGGAAAAGGGGTGGATACACATCTCCTTTGAGGCCATAGGGTGTCCAAGAAGCCAGAGGTAGGTCGGGTGCAGTGCTGATACCATGCCTGCAGTAGGAATCACCAACTGAACCTGAGTTCTGGACTTCAGGAAGAACTCAGAGCCAAAGCAGATATGGAAGCCACATTTCAGGAGAGGGGCATCCAGAGATGGGCTGGCCTGGGACAAGCATAATGTAAATATGTCAAGTCTTTTCAGAGAAGAGGGAAAAGGCAGACAGAAGGCAAATACCAATCAGGTATAGCACAGTCCAGACATGTAGTCTAGAAGGGAAGCTGTGTGCATGGTGTGCGTGTGTGCGTGTGCGCACATGCATGTGCGTGTGTGTGTGTGTGTGTGTGTGTATGTGTGTGTGTGTGTGTGTGTGTGTGTGTGTGTGTGCGCGCGCGCGTGCGTGCGTGTGTTTGTATGCCTGTGTGTGTTCCGTTTTTCACCATCTCACTGGGGAAGAGAAACTAGAAGTCATCTCAGAATCTACTGTTCTTTCTAGTGTACACAACAGTCTTATGTACATCAACCCTAGGGTAAAGAGTGTGCTGTTTCCTGTAGAACCGGCTTAGCAATTTTCCATAGGTCCTCTTTGTTCTATAAAGGCCCAAATGCAACACGCTTCTTATGGATTGATATTGGGACTGAGAATTCCAGTTTTGTTTTGCCAACACAACTCCCTGCCCCTGAGGTTTTCTCTCCTCTGAGCATGCAAAGTGCAGCCGCGGTGCCAGTGTGGAGGGGTGCAGGTTACTCACATCGAGAACACATCAAAATACTAGCCTGTGCAAAGGTGGGAGAGTGGCCTTCTTTAAACCCTCTACGCTGTACCCAAAGAGTGCCCAGCAGGACATCAACAGTACCAGCACCAGACTTCCTGCTGTGACAAGAGCTTGCATGTCACTCTGCATTACAGGGCACCATCCAACCTACCCTGACAGCCAGGCTGCTGTGTATAGAATGTGCTCTAATTTTTACATCAGCTTAGAGCCCCTTGGGTCTTAAGCATGGGGTCACCCCAATTATGACGCTGTAAGTTGCCAGAGCGATAAAATATAATCCACCCCTCGGTTGTCAGGTTGAGGCCTCACATAGCCTAAGCTAGTCAACCCGAGGAAATCAAGTTAGCCGGGGTGTAACAGTATGCTTTTGTTTCAATTAAAGGGCCCTGGGTGTTTAGGAAGGGCTCCTTTCTGGCTAAAGGGGCATCATTCTGATTTGAAGAAAGGCACTGACAATCACAATCTTTGTTTTCTACCCTGTGTTTTTTAGCCCTGGAAACTGAAATCTCTAGTCAAACAGTGGCTTCGGCCTGTGGGATATCAGAATTTTAAACAACCAGAAGGCGGGCTCAGACCTTCGATTTTTATTGTGGAGATATATAAAAGTTATATTCCAGTTCAGGGATCTCTCTCTCTCTCTCTCTCTCTCTCTCTTTCAGTATTGTGTTTACAACACTATCCATTTCCAGAACATTTTATCTTTCCATAGACATTTGTTCATTAAATGGTACCTTAGATATCTCATGTGCACATGCATGCATGCCTGTGAGTGTGTGTGTGTGTGTGCATGCGTGTGTGTACATGTATGCATACGTGTATGAGTGAGTATGTGTGCATGCATGCATACATTCGTGTGTGTATGAGTGAGAGTGTGTGTGTACGCAGGCATATGTGTGTTTTTGATGTCAGGTATCTTCCTTGATCTTTCTCCACCTTACTTACTGAGGCAATATCTCAGTCTGAATCTAGAGGTCACAGTTTTGGAGAGTCTAGCTAGCCAGCTTGCCTCATGGATTCCCTCTTTCCATCCACCAAGAACTGGGGTTACAGGTGAGTTGTCATGTCCAGCTAGTTTTTATATGGGAGCTGATGATCTGAACTCCAGTTTAGATGCTGGTATATACACACTGTCCACTGAGCCATTTTCCCAACCGGAAGTGTCTTTCCCTGTTATGGCTGGATAATACTCCAGGGTGTGTGCCAGTCACATATAATTTATGAACTTCTCTGCGGATGGACACCCTGGGTTGATTTTTACCTTTTTACCTGTTGTCTGTTATGAGTGGTGCTTCTGGGAGCATGGCATTCCATCTCTGTCAGAGGCCCCTTGGGTTTTACATGAATTCAAAGCCACTCCACTCTGGGGGAGGTACATCCTGCTCAAAATTGTCTGAGGCTTTTGGCTCTAAGGACTTTTGGGGCAGGTGAGGACAAGGTCTTTGGAGAGGATAGGAGGTGCCTATGCATGGAGCCCTAGCTCATGACTTAAAGGATTACAGTTCCACAAACACAGAAGCTCTTCTGTCCTTTCCCTCCAGAGCAATCCTGTGACATGCTAGCTTTAGCTACACTTCTTAATGCCATCTCTCCCTCGGCAGAGGCAAGATCACAGAAGGAAGACCAGAGAGAGGCCGCTGTGTACCCGCCCTATCTAGTCTGGCCACATTTTTTTTAATTAGCCGATTTTATGGAAGTATAATTTCCAGAAAGTGACTATTCACATCTGAAGTGTATAATTTGATGAGTTCTGACAAATGTATGCATTTGTCTGACCACAACCCCAGTCAGGATATGGGTCATTTCCATTAGCCTAGGTTTCTTCTGCCAGGCTGTACTTTCTTTCCAGAGCCCTTTAGAGCCAGAAGTTCATTGCAGCTGAAATGGGCAGAGGGGCTGGCGAAGCCTGGCAGGAGATCTAGCTGTAACACGGATGATGCCTTCAGCACCAAGTTACCACAAATGGCACTTTTTTATTTTTAAATTCTGCAACTGATTAGCCACCTGCGGTTGCCTGGCAAGGGGCATTTTGAAGCCCTCCAGCCCGAAATAGATGGAGTTCCCCAATTCACTCAATAATTCAGCATGCATCCACTCCTCAAGTCTGTCTTCAGTGAACTCTGTGTCAGGGCATAGGACTGGGCATTGCTATAGTGGGAAACAGGTAAACATGAGGCAAAGACGCTGAGTTCAGTTGGGGAGATGGAGCAGAGGAAGAGAGCCATCTGGGCTGGAACACAAGCTGGAATCTTGCAATGCTTTAAAGACTAAGGCAAATATTGAAGGCTTTTTCAGAGACGGGTATTCAAAGCAGCTCCTTTTTAAAAAGAGTGCCTAAAATTTCAGTCAAAAGGGTGAGAGGGACACACTGTGAGAACATCATTGAATGCACTCCTGTGAAGGAATGGGCGCAGGAGAAGAGGTTGAAAAGGTGTGGGGTTTTTGTTTTTGTTTGTTTTTTTTTTTTAAGTAAAATGGTCACGGTATGGAGTATCTGACATTGTAAATCTTGTCAGTGCATCTCAGCCAGTGACTTCCTGGGTTCACAGAATGTCACACTGGAATTTGAGAGAGGTCAGGGTGGCTTTGGTACTCCAGGCAGTTCTGTTTTCTGCCTTGTGGGAAAAGGAATGCTAAACTTGAAGCATCAGATGCTCGTGGTGCTAATGTGGGCAACGAGGAAAGGAATGGTTGTCTTCCTTGAATGGTGTCCTGAAAACTGGGGAGTTACAGGACAGAGGATATGGCTCAGTTGGTACAGCGCTTGCATAGTACACATAAAGCCAAGATTGGTGGGACACACCTGTGATCCTAGTACTGGAGGGTCAGAAGTTCAAGGTCATCCTCAGCTACCTACAAAACAAAATAAAACAAACCCCACCAAACTATAACCAACCAACCACATCAAATGAAGACTTTATAACTTTGATTCCTCACTTGGCTCAAACTGCAGTTAAAAATGATAGGAGGGATATTACATCCACAAAAAGAGTTGTATAAACCTGACATTCTATGCATATATACTTCTTTGTAAAACTCCAATGGAAAACTCATATATTTAAAATAAAGTTAATTAGTAAAATTGTTTTTGTACTAAGGGGCAGTCTTATTTATGCAAAAAAGCTCCAAACAGGTTTACAGAGGTTGCAGGCATAGCTAGCTTTTGTAATTAGTATTCTGACTGTCCGAGAGTACGGACAGTGGGTAACCACTAAGAGATTCAGTTCTTTCCATTCCTACAAAACTTAATTCCTATTAATACTGTTCATTCTCTGAGGGGAGGGGTCCTCAAACTATTACAGACATCATTTCTCCATCCACCCTGGATGCCCCACCCAAGAAAATGCCCCAAAGTCTACCTGGCTGCTACCTATTGTCAAGACTAAAGAGCCTATATGAGGTGGTACCCTTACTCAGAGCTTCTTGGGTTGCATTAGCTGTCTGACACCCGAGATAAATGTATGTATGTGTGTATATCTCCTCTGATGCCACAAGCTACAGTCCTGGGCTGGGGGCTCTGAGTCTCTTCGTTATCCTAACCCAGTTTATCCTAGCCTTAAAGCAGGAAGACACCAGCTGTAAAGGAGCCCCTTAAATGAGTCTTTACTGATTTGAAAAACACTTTTTCTTCCCCACAAAGCCAGTTCTTAGATCCAAGCATCCATGCTAACTGACAGCTTCAGAAAACGTCAGAGAGGGGATTCAGTTACTAGTATATGCACATATCTATGCACCTTCCCTTCAACATACACACTCACGGATACATGGCTTCCCTGCTCCCTTTGGACATCCAGCCCTATAAACATGTATTTCCTTCCCAAACATCTCCACAACATATTTCCTGCATGAGAAGGCCTGGGCAGTCCCTCCTGGTAGGCAGCAAATCTGGACTCTCCCAAAGATCAGCCAGGCAGAATCTTTTACTCTATAGCTCAGGGTTTGCTGAGCTGCAGGCACAGACAGGGGGCTTTCCTCTCATCCCCCGAGTCTTCCTGCTGCCAGCTGAGCCCCGTCTCTCAGCCCATGTGCCCACACAGCTGCAGGGCTGTCTCCCCTCCCAACAAGAGTCTGTCCCTCTGCAGTTGGTGGCCTGGCGCTGAGCCAATAATCTTCATTCTCTAAATGTTTCTCGGTTTGCAGCAGCCCTGCTCTGGCCCCTCTTCTCAAGTGTGGGTGACCCAGCCTTGTTCAGCCTGACACTCATGTGCCAACCCACAGACCACAGGCCACTAGTGTCTCCAGGCTCCCCAACCTCTTCAAATTAAGAAAATACTATAGACTTGTCACTCCTGTGGTTGCCTCTCCCTTTCCCAGCACTGGGGATTGAATCTAGTGCCTCCAAAATGCCCGGTGAGCCCCCCACCACTCAGTTACATCTTTACAGACTAGTTTTACTTTTTATTTTTAAGATAGGTTCTTGCTAACATGGCCAGGCTGACTTTGAGTTCACTTTGTAGCCCAGGCAAGCCTTGGCTTTGCGACCCTCCCGACTCAACCTCTCGAGCAGCTGGCTGGTCCGGCTTCTGTGGTTCATTTTTGAAGGAAGTGTTTCAACCTCAAAAGGAAAACAAATTTAGATTTGAGCGCCAGCATGAGATCACATCTGCTCTTGGTGACAAGCATCCCATCCAGGCCTATCAGTTGTGCCCTGGGTACGGGTGACAGGGGAATGTGCAGAAGGGGTGTAGCCTGCCACTCGCTACTGTCCCTGCTCCCTTAGCCTCCACTCTGCAAAGCCAAGCATGCTGCAAGATAGAATGTCTCCCACCCCTACCAGTGAGCCATACTGCCTTTGTGCTCCAGGAGGCCAGTGTAGGAAGTTGAGTTTCAATTGTCTTTTTTAAATTTTATAATACAATTAATCAAATTCAGTGTCTGATCATAGTTCTCAAGTTCAGGCCACGCAGCATATGTCACGTTGGCCCTGGCATCCCCCAGTTTACAAAAGGTTAACTCTTCTTAATTGCTAAGCTTGGCCAAATATATATGGCTGGTTCTTGTTGGTGGGATTCTATTTTTCCTAACTAAAGGAAAGTGGATGATATTTTTGAGATGCACCTTCCATGGACAAGGGCAGAGGTGCCTTGTTGGCTCTGCAGAGGTGCCCTGGAAAGAAGTTAACAAGGAGTCTTGGTGACATGGTTATTTTTAGGACACATCTATAGGGCATGGAAAAATACCCTGGACACAGACATGAAACTAGATGGTGTAACCTGTGGATGAGGGACACATGAGAACACGTTTCTGTATTTTTTAAAAAATACTCCAAGGGATTTCCTTTGAAGACCTGTGTTGCAGAACCTATGGGCATTTCTATAATGTGGGATCAGTTGCCGCTGAACTGGAAGTAAGTGAGATTTATGGACCCAGAGCTATGTGAAGAGTGCCTCAGGTATCCAACCTGCAGCAGTCCCTCTCTACTGTCAACCGCAGCCAATCTTGGTGTTTACTAAGCTGTAATAAGTGACTTAGGTGTCAGAGAAAGCTCCAGAACAATCATTGCTGTGGACTGAGATCTTGCCAGTCCTAGAGCAGGTCGCACTAAAACAGCTCCTTTCACGAGGCTCTGGTAGCAGGCCCTTCCGTTCATGGAGGCCATGGAATTCTGGGAGGGGGTGATAAATACCCTTACCCAGCACTGTCTGACAGCAGGGCAAAGTACCAGACAGGGCACCCTGGCCAGCTTCTTTACTGTGCACAAAGCATGGACCAGCAGAGGGAAACAGGCCTGAGTTAACACTGAAACATGACAAAACCTCAACATGTATCTCTTCAGTTCAGAGGGTGGCCGTATCTTGCCCCAGCTGTCTGGCGTGTATGTGGCTCTTGTCCACCATGGCTTTGAAGTTGGTCAACACTAGCGAGGAGGAAGCCAGTCTCCTGCCTCACTAGTAACAGTTCCGACTCTCTTAAGTCTCACTTAGCATCCTGATGTCAATCTGCACTTTTCTTTGATTATTGTTTAAAGTGTGTGTTGGGGGAGGTGTGGGGCACATGTGTGTGTCCATGTAGAGGCCCAGCATTGACTGTGAGTGTTTTCTTCAGTCACTCTTCAGTATTTACTGAATGACTCAACTTCACTGATTCTACAGTCTAGAGAGCCAGCTTGCCCCAAGAATCCCCTGTCTCTTCCATGCCTGCCTGGCATTTACATGGGTTCTAGGATTTAAAGTCCAGTCCTAGAACTTGTAGGCAAGTGATTTATTCACTGAGCCACCTCCCCTGCCTGCTTGGCACTTCTGACAGTGAGCAGATCCCATATAGAGATATACCTTCTCCCGAGCTACACAAACAGTAAAACAGTTTTTCCTACTTTTTGGCTCTGGCGGAGGGACACTTGACCAAGGTCTGTGCCCTTCCAGATGGAACGTGGGGTTCCAACTCCACACAGCTGCAGACCTCCTGCTCCTGACTTCCTGAGAGGAGAAAAGCAGAGACTGGTAGGGTAAGAACCTTCCGTGGCCCCTGCTCCCAGAACAGATTCAGAAACAGATGCTTAGAATTGGGTCCAGGTGGGGTGTACAAGCTGGGCGAGGCAGGCCGGCAGGGCTGGGTTTGAAGTAAGGGCATCTTAAGGTAATGGGAAACCTTTTTATTTTTTTTTCATTCTGGGGCTTGCCAGCTTCCACTTGCTGTTTACTGCATTGAAAAATATTCCACACGATGGAGGAACTATTTTCCAAAACAAAATGCTAGTATTCACCAGGAGGCGCGGGCTGTGCAGTGTGAACAATTCACTTTCGTTAAGTACCATATGGCCGCTGGTAGGAAAACGCTAACATGTTTCAACAGTACAGCTGGGGTAGGGCTCCTTTATTCACCGTGCAGATGGCTCTAATTGACATCTCTCCTAAAACAGGTCTCCAGCATTTCTGCAGGATCATTAGAGTAATTAGTTATTAAATACCATCACCACTTTTAGAGTGGGGGTCTGATCCTTGGCAATACTCCACCGTGATGGAACTGATAGAATGGCTGGGAGACCTGGGGGGCGGGGGAGGGCTTGCTGCAGAGGCGTGATAGCCCCTTGTCCCTCCTTCTGAAAGTCCTGACCAGAAGAAGACAAAAGCCATGCAAATTCAAGGCTAGCCCTTGAGAGAATCTAGGCAATGGAACTACTAACTCGCTGCTCACCCCACTAGTTAACTCCATTTACTGGGGTTAGCAACTGCCCTCAGTGATCCACTGGGATGAGGCTATGAATTATACAGCAAATGAGAAGAAGCGCAGGGCTACCATCCTGTGGCTCAGCTGGTCTTGATGCTTGTCCAGGGCTCAGAATCCTTCCTTGCTACTATGGAGTGATGAACAATGGTCTTTCAGGACACAGAAATGCCTGAGATGCAGTCCCTGATGTTGTGTTAGGTGTCATTGGTAGTGTGCAAGTGACGGCCTCACTCAGGTTGTCTATGTCCTGACTGAAAGGGCATTAGTTCAGGGTTAGGACCGGGCCCAAGTGATCTCAATGAGCTCCAGAGGCAGGCTCAGAGTGGGAGGCTGGTCCAAGATGAGTACTGGGATTTTGGATCAGCCATACACTGTTTCCCACGCTAGGTCTCAGTGGTGAGCCGTGACTATCAGGTAACAGCCACAGCACCCTCCCTTGCTCTCAACTGCTTGTTCTCTCCATCACCCAAGGCACACCTGGGGTAGACGGACAGCTGGAGGAGAAAGGGAGAAAAGGGAGGAATGTGAGGAGGACTGAACGCTGCCATTTCCTGAAGCGGAACACAAAGGGTTCTTTGGGAAGAAGACACTGCCATGATCCAATTCCCCTACCTGTGTAGAACCCCATATACTCGGGTCCATACTCAGGTTAACAGGTGACCCAAAGCTATGGCTTAAAGGTGCTTGCTAAAGTTTGACTGTTGGACATTTATGCCCCAATGTGTCGGGACATGGAACCTACTGAGATGTATTTGAGTCATTAATCCCCTCCTTCACTCTTAGGAGGGAATTAATGACATCATTGCTGCAGTGGGCTAATCATTATGAGATAAAATAATACCTTTCTGCTCTCCCATCTCCCTGGTGCAGGCTTTTTTGCCCTTCTGCCTTGTGCCATAGGATGACACAGCACAGAGGTCCTCACCTGACACCTGGTACCTTGATACTTGATTTCCCAGTTTCCAGAACTATGTGTGTGTGTGTGTGTGTGTGTGTGTGTGTGTGTGTGTACGTGCACGCGAGAGTGTGCACATATGCATGTATATTATATAATATATATATCACACACATACATATATATGTATGTGCATGTATACACTTATATATATGCTGTGACACTATATAATAATATATTATGTACATATATGTACACATATACACACATATGTAATTATATAGTATATATACATATGATGTATTAATACACACATATAAAATATACACATATAACATATATGTCACAATATATATATAATATATATATACATATATATATTATATATATATAGCATCACAGCATCATAAAAGAGAAGAAGCCTGGTTTTGATCTTAAAACCAAGTCTCTAATGATAAGGGGCAGCCAAGGTTGGGCAGAGGCCCACCCGTGGGGATCTCTCCCATAGCAGATGCTTTGAGAAGAGTCCTCAGTTATCCCAAAGCCCAGTCTGCCCTGATGTAGTCAACCTTCAGATCTGTGTCTCCCTGTCTTGACCCCTATGTAACATTCCACGCTATCAGCCTCACCAGGGTGGCCAGAGACAGCACTGTGAACCACGACACCTCTGCAGACTAGAAAGGTGGTCAGAGTGTGTGCGCACCTTGAAGTTTCTTCAAAATAGCACATACATATATCTAGAGGTTGATATGGATCCAGGAAATAGCCTTGCCTCTGAGCTCATTCCCCATTGATTGAAGGTTAATAGCGAGGCATTATTAGTTTAATTTCACAGTCTAATCAGTTTCCTGCTATATCGATCGAAAGACTTGGAGTAATTGTGATTGTGTGAGGCTGAAAGGCAAAGCTCCAGGCTGAAGGAGTAAAGCCGGTGGTTCTACTGGCTCAGACACAGGCAAGAAAGCTCCTGGCTTTTCTCACACATAGCTCATCACCTGACATGGGCCATGCCTCCCAGAAGACACCTCCCCAAAGACATGACTCTCTTCCTTTCCTGGTGAGCCACAGGAGGGTGATACATTTTCACAGGTCCACAGGAAGAACCACAGCCCTGAAAACAGACCCTTGGCCCAACAATACACCAAGTCCAAAGTCCCCTTGAATGCCATTCTGAGCCCCAAACTGGCCCAGGGCCTCATTGCTAAACACCCTCTGTCAGCAGGGCCCCATCTGTGCAATAGAATTTTTTTTTTGTCACTTTTTCAAATCAGAATAGAAACAATTTTTAGTCTATAATTATCATTTCTTTTCTCAACAGACAAATGTTTCCTTTTAAATTGTAGGGCGGAAAAAAGCAAAGAACAACATTTTAAACCAAAAAGAAAGACTAAAATTAATTCCTTCTTTATAGAAAAATAAAATACAACAGCTCTAAGAAGCCAGGTTTTCTTTTTTCCAAAAGAGCAACAAAACGCAACAGTGTATTCATTATAGCTGGTTAATGTCCAGTTTTGAGAAGCAAGTCCTACAGGATGGTGCTGGCACAGTCTGCAGACCACTGCTGGCTTCTGGTGTCTGGGTTTTTCTGGACCAATCACATAAAGCACTCAGTGTAGGGAACCAACTTAGGATTTGAGATCCCAGGAGTCAGGTTTGAGGCCTGAGGTCTATCTAATTCTCTCACAAAGCCTTGGCATGAGAGCTTACTGTGTGTGCATCATCAATTTTCTTATCTTTACAATGGGGGCCCTTCTCACCGTACAAGGTTATTGAGGGCTGTTTTGTAGTTTAAAAATCACTGAACAAATCCTGCTGCCTTTACCTGGTAGTCAGCACTAACTGCACTCACTGCCCGCCACACCAGTTCTGTGCTCAACAGTCCAGCCCCTAAGACCGGCTGACCTTCTCTAAGCCTACAGAGTCTTCTGCCCTGTATTCACAAAACAGGGGAGCTACTGATAGCATGCATGGGTCTGGACAGCACCCCAGTTGCTGCCCCTGTATCCACCTGTTAATAGCAAGTCACATTTACGGAGCTGAAAGAATTTTCATGTGGCTGGGGCAGAGTGTACTCAGATAAGGGAGTAGAAAGGCAAGTACAGTCAGTCTCTGTCTGTCTGCCTCTCCCTCTCCCTCTCCCTCTCCCTCTCCCTCTCCCTCTCCCTCTGTCTCTGTCTCTCTGTCTCTCTGTCTCTCTCTCTCTCTCTCTCTCTCTCTCTCTCTCTGTATGTCTAGTGTCTGTGATCTAGGAGTCAATGTTAAGAAGTCTGGCTTCAGAATGACAGAGCAACAAACGACCAATGCCCCAACCCTACTCCCATCCTCCAGACTCATCAACAGGGAGTCAAGTCTCACAGATCTCCCCAAACACACTATACCAGTGCTTATGGTTGCTGTGATCCAATCAGGTAAGCCCTCAGCATAAAACCCCCTTGGGCTCTCCATTCCCGGAGCTGTACTGGTAAACATTTAACACCCAGCTGTGGTGGTGACAGGAACACAGACAAACAAAATCCACTCTGTCCCTGTTTAGTAGCGTTCACTTGCCTCTGTTGCATAAACACTCCCACTGTGGTAATGCTGAACTACCAATGCGAAGCTGGGTGGGGTCATTAACAATGGGCTCACAGACGCCAGTCCAGCCAGCTCCACTCCCAGTTCTCACTCATTACACTTGAGAGACTCACCTACGAACTGCGTGCAGGGGTGAAGACGTTTTCTAAGCTTGACACTGCTGCAACTGAGAGGACCCCAGGACATTCTGTGGGGTAGGGAGCAGAGCAGCCACCAGCTATCATGCCCCTTGTGTCTCTGCATTGACCTCCAGAGGCATCTCTTGAATTCTACAACCTTCCCTAGAATTCCTGGCTTTTCACACTTGTTATGTCTCTGTGCTGGGCAATCTTATGTCAACTTGACATACCAACTAGAGTTATCTGAAAGGAGGGAGCCTCACACCTCCATAAGATCCTGCTGTGAGGCATTTTTAAAATTAGCGATTGATGGGGGAGGCCCAGCCCATTGCGAGTGGTGCCATCCCTGGCTGGTGGTCCTGGGTTCTATAAGAAAGCAGGCTCAGCAATCCAGTAAGTAGCACCTTTTCATGGCCTCTGTATCAGCTCCTGCCTCCAGGTTCCAGTCCTGTTTTAATCTGTGTGCTAGCTTCCTTCAATGATAGACATGGGAGTGTGAGCCAAATAAACCTTTTCGTTTCCAACTTGCTTTAGGTTAGAGTTTTCGTCCCAGCAATAGAAACCGAGTCTCCAAGGGGCTTTCCACACCAGAGCCTTGCATCTCTTTTTCCAAGGTCCTGGTCATGATTTTCCTGGCCATGAGTGTAGCTTTTGCAAGCTCTCTGCTGGCCTTCCTGCAGTTCCTGCCACTGCCCAGTGTCCTTCCAGGGCACACTCTGTAACTCTTTCTCTATAACTTTCTAAATACTCACAATACCCTGCATTTGTAGGTAATGAACTCCGCAGTGCTCATGGGCATGTCTCAGTTTCTCTGTATACTCTGTGCATTCTCTTGATATAAAACAAAGACTCTGGAACCTTCTGCTTCGTGACTCAACACTCCTTATGGTAGACTTCTAATTCAAGAATCTTCCGGAAATGTCTTTACCTCCTGGCCTTTCCCTGCCTGTCAAAGCAGAGGAAGCTGAACATTGGTGTCAATATCGTGCTTAAGGACAAAACAACTATCTTCCCAAGAATCTTGGTGATGTCACTTGCATGTTCAGATTGAGGCCAAAAAGATGGCAGAGTTACATGCCTCCTGGTTCTGCTTAGACACTAGGGAATGTAGAGGCTTTGTCTTCTCACACATGCTGACCTAAGCTGCAGCTGAACTCTCCAGCAAAACTGGCAAGGACTGGGACATAGACACTGGATCACTGTAATGAGCCCAACAGGTGGAAAAGACAACTGGGTACTGTGTACCTGATCACTTTCTAAAAATAGCCAGGGGCCCTGGCTCTGCAGGCTCCCTCTGAGCAGGGCCAGGGTTTCACTGCATCTTCCTAGGTTTTAGAGGAGGGAGTTCCAGTACCTTCCCTTTAACAGGCAAAGCAGATACTGCCCCTCATAAAAGCTCTAGATGGGCTTTGAGAACTGGCCCTGAATCTCCTCTCTTTTAGCTGCGTCCTACTGCATAGGCTGAAGGAACTGTCCCTTGGCTGCTGGGTCATGTGGGAGAGAGAAGGAACAGGGCATGAACAGATGCCAGTGAGTTCTGGGCAGCACTTCTTGGCCAAGGGACCTGGGAACACAGACGTTCTCCTCAGACCAAGGCACTGACAGCATCAAATAGAAATGCCATGCTCTGAGGTCATGTGGTGAAGCAGAAAAGAAGGAAGGCGTCTTCAAGGCCAACCCCCACCATCTCCACTGCCCTCCAGACTGCGGGCTCAGGAAAAACAGTGGGCAACAGAACAAAGGGGGACTTCTCTCCCAGGCTCAGGCTTGGCTCAGGCTTGAAGCTTCAGAGTCCAGGCTTCTTCTAGCCCTTTCTTCCCTTCTAGGTGTCTAGACAAGAATACTTAGCTCTCAGCACTCAGAAGTCAGTCATGGATTTGGCCTGAGTGCCAAACGTATGGCTGTACCTGGGCCACTTGGCTAGCTCAAGGAAGTATCAGAAAAAAACCAAAGCATGCTCTTGAAGTAAGAATTCTTACCCGATCACTAAGTCATCAAGCCAAGAACCACAAGTCTGGATAAAAATCACAGGGGAGAACTTACTTTTAAACTACATCTGTAACAAATTTAAATCCCCTCCCCCACATTCTCTCCTCACCCCATGAAGCATGCCTGCTGGTTCTGCTTAGAAGCTAGGAAATGGAGAAGCTTTGTCTTCTTATAATATTTGCAGGCCACACTTGCTCCTTGTACTGTGAAGTCCCTTAAAAGACTTCTGAAGCCAGCCTTCTTACTGGGACACTGGGAGGAACGCACAGCACAGCAATTCTTGTCCTCAGGGCTATCATGCTACCAGCTAGCAGCAACAATGTCCCTCCTGTGTCTTGGTCCCTCCACCTGCTCTAGCCCCTCTCTGAGTCGAAGGCCACAAACACCAGATTGCACGTTCCTCCTTTCTCGGACTATACTGAGATCATATTGCCGAAATGGGACACCCGCCCTCTCCTGTCAGTCCTGGGCCACACTGGCACCAGTGTGTGCACGGTTACCCACCCATGAGCCGTGAACATCCATCACCGTGACTCACGGCTTCTCGTCCCCTTGGCACCTCCTGATCCAGGGCGGCTCGGCACATCACTTCAGGGTCAGACACCTCCCATCATCCCCGGTGTTCATAGCTGGTGAAGCAGGCACTGGGCCTGAGTCTCTTCTACCCTCTTGCCAGCTCTGGGTTTGGTGTAGTGGAAAGAGATGCAGATAAAAAGCTGAGCACTCCAGTTTGGGCGGGCTCTGCTACACCCTCGCACAACACAGACAACCACCTCCCTGGCCTGGCAAGGCTTTCCTTTACTTGCCTCAGAGAGGTGAGGAGGAGGGGGAAAAAAACCCTGAGTGAGGAAGGGTTTCTTCAGAGTAAAGCTTTAACTGAAGAAATCCATTATCATTACAGTACAGCACTGACGGTGGCCAGGCAGGCTCCCCAACAAGAGGCACAGCTCTGCCTCCACCAGCTTTCTCTCTTTGAGATAAGTACTTACTTCAAGGTTCCCGTTTTCTCTTTGGTCAAAGGAATTGCAGAAGCATGCCAAACCCCAAGCAGCACAAACAGCGAATAATCGCTTGGAAGAGAGGCTTGTAGAAATGAGTCTTTCCTGGGGACAAGGTCGGCTGGCAGGCTTGGCCTATAAATCACTATGCCCTCCTCGGCTTACTGGCTCACACTGAGAGATGAACTCGGTTGGACTCTGACATTTTCTAGTGTCTAAGACGGTGCCTTGCACACAGTAGGCTTCTACTGATTGTTTGTGGGACTGAATAACTGCAAAGGTAGCCAAGGGAGCAAAGTCATGTCCACTCAAACTAGACAGTCCCTATTTGAAGCCTAGGCGAGGGACAGAATCCAAATCGGACTTGGCTCCTGTCTGCATCAAGTGGGCGGCTCATTCTTGCCAGCCTTAGTTGAAAAGGATTCTGGGGGGAGCCCAGGGAGATTAGAATTAACGTACTTACTGTATTATGTTGCATTGGTGATAAGACTAAAATTTTGGGATTTTAAAAATGAGACTCCTGTGTTCTCTGGTTTTTCTCATTAGCGTTGGCAAGGGCCTGAGTTAGCCCTTATGTCCTTTGCTTTAGCACAGAGGAAGGATCATAGACGGCTTGGAAATTTACTTACTCTTCAGATACTCTGTTCCCTGTCTGGTCTCCCCATGGGACATGGGTCTCCTGCTCACAGATGTGTGTGCTGCCATGGGCTGGCAACCAGGTGTTGGGGTTTTCTAAACAACATGGAGATTGATACAGGTAAAGGAGTCAGTGGATGTCAGAATACCAGGCAGTTCAGAGGGCCTGTGCTATCCCAAATCCCTTATCTCCTCCCAGTGCCTATAAACACCAGAGGGCAGGCACGGAATTCTCACACTCTGTTCTCTAGGGACAGCTCCAACGCTTCCGGCATGTCATTGGCATACAGGAATGACAATCCACACAAAGACAAGTCAAACCCACACATCTCCATGCAGCTTGTCCCGTCTTCAGGGTGGGCTCACCCTGTGTAAACCTTGGTGGCTGCTTGGGGAAGTATGACCATTTGACGGGATGCCAGCAGAGGGCTTTACTCTATATGGAGAGAGTTGTCTCTATCACCATGCAGAAGAACTACCGAATAAAGTCGAGCTTGAGCTGGAAGAGGCAAGGCCCCCTCCCCAGAGGCTGGCCACTGAGCCTTAGGAGTGAAGAACAACAGGTTAATCTGTCTTCTTGTCCAACTTGAATGACTCCCTAACCTGTGACCAGGCTCCTAATTATTTTCTGATTAAGCCTTTTAAAAGAAAAATGTATCTGGAGGGTGGTTGCACACGCCTTCAATCCCAGCACCTGAGAGACAGAGACAGGCGATCTCTGAGTTTCAGGTCAGTCTCATCTACAGAGTGAGTTCCAGGTTAGTCAGGGCTACACAAAGAAACCCTCTCTTGACTGTCTTGAGAACCTTCCTCTCCTTCACCCACCCCCTACGTCAAGTATCTAATATGTTCAAAATGAAAAATAGCCACTTTACAGATGGGGATATAACTTCATGGTAGAAAGCCTGCCTACCATGTGTGAGGCCCTGAGCTGGATACCCAGAACTGAGAAAAGAAAAGAGCCAAAAAGACTCCTTTGTTTATTCGATACCCCAAAGTGAAGGAGCCATCCCCTAGAAGAGACTACCAAAGGATGTCATGACATTCTAGTATGGCAGCTCAGCATTTGTCCCTAGGAAAGCCTCCCCTGATTACTCACACCCTGGGAGGTGTCTGCAGAGAGCAGGTCTGGAGAAACTGTGAGAAGCTGTTGCTTCAAATGACAACAATGGCCATAGCAAGTTTAAAGGATACAGAGAGAAAAGATGCGGGAAGTCTGTGAAGAGCAGGCACGGAGTTCAGCAAGTATAGCCAGTGTTTGCCATTTGGTTCAGGGGCCTATGGGCTAACTGTCTCTCCAGACTCCAGAGAATCTACACACCAACGTATAACAAACGCTTCTAGTAAGGCAATGGTGCTGTAAGAATGTGGACTTCCGAATAGCCTTTGTATCTAGACTCAGATATTTATTATCTGTGCGTGCCTTTTTGCTTAAACTATTCGAGCTTGTTTCATCTCAAGAAATGGAGAATGAAGCTGTTCCTTCTCTTAGGTGAGGGGAAGTAGGGTACTAGAAGATGCTGACTGCCTGGATCCAATAGAAGCCATACTCTGTACACAAAGTACCAAGGATGAGGTGAGCAGATAGCTGGTCCTCTTCCTAAAACATGTCCTCAGTATGGCTAAGCTAAAACTTTAGGTCTTCAATGGGAGTAAAGATGACAAAGGAGAAGCCAGAAGATGTGAGTGTGGGGGTGGGGAGGCAAGAGAGGCGCATTCTCTACCTTACCAAGACCCATCCAAGATTCCAAGCACTCAGTGAGGAGCCTGGCATGGTTCGATCTAACTTTGCCCTCCAAGCTTCGCTGCAGCTGTAAAACCTATTGACTGACGATGGATCTCGCACAGGAGCGAAGGGGCTCTCTCTCAGGGCTACACAGTTCATAACCAGGATTCACACACTGAATTATCTACTCTAAAGCTAGATCAGCAGCAAGAAGAGCAGCCCACCCTGAGCAGGCTCCAGGAGTGAGTGCATGCCTGCTCAGCTGGCTCTAATGCCAGTAATTGAGCCTAAAACGTAAGCTACAGTCGTAGCTCCAGTGTACTGGGGGGCAGGTGAGACCCCTGGGGGAAGCCACAGCATTGGTCTTATTGGAAGTTTTCTTACATGGTTGAAAGAGAAGAGCCTGAAAACTTCCAGTGCGTGAATCCTACTTCCAAAAGCTCTGCATACCGCACATTCATCTCCATTTTCTACAGGTAGGCCAGCCAGGAGGGATTGCGTCCAGGGCCTTCTGAGAGTCCTTCTTGATTGCTATAGAGTCCCCTAAGGGAGTTGCATGCATCCACCCCCTGCCATTTAATCTGCACGTGACCCATCACAGGCTCTTGTCCCATGTTCCAGGCAGAAGGAATCGGAAGAAACACACAGGATATCAACATATACATTTCTTCTAGCCATCTAGTTGTCGACTCTAACTTAAGGGCAGTGAAGAAAATGTCTGCGAAGATGGAGACATCTGAGTAAGGGAGACTGTCTGCAGCAGAATTTGTTATGTGGAAACAAAGAACAATTGTTGAAGCCCTCTTTGCTACCTCAGCTTCGGTGGATGATAATGTAACATTTGTAGCAGTCATAATATTCAGAGAGGGAAAAGATGCAAATGAACGGAACTTTATTTGGGGGTGAGGGGTATCTTAATTCTGTGGCTAAAGTTCCTTTTGCTACAACAGAGATATCTATGATAGGAACTTGTCGTAATAAGAAGTTTTGAAAAAGCAGCCTACAACAAAGGAAAACTTTCATGCAGCTGTGACTCAGCTGAAGAGTGGGGTATGTAACCAGTCTCCTGAAGGACAAGATGCCTGGCATTAATCACCAGCTCTTGCTTCTGCCAGAGTGTTCTGTTGGTACCACAGTCTCAGGGTCCAGGAAACAGAGGCCAAGGCAGTGGCCTGAACCTTGGCCTCTCACAAGAGGGGGAGTTCCAGGAATCCACTCATAGAGTCCAGCACAATATGCTCTGTTCTCAATGCCTTCCTTCTCCCAGGAGGCCCTGCTGCGTTGACATAGTCAGTGAACCCAGAAGGCTAGACAGAAAGGTCCCTCAGCTCCTCTCCCTGCAATGTCCCCACTCCACAGACCAGACAACTGCAGGTGCTTGTCCCAGGTCCCTTGAAACTGAGGAGGCCAAAGTGGGTAAAATGAACACAGCACACATTCCTTAGGGTACTCCATTTAGACTCGAAGTGGAGTTTAGCAGTTCTCAAAGTGGAGGGTTTCTTATCAGCTATCCTGCATAACAGATATTCACATTATGGTTCATAACAGTAGCAAAATTACACTATAAAGTAAGAAACAATGAAATAATTTTATGGTTGGTGTGTGTGTGGGGGTCACCACACCATGAGGAACTGTATTAAAGGGCTGCACATTAGAAAAGTTCAGAACCACTACCTTAAAGAGATAGATGGACGGCAGTCTATCTAATGAGGTGTCACTCTCTTTTGGGGTGTTCACCTTCAGTGGGACTGGGAGGTTTTTGGCTCATCCTGGTCTTTCTTTTACATCCTTGCCTGGCTTTTCTCCTAGGCTGGGTAGGGGAAATCCCAAAGCGGTTAATACGTCACCCTCTCTGATGACAGATCCCACGTGGGGTGACATATCAGGGCTGAGTTCATACCTCGCTCTTCTGGGTAGGCTTGAACTGGTGGTGCTCTTTCAGCTGTCTGGAGGCTGTTCTTCCCTGGCCAGCAGAAATTATCAGATACCAGAGAGGTTGGTAGTGTGGGACTGAGCTTGGGGTGGGAGAACCCTGGGGGAGGGCAAGTGAGGGGCTGTGGCAGGGATCCTGGAGAGTCTCAAAGGCTGACAAAAAGGAGCTGGACTTTAGTTGTGAAACGGCCCTAGGTAGGAGGTTAGGAACTGTATGGGTATAAGTTTGAGAAGAACCCCGATCTGGAGAGTACACTTTAGGCAGCAGCTGATGCAGGATCCCAGAGCTAGTTCTTTGGAACTGACTGGCATCAGAAGGAGCCCAGCCTTTGCCTGTCATGAGGACTGCCCACAGGAAGTCACTACCCCAGAATGTTTCCCAAAGGACTCCATGGAGATGCCACCTGCCAGGCTCTGATGCCTGGACAAAGTGCCCTCAACCACATTTTGGTATGTCATCTGATTCATCAGGAGTGGAGCTTAGAGTGACTGTTGGAGCTTGGTGGTTAGGAGCTGGATGGAACTCAGAACCAGGGTTGTGTGTTAGGTGTACAGCTATGGCGTGTGCCCAGTGAGAACCACAGCTGAGCACAGATAGGATGTCACAGAGAGCTGAGAGATGTTCTTGGCCTCGATGCAGATCTGACAGTGTTGAGGTACCAAGCACGGCACAGCAGGAGGGGTGTCAGTTGGGACCAGGCTGCAGGAAGCCTTCCCCAGAATGAAGGAAATATGTAGCCATCCTCAGCGAGATGGCAGGGCCCAAGCGTTGGCCAGGTGTCCAGGCTGTCTTTCCAGGCCAACAAGAGGTCATAAGCACAGGTCTGAGTAAGACAGTGGGGTGTGGCAGACAGGGGTATACCCTGGCCTTTGCAGAAAGCAGCTCCCCAGTTCTTTATAGCCTCGTTTGTGCTCCCTAAGCTCTGTGCCTCCCAGACACTGAACCTCCCAGAGAACCACTGTGTTGTAATACCAGCCACCCGTGAGGTGTGGCAGGTGCAGCTTGTCTTTATTTCTAAGTAAGAAAAATAAAAATGGAAACGTCTCCACAGTCTCCCTACCACAAAGAATATTATACAACCCCTCAAGGGTCAGAGGCAGTGTTACATGAAAAAGAAAGGAGTCATGGGCCACCTTTAATGCTTCTCTTCCACTCGGGGTCAGCACACTGTTGCTGAGGAAGAGAGTTTCTAGGCTAAGGCCAGGGTCCACAACAGGTAAGTATGTGTTCCTGAAGATTGTCAATGTGATGGGAAAGTAAGTTCTAAGCTCACAAAACTGCATTTCAGTATTACTGCAGCTTCTGAAAGTCAGAATCACAACTAGTACTTCTATACTAACCCCTTTGAACATTTTTCATGTGACATATATTGTCTCATTGATCCTGGGATTAAATACTCTGAGATAGGTATTCCCAGTATCACCATTTTATAGATAAGAAAATAGAATTAGAGATAACAAATGACTTTTTCATGAAGTAGCCCAGGGGGTCAAGTTTTGAACCTACATAACCTGAGGGGAAAAATGCGCCAACTTCACTCTTCTATCTACTGACATCTAATCTGCCCCATGATATTGTTTTTATACACACACACACACACACACACACACACACACACACGTATTTATATATATATTTTATATATACATATACATGTATATATATTTATTATACATATGTGTGTGTGTGTGTTTGCTTGTGTGTGTGTGTGTACAGAGCAGAGAGAGAAACAATAGACTAAACATGGCCAGCAGACTGGACCTGGCCATGAGAGAAGCAGGAGCAGAGCAGAAAGACAAAGAGAAGGGGAGCACAGGAGAGTAGAGAGAAGGGGAGGAGGGAGACAGAGACAAAGAGAAAGACAAAGAGAAGGACAAAGAGAAGAGCACAGCTGAAATAGCAGGGTTATAATGAGTGGCTGGGGTGGGGGAGGGGAACTCCTTAGCTGGAGGAGCTTAGGGTAAGGGAGTTGGTGAGGTGGGCTTATGATACTGGGGAAGCCAGCGTGCATGTTGGAATGTTAATAGGCATCACAGCAAGCCATTTGTCCCTTCTGCCTTCTGGAATTTGGAGAAATAAAGAGTTTGCTTTGGACCTGACAGCTAGATACTTAAGGCTCAAAGACTGGAACATAGGAGCATTTTGGAAAAGATGTTGTTAACAGTGTGTTTTTCAAGTGGTGGGAGTGGGGCCAGCATCTTTTACATAAAGAGGTGGTGCATAAGCTAGAGATGAAGGGTCCTTAATGGCCATCCAGTCACCTGGTCCTGATGACATATTGGAAACATGAACGTAGCGTCTCATTAGGAGAAAAAAAACCAAAGCTACACAACAACCCAGTATCTGCTCTGTTGGAAAGATGGGCAAAGAGTCTGGAAGGCCGATAACTCCTAAGTTCCTATTAATTAGGTTCTTAAAAAAAAAAAAAAGAAAAACCACCAAATTGTTTATATGTCTAAGTTTCAAGGAAAAAAAAAAGGCAGCAGATGGCCAGCTCCAGGCTAGAGGAGAGCAACTGAGACAGGGTTCTATTCTTCTCATCGTGTCCACAGCAGCCTGGGAAGAACACGGTTTTTTGGATGCAGCTTCTCTGAGGACTGTGAGGCCTTTGTGCTATGAAGTAGCTGATTTGTGCAATAGACAGGCTTGGTGGAGAGGTTCCTGTTCTCAGGATGGCTGTTACCTGTCAAACTGAGGTTCCTCTGCCTCTCCTTCCCTAGATCCAGCCTTGGAACCTTGGTGTGGATGCTGACAATGAGGTCCTTCTATCCCCACGCCACCCCTAATCAGCCTAGTAGTATACGGCAAGCTGGGGTCTGCTCACTGATTCCTCCGTCATCTCCCCAGGGCCCAGACCAGGCCAGGACTGGAATGGCAGCGGATTTGCTGGTTGTCCAACTGGCCTAAGGGTCCACTTCCCAAGCCCTTGCTTATAAACAGCATGCAATCTAAATCCTCTGCCAGGCAGCCAGCTGTCTGTAACTCAGATGATTCTTTGCTGTGGAAACAAGGCCGGCTCTGGTCACGAGGTGCCTGACTCGACCGAGGAGGTGGATATAACTGCAGTCTAGCTTGCTGAGCCACGGTGCAAAAAAAAGTATCTGTAGTATAGGTAGGAAGAGGGAGAGAAAGCAGGTCAATGTCTCAGTGTGTTTGATTCCCGGAACCAGTGTAGAGGTAGGAGAAGGGAACTGACTCCATGTGGTTATCTGACTTTTAAATGCATGATGTGGCATAGTTTCCCTCCATCATATACACACAGGATAATAATAGTGGATGATGATGATGGTGATGATGGTGATAGTGGTGGTGGAAGAAGAGAAAAAAATCATGTCTACTTGTTGGTGCCAGCATAGGGAGGGAGTAGGAGGGAGGGAAGCTAAGAATAAACAGATAAAACAAGATGCTTCGACTTGAGAAGTGGAACTGTTGAGCTTGTGTGTAGGACGCTGGCTTACTGACCCCACCCAGTAACATTCAGTGGCCCCAGATATGAGGATCTCCTTGGTCATGTCCAAAAGAAACTTTCGACAAATGTCTACCACCCTTATTAATGTACCAAAGCGCATGCCTGCCTCCAGGCTCTCCTGGCATCAAAAATGCCGCTGTAAGAGCCTGTGCTGGCATCCTTGCTTCTCTCGGCTTGTCTCACTCTTCCTCTACCCTAAATTTCTGTTCCTGGGCTTTCTTTCCCCAGCTTCTCATTCCTACACTAACCTGCCATGTCAGCCCTTTGCGCTCTTAGCCTTCCTTTCTTGGTCCCCTCTCTTATGTTTTCTCTCTTCTGTCTCTTCTTTTGCTCTACACCCTTCTCTTCTCATGGCCTGGTCCAATCTGCTCATCATGTTTCGTCTATTGCTTTCTCTCCCTGCTCTGGATTCTTCCAGATGCCTCTGGTTATACTCTCCTTTATATCTACAATAGAAACCTTCCCCTCCAACATACCTTGGAGCATTGGAAGTGGAATCCTGCCTTGGCTTCTCTCCACATGTTCCTTACTGCTCAGCTCAGCTCAGCTACAGAGATTAAGCTGGGTGTGGGTGTCCATCATGTCATTCTGAAGCTCAAATTTAGGAGTGCCAGAGAACCCTTCTCAGCACTAAGGTGGGATAAGAGACCCTGCTACTCAGCTCAGAGTCTAATTAATGCCAGAGCTTAGGCGATTGGAATAGAACCCACAGCTTCTGAGTTATAGAACTGTTTTACTTACTTATTAAATAAAATGAATTAATTTAATAAAGCACACAGGTCTGGTTCCAGGCTGGGATACCTGTTAATCAGCCTGTCAGATGCACTTGCTCATGGAGCCGCTAAAGAAAACGAACTCCGGGTTTGTCGCTGCTTGGGGCTGTAATTTTGAAGGCAATACTTCCTCCTTGTTCTAAAGGAAGTCTGAAGTCCTTGGGGAAGACAGGCGGTCCTGGGGCCACTGATGAGCTCGATGAGGCATTATTGCCTTTATGCAGAGGGCCTGTTCTGTTGGCTAGCTGCCTATGAACTTGTTCTAAGCCAGCACACGACTGAAAACAAAGCCATGCTGAGCTGCACCCTGCCCTTTGCACGCCGTTTGAGAGCTGCTGTCGGTTCTACTTATGACTTCATTCATGGGAGACTTTCTTCCATCCGTCATTGTGTTGGGTCCAGGGACTGTCAAGATGGAACAGACAGCACAGTATTCAGACCTTTCCAGGGGGCTATTAGGGGCTTGTTACAATTGTGATAAGAATAATTAGAGAGAAACATGGGTGTTATAGAACAGGGACAAAATGTCCTGAAGGCCTATAGTCACAGATGGGAACAAGCTTCTTGGAAGAGGTGAGGCCTGAGTTCAGCAAGTGAGGAGGGGGAGGGGCATCCAGTGCAGAAAAGACGTCCTTAGTGATGAAGATGGAGGTGAGAGTTACTACTTAGGGTCTGCGAGGGGCTTAACTAAATGAACAAAACAAACAGGGTCATGCCTAAACTACACAATCACAGAGAGCCAGGGGAGATGGGAGGGCATTGATGAGTATCTCAGGGTACTGAGAACCAATAAGAACCCTCCCCAGGGTCAAGATGGTCAGAATGGGGAGATCAATATTCTGGAGAAATATCCAGAAGTAATTTTGGTGCGCCCTGACAACTGATTGGCTCTCAAGTTCATTCATTGCTTCATCAAATAGTTCTTGAAGGTCCTATGCCTGCCAGGCTACTGCATGGATTGGAAGTAGTTCACCAAAGATGAACCCTAGCTTGTAGGTTTGAGAGACCAGAGAGTTGGGACTGGAATGGCCAAGAGATGAGGATGTTAGGGAGGGACTTCAGAGAAGTCTTTAGTGAGTGTGCAGGAGCTTGAAGCATGAACATTTCACATTGGAGAACCAAGTAAGAAAAAGCAGTAAGAACAGAGGCCCATGGCCAAAGAGCCTCTGCCAAACAGAAAGACTAGATCCTATTTTTAGAGTCTAGGGGCCTTAAGTCATTGTCAACACAGACAACAGCCCCAAGCACTGCCCTCCACGTGTCTCATAGTTCCTGAAAGATATTCAATGACATCTCTTCACTAGTCAAAGATGTCCATGCATATTATGTTGTCAAATAGCGTTGCAAAGTTTGCATAAAGAGGGGCCAAATTGCTGCCATCATCTGTTGTCAGATTCTTGTTCTCAGCCCTCACCTGCAAAGCCCAACGAGTACTTTCGGGATAGGCTGGCACGAAGGAAGACACGTGCAGGGTATTGTAGGCAACTTCCAAGGAAAACTATCATTCCAGCTTCTCGCCTGCCTACCTCATGCTCTGCTTCCTGAATCTACTTAAGGCTTCTCAGATCAGGAATTCCTGGCTCCAAGACTCCCTTCTTGTTGTTGTCCTTGCCCAGGTCTCTTGGAGGTACCTGGAGGGTTTCAAGAATGGGGAAAGTGGAGAGCACAATGCAAAGCTCCTCAGATGGCAATCAGGCAATTGCATTTCATGCTCTCTGGAGGCTCCCAAGCCCCACTCCCCCGTAGCATAATTACAAATGTCTCTATCCTTACAAACCCTTCCTATACACTGCAGAAAGGAATACAATTCCTGGCTGTCCAAATTACAACAGACCATAATACACAAAAGCAATAAACACAGGTTCTAACAGCAATAAGATACCATTTATTGTAAACAACGTGTGTGTGTGTGTGTGTGTGTGTGTGTGTGTGTGTGTGTGTGTGTGTG
>JANHMN010000010.1:51895955-51907808 GCA_030674055.1 Rhabdomys pumilio | reverse complement strand
GTGTGTGTGTGTGTGTGTGTGTGTGTGTGTGTGTGTGTGTGTGTGTGATTTATTGTGTTTCAAGCAGGTTCGGCATTACTCCTTAAAAGATTTGGTTATTCTTATTTTCAAGCCAGAGTTGCTGGCAGCCAGCTGACGTCAGACAAAATTGCTCAAACGCAGCAGATTTTAAAAATAGGGCCGTTGTGGTGTTAAGACAATAATAATAGAAAATTTGGGGTATCTGTAGGCTGATGTGAAGCTCCAAAGATAGGGCCTGGGCCTCTGCCTTATGCTTCCTAAGTGAATTCTCACTTCCGGATGCCCAGCATGTCTCCCACTCTTCTTCTTAGTGATGTGGATGGAGGAGGAGGAGGAGATTGCTAATTGGAGTGGGCTGAGTAACAGTCTGGCTTATCGCATCAAGCTGTGCTATGTACCCATTCTGGCCTCAGTTGGCCTTTGGAGCTGGATTCTGGCAGAGTCAAAAATCTAAGTTGAAACAGCACATTTTGGGCTGTGAGGTCTGCAGTGACCCTCCTCCCTCCCCCTGCCCCCCAAATAAAAGCTTGCTTTATCAGGCCTAAGTGAACCTTGACTTCTTGACTCTTGCAACTCTGTCCACTGTTCAAGGAACAGAGGCCCAGCAGCAGGGCATGAGATTAGGAAGCAAGGACAATTCCCAGACCAAAGTAGATATTCTCAAGCTGGATTCTGAGAAATCTAAGGATCATATATGGTCATTTTAGTGACCCCTGAAGAGGCCATATCTGCTTCACGTAGGGAATTGTTTTTTATTTATTGCCAGTAGTTTGTTTCCATAAGATTGTTTGGGGGAAAGATTAGAATTAATCTTCTAATAAAAGCCAGTAAATTCTGCTTCTGACCTACCCCCCTCCTCCACTGAATTCAACATCTCTCCCTGATTTTAGCAGCACAGGGATGAGACTGTGAGGTCAGAACACTCTGACGCTCTTGTCCCCATCTTCTTAGAAATCACTGTGTTTGAGGCCCAATAGGGGTGACAGTGGCTAGCCTGCCCCAAGCTACTCTGGCCATAACTCTGGGACTTGATTTGAAAGCAAACTGAAGGTGAAGAATGCATCTGGAGGCTTCCCCTATGAAGCAGTGTTTCACGTGGGCACTGAAGCTGCATCTCCTGGAATCTCTGGGGACCTTAAAAGAGACCCCCTTTAACCAACACCAGTGCCGTGGGCTCTGGGGATTGAAAGGAACACACATAGCTCTGTACCATCTGACATGTAATTTCAGGCTGGGAGGCGAAGCTCTCTGTTCTTAGCTTGAAGCAGAGAGCAGAAAGATCACTGAACTATACAGATCCCGATAAGAAAAATGGATTTGTTAGTGACTGCCCAGTCCTCCGAGAACAGCCATGATATCTTGCTTGCAGTAAATTCTCTGAACACCACTTGTCTAGGTGGAAAAAGAAAACGTATTGATTGTTAACATTTACTGAGGATGTATATTCTAGGTATTATTTTAAACTCCTTTCACAATTAACTGGTTTAACCCTCCCCATGCTGGGTGACAGCTGTTCTTACATTAGGTGAATGCCTATAATAAAGATGGGAAAACTGAGTCATAGGGAAGTTAGTTTGTTTGCTGAAGTTTCTGTGAACTCAGCTCTCAAGCCCACAGAACTTGGTCTGCTTTCTACCTATCTGCACGCATTCTTTTCCATTGCGATCTCTGCCAGTTTTCTCTCTGTGAGGTCTCCTCAGGTCTGTGGTGGCTGGATCAATACATGTATACGAAGATAGGACAAATGCCACTTAAAACAACAGCATTGACGTTCTTCATCTGCCAGAGTCACCAGTCATTGTCAACATTCAAACCGTGGCTGGACACTGTTCACTGGTCTTCCCATATCCTCCCAGCCAACTCTCTCCCTCTTGAGATAAAGGCTGGTCAGAGTCTGAGTCACGCAGAACATCTGAAACCATCAAGGTGGCAGCCCCTTGACAGGCGCTGATGTGTCATGCTCTGATAGCATGGCCCCAGATAGCAAACACCAATTTCAGGAAATAGAAAATTTGCTTTTTTGATAAAGACAACAGCATTCTTGTCCACAAATGTTTCTAACCTTCAGCCTCGACTCCTTCCTATGTAGACACTTGAGGAACACGGCTTCTCTAACCCTCCCGGCTCCTCTGGTGACCTTCTTCCCTATCTCCAAGGTGCTGTGTCTCTGTCATGCATCCACTGGCCACTCCAGTACAGGAAGTCTTCTGTTTCCTTTTCTTGTCTCACAGGGCTTGTTTCCTCATCCAGGGAGCAGAACCTCTGTGAACACCTCAATTTCCCAGGAAGATGTGGTCTACATTCTTATGAGTTTTTCTTCTTCTTCTCCATTGATGCATGTGCTGCACTGTACGTGTGTGGAGTTTATGTGTGCATGTGTGTATGCCCATGCACACCTCTGTGAAGGCCACAGGAAGATGCTGGATTAGCTGCTAGCATTCATCCTTTATTGTTTGAGACAGAGTCCCTCCCTGAATCTAGAGCTAGGCCGGCAGACAGCAATCCCTAGTGACTCTCCTATCAGGCTACTATAATACTAGGGTTATAAGAATGAGCATGATAATGCCTAACTCTTTACACAGGTGACAGGGATTTAATTAAACTCAGGTCTTCATGTTCGTATAGAAAGTGCTTTACCTTGGAGACATCTCTACAATCTCTCTTAGAGTGGGTTTTTTTTTTTTTATTTATGTTTTTAGTTGTGAGTGTAGCATTTAACGGCCAAGCTGTCTCTCCAGTCAGAGACTTTGTATTTGGGGTATGTATCTTTAGAATTCACATCTCTATATATTACATGCTCTAGAAGCTTCTGAGATTGGCTGTGTTAACCTTCAGAAGGAAGTAGTCATGCTGCCATCTTGATTTTGTTTATCTGCTCTGGAGGATCACGAGATGACACCTTTCTGTTGAGTTGGCCCTCTAGTCTGTACTTCTTTGCAGTGACAACCCTAGTAAATGACTCCACCATCCACAGCAGATATATACATTTTTCTTTTTGGTTCCAAACTCAGCCTCACCAAGCTATTTAACTGACCATGTCCTTCACTGGAGTTTTCCTATTGCCCCGCTGTGCTCAGCAGTCTGACAGACTCTATATGGCAGCCTGATGTTGGCACAGAAGATGGCTTGACACGGTGTCTCTCATCAGCTCCATTCCTGCCCACCTCGGGTTTCAGCCATTGACTTCTCCCTGAGGGCAGAAGGCATTCTCCTGCTAGAGCGCCAGCCTTTCGACACTCAGCACTTACTACATCCGGTTCTTCATGCCACCTCCTTGGACAGGGTGTGGCTGCCTTTCCTCCCTGCTAGATAAGCCCAGTATTATCACCTATAAGGCTAGGCTGGTGGCAATCAGGGCCCTGAGGGCAGACTTTCTAGAAAGGTGACATTTTTGCTTGTCTCTGCTTGTGTGTGGGAGGTGGTGAGAGCCACGGCAAAGCTGCTCAGAGTGACAGTCCAGTCCACAGTCACTCACACTTTGCCAAGGATGGCCGTACACAGCAGGCTTTCAACAGCATAGGTGCTCAGAGCCAGGCATTGTCAAGCAAAAGGTTCCTAGGGCTATACATTAAACTCTGGGTACCAAACAAGAAAGAGAGTCCATATCAAATTATAGCAACCATAGCAGGTGTTGGTCATTGGTTACTGGCTTGTTCTTCATGTTCTGAATAGTTCTGAACACGACTCAATTCATCCTCAGGCACAAGGACTAGAGTTAAGCTTTTGGAAGGCAAGAGTTAAACTTTCTCCTCTGTCACTGTCACGAGGCCTCATGCTACATAAAGGGTCTTTAGGACACTCTCAGCTTTTCCTCTTCTTCATTTCCTCCTTCCCTTGATCCTGTTTTCTCCCTGGGGTATGGGTGGTTGTGTAGCCGGGATGATTAACTACACTGGGGCTATAATCTCAGGAAGGAATGGAATGGAAATCATTTTTGGAATATAAATCAAGTAAGATTTCCAGTTGAAGTTATTTAAAAGAAATTAATTGACTTGTACTAGCCACAATACACTGATAAGAGTTCATTGCCAAATCTGTCAGGAGTAATGAAAAAAAAATAAACAGTTAATAAAATTCAGTTGTCAAAAGTAGCTTGCAGTGACTTTGGAGATGTCCCACGGCCCCTGGGTTACAGGGGGCTTGGGTATTCAGGTCTGTAGGAGCCAGCCTCAGGCTTTACTGTATTTTTCCTTTGTGTGGGATTACTTGAGTTTTAACACTATAAGATTCTTAGGGCTGAGACTTTTTCCCAAGCTGCTTTGTATTTCTGTATGGCACTAGGCACATATTAAATCACAGCAGATCACAGCTGAAGGAAGGATGCTGGCGAGATAAGGATGGTTTTGCATTCAGTGGTTCATTTCCCTTTTCATTTGAAAGGCCTTCTAAAGAGATATTTCTCCTCCCCCTTATCGACTGTAATGACCTTAAGGAGAAGGGAGTGGCAATATTTAATTAAAGACATCATTGGCTTCTCTCCTACAACCTCTCAAATCCACGGATGAGGATAAGTTGTGAACTTACACACACACACACACACACACACACACACACACACACACACAGAGAGAGAGAGAGAGAGAGAGAGAGAGAGAGAGAGAGACTCTATCTTGTAATCCTATGCAAGACCTTGGCAGCCAGTCTCACCACACATATTCCCTGCCTCACACACACAGACACTATTGCACATCATGGCCCAAGTGGGAGCGATTTGATGTTCTCATTAAAGATGAGTCTTTGCAGCACAGAGTCAGAAATGACCTATGTCCTCAAGACTCCACCAGCCCATGGATGCTACCACAGCTTCTTCCTGCCCTGGATCTTTGAGCAAATACTCTGAGCACTGACTAGCACACACTCTAGACCTAAAGAAGTGACAGACCCATATTTGGGTAAGAAGAATCACGTGCGACATACTGTTTTAGACATATCTCAAGGCTCATTTGATTCTTGTAGTTGGGGTATTATTCTCACTATTTATATTCTTCAGATAAGGGATCAGAGGCACAGGGAGTTTTGGTTCAAAGTAAAGCAGTAGGGAACATAAACAAGACTAGAACCAGTAATTCCATTTGAGATGTAGGGGAAAAAGTGACTGAGAAATGTGTGCTGAATGGCTTGAACTGAGTCCGTGGACTATAGAAACCCAGGTGGGAACCCCAGTGTGGTCACACTCAAGGGATCTGCACACCAAAGACTCACACGGCTCCTTGCCAAGGCCTTGGCTTTCATCTACAAGGTGGATCTGCAGGAGAGGTGCTGTGTCTCTATAACCTGGCTATAACCTGGGGTCATTTTACAACTCTGCGGTCACCCCATGCCCAGCAAGGAGTAAAGTCTATGTTCTCTTTTCTTTGATTTGTGAATAAGCTGAACAACAAAGTTTAAGTGACAGGGTTGACTCTGAAGCCATCCTGTGAAAAGTGGCACAGACCTGATCTGTCATCTGTCATCTGCCAACTAGGCTCTTAGCTCCCTTGAAGTGGGCAGTGGACAGCACTGATGGAGATTCAGCTTAGCCACAGCAATGAGGGTGTCCGTGTGCCAATTTCTTCAGTGTCATTGTGGTGGTTTGAGTAAAGTGACACCCATAAGATTCATGTGTTTGAATGCTTGACCCATAGGGAGTGGCACTATTAGGAGGTGTGGCTTTGTTGCAGTAAGTGTGGCCTTGTTAGAGGAAGTGTGTCACTGTGAAGGTGGGCTTTGAGGTCTCATATATGTTCAAGCCATGCCCAGAGAGCACAGTCTCCTTTTGCTGCCTGAGGCTCAAGGTGTAAAATTCTCAGCCCCTTCTCCAGCACCATGTCTGCCTGCATGCTGTCCATGTTTCTCGCCATGATAATCATGGACTAAACCTCTGAACTGTAAGCTAGCCCTAGTTAAATCTTTTTCCTTTATAAGATTTACTGTGGTCATGGTGTCTCTTCACAGCAATAAAACCCTTACTAAGACAGTCATGGTAACAAAAATACCTGACAGAAACAAATTAAGATTTATTTTGGCTCACGGTTTTAGTCTGTGGTTGCTTGTCCCATCTGCTTAGGGACAATACCGTTAACATTGGGAGGCTATGGGGAGGGCTGTTCATCTTGTGCCAGATAGGATACAGAGAGACAGGGACAGGAAATGGACCAGGGATGATGCCTCCAAAAGACCACCCTCAATAATCTACTTCCTCCAGCTAGATCCTTTTAAATTGTACACACTGTCTCCCCAAAATACCACTTCCAGCAGGGGATCAAGTCTTCACTTATGGAATTATTTGGGGGAGATGCTTCATACCCAAGCTCTAATCTTCTGGATGGTCCCTGGTCCTTGCAAGTGAACCACTCATCCTCCAGCATTCCCAGCTAAGGTTTCCTGTGGGTGAGGACAAACTCTCCCAGATCTGTATTATGTCAAGTCCTGACTCACAGAGTCTGTGACTAACAGTATGGTGCTCCTTGCACCCCTAGGTTCAGGGCAGTTGTATCTCTACTAAAATGGATATCAAGTTATAGTCTCCCTGATGCCTGGCATTGGTACTTCTCCATGGCCTAGGAAGGATCTGGTGGACCTTTGGACCAGACCTTTGCTGGGAAACTAAGTGGGAAGAGGAGGCTGGCAGACAGAAAGGTGGTAGGTGGGACAGATGGAGGATGCCATACAGACATCTTGAGTCCTCAGTCTGGGCTAAATGATGGATGAAGTTACATTCAAAACAGACACAAAGACCTGGCTCCCTGAGCTCTATGGAGCCAGGGAAGCTGATTGGCTAGTGCTACAGAACCCTGCAAAATGAATGGCTCCAGAGAGCAGCATCAGGATGAGGAATCACAGCAGAAGGGCCAGGAAGTTATCTGTCCTGCTGCACTGAGCGTGGGGCTGGCATATCGACTATGTGGGGCTGGAGATGGTCAATTTCAAGATGGATTTCTTTGTTCCTCACCTAGACCATTTTGGGGGTGGGAGGCCCCCTTGCTTGGTCCTTGGTGCTCATGAGAGCTCTCAGGCTCAGTCCCTACACCAAGGAAGCTGCGATGACATGAGTGACAGAGCAAGAGAACAGGTACCTCACAGTTTGGCTCGGAAACCCAGGTTGCCCCCTCCCCTGCATGCTGCCTTTAGCCACAGCTTCTCTACATGTGAAAGGACTTGAGTGTGTAGGTTTCTCTGGCACAAGCCTGGAATTCAATCTAGACTGCTCACATCTATAGTTTTAGTAGGGAGAGCGGCCCATCCTACAGGACCTACAGGTAAAGAGCCTAGCCTGGTCTGGCTTTTATGCCTTCTGCCCCTCGTGTTCACATGGGTGTTTCGAGCAGGGAGGCGATGCAGGTATGTTTACTGGATATTGGTGGTATTCAATGAACAGCTGGAGCCCAGAAAGCAGGAGCTGGCTCTAGAGGAAACATGCATGCGGGAGGAGCCAGACATCCAGTTGTGTGATATTCTGTGTTCAGTTTCCTGCCTCCCTCTCTGGTCTTTGAGGGTGCTGCTTTGTACATCCTACCATCATATCAGCAGCTATTGAGAAGGAGCTAGAATCCAGAACCTGCCACTTAGGCCAGTGCATTAAAAGGAGTCTTTGACAAAGGAATGGAGTGACACAAATTACCAACTATGAGATACAGCTCCAGTGGCTGTCCTTCGTGTGGGGATTGTCTTCATTGCAAACTGGAGGTGGAGGGCTTTATTTCACTGAGGAACATAGGAGGTGTGAGGCAAAGACATCATGATGACAGGTCTGCACTGTCAAAGGGGCAGGATGCAAGGTTTCCTATGCCCTCAATGTCACTAAGAAATGCCAGTTCATCATATCCAGTAATGGAAGACCCTTGTACAAAAGCTTGTGGGAGAAAGTAACCAAATTATGACCATCAGGAACCTAGCTGGACCTGCCCACCAATCCTGGAAGAGTTGGCCCATTTTCTCATTGATTTCTTGAAAGGAAAGACAAAAGGATTCCAGGGACTCTTGGCTCAAAGCACCCTGTTGTTGGGAGAACTGGTGTCTCCACATCAGTAATGAAGTAAGCCCTTTCCTTACTCTGGAGACTGGTCCTTATGGTCAGCCACAGGCTGCATGAGGAGGGAGAAGCTGACCTAATTAGCTATGCCTAGAGCTGCCTGGTGACTGTGGTGACAAAAGGAATATCTTTTCAGAGACCTCCAGGCCTGGGATGTGACTTCTGAACAGACTTGTGAAGCCCAGACATTTGGGATGTGAACCAGGAGCTAGATCCAAAGCCCCTGTCCCTCTCTGGTCTCTCTTCTGAATCACAGAGAGTGCCCGTGTACAAGCTGCTCTCTGCGAGTGTTTAGGGTGATTTGAATAACAGGGTTTTGAGATTCCATTGAGGATGCAGTAACAGGGCTCCCAGTGTGCTTTGTTGTACTGAGAGTTGCTCAGACAATGTGACTAAAATGTGTCCCTTTAGAGTAGATAGATGGCGCCAGGTATGGGCAGGAGAGTGGAAAGGTAGGGGTGGCAGCACACACCCTATTTGATGAAAGGGAGCTGCTGAGGACACTGAAGGGGCAGAATGAGTCTAGGGATCAGGGTACTGCTGGGTTCCATTATTCCATCTAAGCAGAGGGAATCTCTAAGTACAATTCTAGGGACACCTCCTGGAGGTAGGAGAAGCAAAGAGTCTATGGGGCTGGGGAACACAGGAGATAGTGTTTAGGAACCCCCTGAATATTAGGGCCTCAACTGTCTCCCCAGGATCCCACAGGATCTTAGATTTTCCACTTGAGAAGGCTCGTGTCAACCATAGAATAAAAGGAACAACTGCAAACTACTTTGAGAGGTAAGAAATGTTCAACCTTAGCCCCTGGAAGTCCATAATAAGAGAAAAGAAGGGCTTTTGGGGGAAAGAGGAGGGAGAGGAATGGGGGTGTCTGTTCCCAGGTAAGGCAGAAGACAAACGATGCCCTGAGGATTGGTTGGGGGGTGGCACATTAAAGATACATAGCCCTGAGGGGTTTTGAGTTAGCTGCTTGGGAGAACAGATGGCAGTGGCCATCAGTAGAGGTGCCCAGTCACCCGCTGGCTCAAAGACAACCCTCCTCCAGAATGTCAGAACTTCGAATTTAATCTGGCAGTGGACAGGTGGAATCTGTGACCAGCCCCACTAGCACCCATGTCTCTAGCACCAACTGCAAGCAGGAACCATGATCATTTTAAGTGAAGGCTGGGCCTCTGTCCTATACCCAGTCCATTATCTCCTGACCCCCAGCTTTCGTGGACATAAACATTCTGACCTTAACCATGGAAACCACAGGGTGGCCATACAGCAGTTAGAGCTGGTGAGCTACGTAGTCACAGCGACTCTTGTGCCTTGGGCTCTCTCTGCTCTGGAGGACTGTGGCTGATAGCCACAGAGCACCTGCTTCATCCTGCCCCAGCTTTGTCCAAATGAGAACATCTATAGGTCCTTGACACTGTCTCTTTAAAAACTGAATATTCATTTGCTTTTTTTAAAAAAAAAGTTTCTGTAAGTTTTGAATGAAAATCACTTATAAAATGTGTTAGGCCTGTATGTCCACAGATTGTTCCAAAGAACGCTTTCACTGCCTCAGCTACTCTGAACTTGAGCAGCCCCTGACCAGGCTCCCAGAATCACCACAAAGGCTGAATGACTCCTGCTCCACCATCTTTGGCTATCTCCAAGAGTGATTTTCTGTGACCTTCACAGGTAGTGGACTAGAATAAAACGATTCTAAGAAGACAAGGGTGGGGGGGTGGGGGAATGGGGGGTGTTGGTGGGCAGAGCATGGCAGTCTATAATTCATATGGTCCTGCCCCTTCCAACATAAACAGAGATAGCAATGTGGGCAGAAGCTGGAGTTTTTGAAGACTCAGGCCTGGAAGCTGGGCTCAAAGATCTTGTCTTTTTCCTCCCCCCTCACTGGTACCTGCTGTGGCCTTTCTCTTTCAGGAGCTTGATGGGAGCTGGAATACACATGAGGATGGTCCCTACCCAAATAAGGGGGCCATGAGCCCACAGTGCTGTACTGTGGATAAAAGGGCTTTGACAGCCTTGGTTTGGCTCCCAAGGCCAGTGACAATGACATGTTGATGGATGTGCATGAATCCCACACCACCCATGAACGGAAGGGAACATTTATGGCCAGTCTGAGTATCTAAAACCTAAGCATTTCCGGTCTAATTGGCAGTGATCACAGCCAACAGCTAAAGGCACATGTATCTTAAGTGACCATTAGTCCAACGTCTGCATTCAGATGGGGTCACTGAAGAACAGGCAATTTGTCAAAGGTCAGCGCCACACTAGAGCCCTAGCAAGAGAGCAAGGGGTGGGTTGGGCCTCCTTTATCCCCCAGCCCAGGGCTCAGGCCCCTTGGGTCCTCCAGGCAGGCAGCAGCTTCTGCATTGCTCTCCCCTGCTGCTGTCCTGTGCATTTTAATTGCTTACACTTTCTCTTCTCATACCCTGGGGTAATTTTACAAAGGGCACAACTCTGACATTCAAAAAAAGCACATACATTCTCAGGCCATTTAAATCCCTTTGATTAAAGAGGAAAATAACAATTGCAAGAGAGACACCCGTGCGTGTCACATGCACACACACACACACACACACACACACACACACACACACACACACACACACTTAATCTTGGCTAGTCCAAACAGCCCTGAGTTCCAATGGGATTTTAACCATTTGAACCAGACTGAAAGAATCACCTGCAGAGGGTCACAGAAAAGAGGGCCTAAAATCACATGGCAGTCTGGCTGTTCTTTCTTGGTGTCTTGAGAGTGTTATCTCTCAGCACAGCACAGATTAGGATTTCCTTGGGGCAGGGGTGTCACAAAGGGTGCAGTTGGAACACAGTCCTTGTAAGTATATGGAGTGGCCATCAGCATATCAGCATGAGAATAAAAGGCAAGCAAGCAAAGGGGTCAGATGGTGGTTTGAATACTCACTGATCACCCAGTAACCTGAGCAGGTTGGTCAGACAGATGAATTTATGGGGCTTTGCTTTCTTAGGTGTGTGTGTGTATTGCGGGGGGTATGTATAGAAAGTCAGAATAAAGGGGCACAAAAAAACTAGAACTACCTTTCTAGGCCTCACCTCAATAACCATGTCTCAGGAGCCAGAAAGTCTGGGACCAACACAAAGGGAAATAGTGGATGATGGGGTGGGGGGTGCTGAAAATCTCGATTCCCTCACAGGAGAACCGCCTACCAGCGAGCCTCAGCATGCACAGCAGAGTCTCAGGAACACACTGTTCTCTTTGTTGGAGCAGAAATCTGTTCAGTGTTGATTATGCAGGCCGATGAGTGGGCCTCTCTCATTTTTCCCTCTAATCTGGAGTCCTACTCAGCGGGCACAATCGTAGACAAACGATCCTGGAAACAGAATGCCATCCGTTGTTCTGGAGGCATTTTGAATGCCTGCAGTTCCAGGTAGAGGCATGCCACTGACTAGACTTCAGGACCTCCGAGTCCCACTCAGGGGACCCACAACATGGAAAGAATGTCCTTCTGACCTGTCTACAACTATAGAACCCGGTTCCCAGGAGTGAGCAGCAGTCTTGTCCTCAGAGGAAGATGTTTGGTTTCAAAATGCAGGTATGTTTTAAAAGGCACCACACTGAAAGGCGGGTTCAAAACAAATCCCTCACTGCTTCTGGTTTGGGATGTTGGTCTCAAAGGCGGTTGATGGAAATATTCCTTTTCCTGACAGGGATGTATGCAACAGGGGTTGGCACAGGTTTGTGCAAGACTGATTGAATTGCATGCCTCAGATTTGGACTTTTTTTTTTTTGTATAAAAGTTATAAAAAGAATTCTGTTTGGAAGAGGAGTTTCAGGCCATCTGCCA
>JANHMN010000010.1:51863746-51894151 GCA_030674055.1 Rhabdomys pumilio | reverse complement strand
TGGATATGGATATGGATATGGATATGGATATGGATATGGATATGGATATGGATATGGATATGGCACACTTGTAACCCTGGCATCTGGGAGACAGGGGATTTTCACAAGTTTGAAACCGGCTTGGCCTACACAGTGAGACCCTGTCCAATTCTAAGGATGTAGGTGTGTGTGTGTGTGTGTTTTTTTCTGTGTGTAAACTCATGTAAAAGTATAGACACACACATCACACAGAACATGTGTGTTTAGAAAATACCTCAGATGCCCTTTCTTGGCTTCTACCTTGCTTAACACAGGGTCTCTTGTTTTGTTGCTGCATAGAAGCAGGCCAGCTGACCTGTGTGCTTCTAAAAATTCTCACATCTCTGCCTCCTGTCTCCTTGTAGGAGTTCTGGGACTATATATATGTGCCACTGTCCTCAGCTTTATGTGGGTTTTGAAGACCATACCTTAGGTCCTCATGCTTGTGGAGCAAAATCTTTATCCACCAAACCATTTTCTGAGCCCCTCCAAGGAGTTGGATTTCTCAGATTGGATAATTTTGATTACCCCAGAGCCCAGGGCACATCATCAGACCTTCCAGCTGTCTGACAACTGTGGAGGAAGAAAATCAACACCCAGCCTGGAAGTCTCAATTTACACTGGAAGAGACAGGCCCGCGTGTGGAATCCTTGTTAAAATGACTCCCGTTTGCAAATTCTCCATGAGTGGTAGTTATGGATCCTATAAGTCCCTCCCAGTTACCCCAAGAAGAAAGGGAGCAGTGGGAGGGAGCAACATTAATGTCACAGCCTAGCTGGCTGCACGAGATCCTGCCACCCCGTGCCTGAGCAAACACCAAGCAGCCAGAAACCAAATGGTAAGTTGGTCGTCAGGTTCAACTTGAGCAGATGCACCACAAAACACACACATATTAAAGCCTTGCAAACTGCTTTCCTCGGGCAGCTGCAGTAGAAGAAGCTTCATGCAGCAGGAGAGAAGGGTTTTTGGGAAAACCTGGCATGACCTAGTCTAAGCCCGATGGGACTCTCTGCCACTGTAGGAATGGCTGGATGGCAGGGACCTGTGCATGATTGGTTCATTCAGTATGATTTTTCAGGAAATTTCTCTGAGGGCTCTGTATGCTGTGTCACTTTAAACAATAGAAAATGACAAGCAAAAAGATCTTATGTCTATAGTCTTTATCCTCACTAGGGCCCTGCCTTGGGTCTTCCGGGGTAATTGTGCCTAATACAGTAGTCACAAGCCAATGTCCCCAGTCATGAACCACATCCAGGCCTTTTGGTGGCACTTAGTAGAATGGTATAGAATAGCTCAATAACCACTGAAGGTTCTGGGCTGTGGAGGGAAATGTTCCAGAATGTTCTTGATTTGTTTTTCTAGATTTGCCTAAAGCATGAAGAAATCTAGATGCTGGCCATAGCAGGGTTAAGTCTCTTTCCAGCTTGTTCCCCAACTTTGTAGCCATTTCTGCGCCCCAGTGGAGGGGCTTCCCTCTGCTCTATAGGCCTTAGATAAAGATAGGTGGAGAGAGAGACAGACAGACAGACCTGGCATGAGCTTTTGAAACCTCAAAGCCCAGTGACACACTCCCTCCAACAAGGCCCTACTTGAACAAGGCCACTCCTCCTAATGGTGATCCTTTCGAATAGTGCCCCTCCCTGATGACTAAGCATTCAAACGTATGAGCCTGTGGGGGCCATTCTTATTCAGACCACTATATGAGATTTTCCAGTGATGATTTTTACATCCAGAATGACAACAAACCCGTTCCACTTAATATTTGAGATTGAGAAGTTATAGGATCTTGTTCAATGCTAGCATATAATTACTATATTACGTGCTGTAAATCTGGTAAGGATGCAGATTTTCAGCTCGTTTCAGGTACACAAAAGGGTACCTATGTGTTCCATATCTGTCACATACATAAATTTGCTTGATTACAACAACCATCTTACTATGCACAAGTATATCAAAAGGTTTTGTATACTTTAAATTGGGGGAAAAATCCTAAGATACTAGTCTAAAATCTTGAGCTGGCTTCCCTCTTTAGGGTCCAATCTACTCTGCCAGTGTTCTATAGCTGGGCATCTTTACAGTAGCCTAAGCTCCCGCCCTTTACCACATTGCATATCAGCTCAGGTATACCTCATGTCAGGACACATGCCAGCCTTGGTCCAGCCACTCTTTTGGGATAGCTTATATTTTTCCTCTTTTTCATGGGGCTCAAGGTTTTATAACTTTAGGACCCACTGGAAGACACTTTGGGGCACAGAGACTTTCCCAGACACCCCAGTCCTCTGTGTCAGCCCCTCTTCTAAGTGTGTGCAGTACCTGTGACTCCTGGCAGAGAGAGTAAGTTTCCTACTTATTTTATAAACTGGGTCCACAGGTTAACCCTGTCTGGGAGTACCTCCTCTAAGTCTGTACATTCAAATGCTTTCAGGTCGATTCAAGCCCAGGCGCACTGCCCAAGAGAAGGACGACTGCTCTGTCCTAAGAAACCCTGGATTCCTGTTCTGGCCCTGCAGTGAAGCTTCTGCACCAAGTAAGGGAAGGAGGAATGGCAGACCAAATGGACAGTGTGCTGGAGAGGCAAAACATGGACAGACTGCCAGACAGAAAAAGGAATGACTCTCTTTCATCCTGTGTCCAAGTGATCACAGCTGCCAAGAAGAAAATCCACTCAGCCAAAATACCAGGCCTGATGGGAGCCAAGGTTCTCTGCTCAGAGAAACGGCACTGGGGAGGAGCGACTATGACTGGACATTACGTCATTAGAAAGGGCCTGCAGCTTGTTTTCTCCCCTCTACAGTATGAGAAACTCGTGATTCTTATGTGATTCCAGAATAAATATAAATGTCCTTTTCCTGGTTTACAGGGATGACTTCACATGCTTCCAACAGAGGTATGGTATTTCTGACAGTGAACAGTTCTTAATGCTGGAGTGTTGGGAGGGCCAAAGTTCCATCTTCCACACTCCCTGATTGGTTTGTCAGGCTTGGTGGGTATTAGAGATATATAACAGTGCATGGAGCGGGTGCAGGAACAACAGTCCACTTGTCTGTGTTCAGTAAATAGCTATCTCTACCCAGAAGTGCCAGGGAAACCAGGCAAGAGGGGAAGATACTAGGGAAAGCACCAAGAGCTCCCTGGCCTTGTCCTGCACCTCCTAATACAACATAGCCCCTCCTTCTGCTTTCAAGATACTCCAAGGCCCAAATCTTAATGAATGCTGGAAAGGGGTTTGTTGTTATACTTTGGGAATGGGGATGGTGCATGGGTACAGGGCTGGGGAGTTTCTTCATGCCTATTTCCAAATTTAAGAGGACTTGCAAAGAACAGAGGAGGAAAACTGGTAATTTCAACAATTCAGTAATGTTCTGGGTCTTAAATTCAGAGGTAGGACGAGATCATGTCTGTGCATATCATTGTTATTTTAGAAAAATGCATCTAAATGTTGCACATATTATTTCAAATACGTCTTGTAAAAATTTTCTGTGGTATGCAGGGAAGCAAAAATCCTAATGCTAAGATCGTTCTCACTTAGCTATGCAGCTTAGCATATAGCTGACACCCTCTTTGCAATGAGTGTGCCCCTCTTATACCCCAAGACCTGGCAGGCACAGCGAAGGCATCCAGGCGGAAAGAGCACTCACCCGAGTCCACACCATAGGTAACTGGCTGTAGTTGGGCACAGGAAACAGGCAGCAGCTCCAGGATTTAGTTTATAAGTAAGAACAAGCTTTGGGGGAAGAACAGCTGGTGTTGAGTCTGGTGCTAGGATTAGTCTGCAACGCTAATCACAAGAAGTGGAAAAAAATTAGGAGGTCCTGCCTGCCAAGGAGGTTTTCAAACACATGCGAGTGCGGCAGGCATGGTGGGATTAGATCCTCTCAGCGCCAATGAAGTAGGTGTCCGAGAGTCAGAGCCTGCATCTGAGCGGCACACCCCAGAGCTCTGAATCTGACACAGTAGAAAAAGGGCTACCACTGAGGCCAGCAGAGAGGGCATGCAGTGTGAGCTAGATTCCCAGTGCCTTTCCCTGATGCCCTGTGAGAAGCTGAAGCCAGTGGAGAATGAGAGAAAGAAAAGTCCAGACACACAGGAGAATATATCACACTCAACGCTTCCAGCCAGGGCTGAGAGATGAATAACACTGGACAGCTTTATGTGAGATGCCACTCAGGATGCTCGCAAAAGCAAAGGGGAAAATTCAGTAGACAACAGAAGACAAACCCATACCTCAGCAGCAGCACTGTCACCTGCCCCAGGACCAGTGACAGCAATGGCCAGGAACCCCTACTCCCAGTAATAGCAAAGCAAGGTATGACTGGGGAGTCCTATGACTTCCTGTGACCACCCTTAAGGGACAACTTACAGTTTCCTTTAAAATTGAGTTTCCAACAGTGGCCCAGTAGTCTAGTGGCCTGTAACTAGTCAGAGGAATCTGAGGTTAAAGTCTGTGGGGAAGGAGGCCAGAACCTCACAGGATGAAACAGGTACTCCCTCTTTTCCCTAAAAGGAGGATGGTGATGGGCCAACAGGAGACAGACACAAAAGACTCCATGGCTGTAGTTGGGCATGGGGAGAAGACCAAAAGATGGAGAAACAAAGTAGTGACTTGTCTTGAGATACTAGTATGTAGATGGAGCGGAGGGCATCTAGAATGACAAGCCCCTCCTCCAGCTCCAGAGTTACTACTAGGTGGTGCTACTCACTGTATTACTGCATCATCAGGGTACCACCAGGGTCATTCACTCTATCACCAGGCTACAGTGAGGGGTCTACACCACTGTCAAGCCTTAAGGAAGGACTGTTCTTTAGAGAGAGCTCAGCAGTTCCCCTCGCAAGGTCCCTTCAGTCCTGACTCTTGGAAAAGTGCCCAAGGGGTATTCATGAGAAGTCACATGTTTCACGGCAGCTTGAGTTGGTATGCTTAGATCTGAAAGGGAGACTTGGCTGTGATGGGCCTGCTGCCACACAGCCTCTCCTTAGGGTCACAAGAAGGCGTTCTCTCGGAGGAACAGCTGGAACAGATGTTCCCAGCATCCTTTCCCGCCTATCCCAGCTCCCCCAAACCCTCATTTTGGTGTTGCTATTTGCTTCTACAAAATGGAGCTTTTCAAAAAGACGTTCAATTTCCTTTGTTGCTATTCAGTTGCCATAGTCAATTAAAATCTATCAATGCCCCTGAATAAATTTGTGCTAGGTGAAGAAAGAGCCTCGGCACAATCTCTCGACATGATCTCCATTACCTTGTGTTACTTTAATAGCTACAGTAATAGTTTGTTATTAATGGAATTAAGCAATTTAGCTCAAGCTTCCCAGAGGTCTTTTAAGACAACTATTATAATTTGTATTCTCAGATTTTCCATTGAGTAGACGCCATGTGTTTTACATTACTTGCTAATGTTTCGAGAGATAGCAGTAGTATATTTAATATCTGGCTTTGTTTAATGATTCTAACCCTCCTTCAATGTAGGTAAGTGCTGCCGGAATTCTGAGCAGTTGAGAAGTCTACATTGTTCCAATAATTATCTTCAATATTATTCGGTCCAATTTTAATTTGTACCTCTACTTTGCCATCTATCTGTCCTTAAGATTTGATCCAGAATTGTATGTGTGTGTGTGCTTCCTTTTTGGTTTTCTCAACAGAAAACAATCTCCAGTCCTGAGCAAGAAGGCCGGAAGACAAAGCACTTGCTCCTAGTGCCACACAGACACATACATGTGCACACACACACATACCCGCTCGTATCTACTGCTCACGCTAATTTAGCATATTTGAATAGAGTCGTATTTAAACAAGGATTTCAGAAATGTTTTTTTGGATGGTTGCAAAACCTGTTTTTAGAAGAAATAAATGTATTCACTGCATTATGAACAGCTTGAGAAAACAAGATCTTACAATGTACACCATCTCTGTATTTAAATAGTTTCATTTCTATTCATGAGCTCCTTGATTAGATACATGGAAAATATCATCAGTAAAATATGAATAATTCTGACAAATTAATAGCCGATTTTTTAAAAATGAAAATATGTGTAAGCATCTCATTCTCATTAGATAAATGCCATCGGGGGTATATGAAAATCGTGGTTTGCCTAGCCTTGGTATACCAAGAGGCAGAGATAGCAAAACCCCTGGCCCGGGGCCTCCTGGGAACTTTGCTGGTAGTAAAGAGGTCGTGTTACTAGTGGGACCAGGTTGGGACAAACTTAGCTCCACACTTGTGCAGCACTTCCTGCCATTATGGGGGCAAGGCAGGGCAAGATGACTGAGCTATGAGATGCTGAAGCAGAAAAGAACCTTAGAGAGCATCTTGTCGGATGGCCCATTATGCCTTGGACTGTTTCCATCATAACAGGAAAGAGAGGAAGAGAGGTGGAAGTAACTCGCTTTTCAAGGTTAAAACACAACACATCCAAGAGAGGCTGGGCTAGAGTTCTGGTTTGTGGGCTCAGGATCTAATGCTATTTCTACAGACTGCAACAGTCCCATCAGGTACATGAGTGCCTGCATTTTGCCAGGAGCTGTGGTGACCAAATGGGACAGGCACATAGACTAAAGATCAGTGCCTTTGAGGAGGGGAAGAGAGCGGAAACATGGGGACTTTTCAGTGCTGAAAAGGGAGCGCTTGTTTCAAATCAAAGACTGGTGTGCGCATGGCTTTAGCACCCACTATGTGACACTGAACATGTCATCTAATATTTTTCAGCTCCTTTTGACCCATCTGCGAGAACGGGAGCAATCCCAACTTGGCAGCATTACCTCAAGGCACTCAAAGGTTATATGAGGACTCAAGAGGTTATTCCCAACACCCAGAGAGCAGAGGCAGGTTGATTTCTGAGTTTGAGGGTAGCCTGGTCTACACAATGAGTTCTAGGCCAGCCAGAACTACTCAGTGAAACCCTGCCAAAACCAAACCAAAACAAACCAAAACACAGCAGTGAAGGTTATACAAAGAGATCTTTGGGTTTCACCACAGGGAACTAACTCATTCACAGCAGCTCATATTAAAGGTGGCAGTGCAAGGCCTGGGAAGACCACAGAGAGCTTGGCAGAGGGGTTTGCTCCTCTTGCTCAACACACTTTTTCCTTTGGGACATCAATTTCCCTGACAATCAGCCTGTGAGTTACAAATGCACTATTCACGTAATTCTGGGATATCCCTTAGAGTCTTGTATAAGCATTTCCACAGAAAGCCTCGGTAGACCTCTCTGGTCCTCTTAGCTTGACATTCTCATTCCAGAAATCCCATTGGTACAGCTTATTTCTCACACCCAGGACTATCTTGTGTTGTTAGGAACTGAGGGGACTCCTTTAACTCAGATATCAGGCCCAGTCTGCTGAGATCATGATCTGCTGCCAACAGCTGGTACTGGGTGGGTGCAGCTGTTCTATGGGGTGGGGTGGGCAAGGCTGGAGGCGCTTGTCATATACAATGGAGGAGGTACCTAGAAGTGTGGCCAGTGGACCAAAGGGAGGGAACAGCCCATCCAATGAGGGTGGCAGAAGCAAAGTTCTGAGCAGAGAAAACAGTAAATGGGCAGCATTGGTGGAGAGGAGCACCTGACCCTCTGGTGTGTTTTCAGCACAGGAGAAGCAAGTATATTTGTCTTGGCCTACAGGCAATAAGGGAATCTAATCGTGCGCCGGGGTCAGTGAGTGGGAGGAGCTGGTAGAGGCTGGGGAGCTCAGTGGTTATTTGGGCTAGAATTGACAAGGGCCTGTGGAGAAAGTCAAGAGCAACAGAGAGTGGAGAGGAAGGAGACATGAGGCACAGGTAGGGGAGAACCAAGAGTCTGTGTGTGGCCTAAGGAGGAAAAGGTGGAGTATGCCTAGGTGACCTAGGTCTGAGGAGGTGATGCTGCCATTCCTAGGAGGGGCTTAGGACAGAGGTGAGTCCAGGTAAGTCTTGGCACTTAAAGGGCACTTTGGTCGGGGGAGGATGGATAGACATGTGGGGCAGGCGCTGAGGGACAGGTTTGGGAGTTGCCAGTTTATAGGTAAGGGACAGGAGATCAATAGTACTTGGAAGGCTGGAAGAGAGTGATAAGAAATCCAGACCCGCAGGGATAAAAGAGGCCACCTGAGAGTAAGAGGATTAGGGACTGATGGCCTGCACTGGAGAGCCTTACACATGTGCAAGCTACCAGTCTAAGACTCTGGGGTTCAAAAACTTAATGCATTGAAATCCCCAGCCCCATCACTCACCAAAGCTCCTCGGGACCCCCGTACTCCTTTCCTGGGGAGTTTATTTCCAAGTAGGAGGCAAATGGAAAAGAGAAACTTGTTCTGGGTCACCAAGCAGCACCAAAGTCCCTATTTGTCAGGGTTCTGTGGCAGTGTGACTTGGTGAGTCAGAGCCAAGGTATGGCATTACGATCACAACATACAGCAGAACTCATGCAAGAGTTTCACCTCGGGGAGTAGGAGTGACCCAAAGGTCATCTCAGAGTAGGATCATGAAAGACAGACAGACAGACAGAGTGAGAGAGCAAGAGAATGGGGGAGCAAACAAGTGGGTCCTGATGGGGTTGCGCTTTGAAAAGGTACATGTGCTCATGGCTGGGGATGACCTGGCTGCTGCCACTGAGTTGCAGAGGGCAGGCTCGGGGAGTGCCTGATTTCTAATTCCTATAGGAAAAGCCAGTGCACATTGTGAACTCTCAGGTTCTAGAAAAAAAAAAAAAAAGCTCAAGAGATGCTATTACCCATGCACCCACCTGTCATGGGTACCTGTTGGGGTATCTGTGCAGTGAAGGACTGTGTAAAAGGAGCAGGGAAAACGTTCTGTGCCACCAGGGATCCTTTGCCATACAGTGGACAACAGGCTTCCATACGACAGGGAGAGAAGCTGTTCTCCTTGGGAACAAAGTCCGAGGGTTTCACTGATGTAAGGAAAGAGGGAGGGGTAGATCTCAGCCTGTCTCCTGGATTAGCCTAGGCAGCCTTCCAAAGCCTGTAGGGACACTCATGACCCAGCTGCTGGCATAGGGGAGGTTAGGCTGGGAGCCCATCCTTTTAACCAGCCCTGAGGGGGAGCTGGTGCATAAACCAGCCTTTGTATTGAACGACTGCCACTCTGTTTACTTTCATAAGCCCCAACTTCCCATAAATCCAAGTCAGAATCAATCATCTTTTATGGAAGATATTAATGGCAATTCCATTATTTAATTCAATCAATGTAGACTGCACCCCCTCCTCTATTGTACTGAAGCCAACTTAGGGGGGCGGGGAGACTTTTGACCAAGCAATGGAAAAAGAAAGTCTAATGGCCTTGCTCACATCTCAGGACTGCAGCAAGATAAACCATGTAGGAAAAAGGATTTAGTTTCTGTCCGTTCCTTCTGTAGAGGAGGAAGGTTTGGATTCCACTGGCCTAGGAAAAATAAAGATACTTCTCTTGCATTCATTATGAGCTATCTGAGTAAGGACAGGGCTATTCATCCTTGTTGCTTTTTAGACATAGCTGCTGCCTGCGATCTGCAGCTTCCCAATCAGCGTAAACAAACACACTATGAACCCAGCTCTTCCAGGAACTGGCTCCAATGGCTTACAAAATTGCTAATCTTTTAGACCAAACAAATGGAGGTTAGTTACTCCCAGAAGTTAAAAAGAAAATCAAAAGATACAAAAAAACAAGAGAGAAACTGAGTGGTCTAGGAGGCCAAGAGATCAGCAGAAACCTCTAAAGAAAATATGTATCAGAGTTGATCTCCTTGCCCGAGGCACCCCTTTTCCACAGACTTCACTAAGCAAATGAGTGAGTGATCTGTGGTATGCAAACCTTGGGATGCATCAGCATCAGCTGTGGAGAGCTGGGTATGCCCTCCTAAGCATTAGAGCATAGAGGACTCCAAACATTTCTACAGCTTGGCATCCCATAACACACACCCCTGAGGAAGACCTGGCTGCTTAACCAGACTCAACTTTCAACGATCCCCCTCTGGCCACATGCCTGTCTTCCCGGCCCTACAGGAACTACGCCCTTGCTTGTGGGCACCTCAGCACCTGCTACACTCACCTCTATACTCCCTGCACCCTACCAGGAGACCTTGTCATTACTGTGGATGCTGTTCTCTCTGGAGGCGCCACAGAGACCGATTCAGCAGGATTCTGAACACTCTTGAGTGTGGTGGGAGATACAGTAGAGCTCCTCATGCACCCCGCCTTCAGAGGCATCTGGGGACTAGCTGTTCTCTATTTCCACTCAAAACAAAACAAGGGAAAATGGGCTTAAATTGCAGCAAGGGAGATTTAGGTCAGATAGAAGAAAAGCCTGCAGGAGCCACTGGAACGGGTCTTTGGGAGCTGATGGAATTTCCTTCCCTGGAGATCTCTGGGCAGAGGCTTTAGTGTCAGAGACAATCCATCCCCAGGGCTTGCTGTAGATTGAGGAGGAGGAGGAGGGGGAGGAGGGTTGACCTCTGAGCAGGCTTCTCCAGGAACACCACTTAGCAGCCCAGAGGACCCCTCACTGAGAAGACATGTTGTACGTGAACATGTCTGCCATCGAACATCAGTCCCTGGGGCTATCAGGATATCTTTGCTGTATCCCACAGAAATGCCAGGCTCTCTGCCTTGTGACAAAAGCCAGTTTCTCTCATTCATATCACTGGGGTTAACTTCGTCCTTACCCCTGCCGGCAATGCAGTTGCCTTCCCATCCATCTATCCCCAGCCAAAGCACATAAAGACCCAGTTCAGTGGGCTGGAGTGACAACTCCCCAGCCTCCACAGGACCAGCCAAGCTTGAGAAGGAGGGAGAGCACTCATCTGGAGCAAGCCTCTGAGCACACATTTTTAGAGGTGCACTCTCTCTTCTGGATGGCAAGAAACAGGTAGAAGGTTTCACATTCATCACCAGAATTGCAGGCTATTCCAAAGAAGGCCTGGAGGTAGGTTTGTGGCCGTCTATAGCCCATATATGGAATATATATATATATATATATATATATATATATATATATATATATTTCACATAGGTGACAATCTTTGCTCCATAGATTATCTTATACCTGTTCTCACTCCTGTTTTGATTTATGATGCCTTAGTAGGTCCCTCTATGTCCCCTGAATTCTTTTCTAGAACTAAGCAGGGGATAGGTGGATAGTGCTTCATGCTCTTCCTTGTCTAAGGGCCTGGGTTCAGTCTTTCCAGGCCCCAGGAATGAAGGTAACAGCTTCCGTTCTAGGATACTCATTGTGGAAAATTGCAGGCAATTTGAATTGGTCATTGAGAGAGAGAGGCAAAAGATGGATGTCTAGATAGAGCTGACTCTCAATCCTGAAAGTAAGGGGCTCAGCACCAAGCAGAGAATAATGCCACTGTGGTAGTGTAACCATTGATTAAGTCAGGGCCAGTGCCTCCCGAGAGCCAACACAGTTCAAAGGTCAGGGTGAAGGGATGGGGGTGAGGGCTCCAGCTGCTTTAAGCTCTTCTAGAAAGAAACAAGGGACCCATTTGCCTGCCCTCATACTCTTATTTGCCTGACCACCCTGCTGGCTGCAGGAGGAGAGGTTAAAAGGCCAGGAGGAAACTCGCCTGGAGCTGGTTAGTGTGGCTATGGAGAAATAAGCAAGTCTGAAAACCACTGTGGCCACCTTTACCGCAGAGCCTGACCACAGAGGTCTGTACAGCATTCCAGATGTGTGACAATTACATATCTGCCACCCCGCCCTGTTCCCTGGAGCAAACAGCTCAAGACTGCAGTTGCTTGAGAAGCCTGGAGAGAATGTTTCATAAGTCCAGGCTTTGGAAAGGATGTTGTCTGTTCCTTCAGGAGAAGGAGAAGGAAGAATGGACTCTCTTAGTAGTGAAGTTAGAACCCTAGGGACCTCTGGCATGTCTCTGAAGTGGCCCTGCAGACAGAGGGTAGAGCCAGCTCTGTACGTAGGATGATGGATCAGGCAGGAGAGGGGGAACTTTCCATAGAGCTAACCTGCTCTAAATCACCAACTTCCAGCCAGAACTAAGGTAGATGGTATACGAGGCTGCTGGCTCTGAGCACAGCTAGAGACTGTAGTCTCTGCCCTAGTGGGTAGAAACTAATAAATCTGTTAGAAGATGAACATCCAGGCTTAGTGTCCTGAAGAAATCTCCTCCTGCTGTCTCTTGGGTACCTGTAGTTGGTGTTCAAATCCCACTAAGATCCCTAACTACTTAATTACACAACCAGGTGGGTTAGTCTAAGCAGGCACCTCTGGAGGCCTAACCCAGTTAGGAAACTAGAAGGGGACATGGTCCTCCCATGCTTACTGTTTTACTGGAGAGTCACAGGTCACACAGAGACAAGGATTAGACAAATGATGAGACAGTAAGACTCACAGAAGGGAGCGAGACACTGGCTAATCCTGACAGCTCTCATGTGAGAGAAACCTGGATTCCAGACCCAGGGTTCTACTAAAGTGACTGTGACAAGTTACAACACCTCACCTGGACCCAAATTTATTGCTCTGCCTTAGTGATGGGGTGGGAGTGGGATGACAATAGTGTGGGACCCAGGGGCAAATACAGCACTTTACATGGAGCCTTCCTTCACCACAGACTGTCTCCCGGCTGAGCCAGGGGGAGGCAGCACCTGTGGGTGGGTAGCAAACAGTGATTTCAGAGAGAAGGCCAGGCTGCCTGCGCAGAACTCTTAGGGACAGGCAAATTACATTGGAGGTGAGCAGGGAACTGCCCTTCAGAACTTCCTGTGGCCACACCCTCACCCTGCCAAGCCTCATTTAAATGGATTATTGTTTATTGGCAGCTTATTCCATCTCTCGGGTTATGAATTATTTACCAGATAATGACTTCATAATTGTTAATGAGAGATGCCCCAAGGACATGCTGACATATCTTCTAAAACCACAGTGCTAATTGTGGTGGAGTCCCAGAAGCTCTCATGGGGGCATATCCAGTGTCACTCCTGGGAACAGCCTGACAGGCCCTTGGGGAGCCACAGTGAATCCAACCCCGCAACCCCCATTATATAGGTAAAGAAAATAGGCTCTGATCAGTTCAAAGGGATGTGTTTCCTTGGGAAATGGAACTGGATACACCTTGGTGGCTGTCTGGGATGCTTCTGTGTGGAGGTGGTCCACTCTCACCTCCTAGACACAGAGGTCACCTGCTGACTGGTGTGTTCGGTAAGCCATGGCAGCAGAATAACGGAGTAGTGGAGGTCTGTGGGTAGGCACATCCAGGACATCTCTGAAGGTGTGTTTGTTCCTGAAGAGAGCAAGAGTTAGGCTCCCATTCTCTGCTGGGGTCCTTGCCCTATAGACTATCAGCAAATCTCTATACAGTGCCATACTTTAGGCATCATCCCTGATAATACTTTATAATGTTAAGTAAACATTTTCAGAACCCTTATTTGCAGCAGAAGTTAGCAAGGCTTGGGGATTATACCCTGTATTGGGAAGGAGGTAATGCTGGTATTTGAATCCAGGCAGTCTGATGCTGGCAACTCCGCTTGGAACCTCTGCATCTTACTAGAAATGTGCCTAGTTATGGATGGCACGTGTGACTATTGAATGTACATTTCCAAGTGTGGCTTGAATGTGACATGGTATATAAAGGTCTGGGTTCCAGCAAACGTTGGGGAGATCTTCCTGACTCCTAAACCATAAACCATATTTCCAAGTTTTCTTTGTGACACACCTCAGGGAGTGTCCCGGAGATGGAGTTCCAGCCACTGCTCTCAGTTCTATGATGGGGTGGGGCCAGAGCCCAGTACTGATGAGCATGCCTGTACTAAGCCAGCAGTTCCTGGTGTGTGGGCTCTGGCTCAGCTCTGCAGGGCCACCCTCACATGCCTAGAGGAGGACAACAGCTAGGTGGGGAATCAGATACACAGGAAAAAGTAGAAAGCCCATAGCAGGGCTGAGGAGACTGGGCTGAACGAGTGTTGGGAGTGTCCCAGCCTCAGGGCTTCACTAGAGGAGAGAGTTCTCACAGAAGCACAGTGCTAGGGAAGATGAGACACTTAGGTTTAAGAGGACAAAGTGCTCCAAGGAGTACATTAGCCTGGCGGTCAAGATGCTGGCACGAGGCAGATTTCTCTCATTGGATCCAAATGTGTCAGCAGCTGCACCTAAGCGCGTGCCTATGCAAGATGGCAGAGCACTCCAAATGCATGTTAGAAAGCCTCAGAACTGGTGTTAAATAAATAATTACACTATTTATTCTGGGATGAAGAGGAGGCAGGGTACCACTCTATGTGCTAATGGGAGGGTGGGGCTCCAGCTTCATCTGGGCTGCCTCATGCATGCACATCCCTGAGCATGGAGCTCTAGAAGAGGTCTTCTGAAGACTCTCTGCATGTTCTGATTTTATTTCCCGTGGTCAGCATCTGCCTGGGTACCTGGGGGAGGGGCGGGGGGTGGGTTAATTGTTACCTCCGTGCTGTTATTAGTTTACTGTGTAAAAGCAGAAATACGCTTTAATGATTTCTTTTTTGTTGCTGCTACCTTACAATCCAGATGCTTTTATCTAAATGATTTGCTACAAATCAAAGGAAGGGCCCACGAGGGTTGCTAGGCTGCTTCAGTCTCACATGGGTGGGGAAGGCAAAGCTTCAGCTCTGTGAATGAGGCTTAAATATCTCCATCCTCTCGCATCCAGCTTGCGCATAAGTGTGAGTAAAAATACCGGTTAGCAGCTGTAACGGGTGAGCTTCCAAGTGGCCTAGATTGGCGGAGGATCCAGAAGCAAGTGGCATAGTCTGCAGGCTGCGATGGTACTTCTGCTTCCTGTGCAAGCTTTGGATTGGGGACTCTTCTCGTGCGGTTTCTGCAACATTCCCAGTGCTTGGTGTGGTGGTATCCAACCTTATAGAAACTGCTTAAGAGACATTTGCTAAGCATGTTCTCCCATAAGAGAAGCACTTAAGGTAAATTCTTGTTGCATCCTTCAGAGGCTATCGTAGTCTGTTTGGATGCTGGTCTTCCTGCAGGAAAGCTTGTTAAGGACAGAGCACTGGTCGAAGCTATCTGGATAGCAGATGTGGCATAATACATAGTGTGTCTGCCAATAAGTGTTTCGAGGAATGAAGGAGCCAGCACTGCAGCAACCTTTTGCTTTACACTGTGCTGAGTATGCATCCTGCAGCCCCCACTGTTTCTGGCACTGTCTGTTCCAGGCAGAGGTCATGGTGGAGGGAGCAGAGAGAAATTCAGGATGATAAGATAAAAGCTTAAAAGAATATTTTATTTGTTTTAATGAGACAGTATCTCAATATGCAGCCCAGGCTGACTTTCAACTCAAGATCCACTTTTCTCTGCTACCTTAGTACTGGGCTTATAGGCATATATCAACAAAATGGATTAAAAATACTTTCAAACAGTTTTTAATTGTGGGCAAGTGAGATTGTCTGTAATGGATGAAGACCCACAAGTTTAAGAACATGGTCACTCAAAAATGCACACGTGATCCTGTGCTGGCAAGACCATTATGAGCCCCCTCCCCCCTTCTTTTTTTAAAAAGGTGTTCTACCTGAAGCACTTCACAGAGTTCAGGCTGGGGTTAACCTCCATGCTTTACACCTGGCTGTCTTCACAGAGAAGACACATTCCCGACTGTTCCCAGCAGTCTTGGCTACCAGCGAGGATGACTACAAGCTAAGGCAGGCCATATAGAAAGTCAAACTTTGACACAAAAACAAACTCTGGGGTTTTCAGAGAAGCTATTTCTAGCCTAGGTGACAAACAAGGTTTTGAAGACAGAAGGAACTGGGATGTACCTTTCGCCCTGCCTGTCACCAGCTAAGTGGAATTCCTATGCACATACAGGCTCTGAGCTCCCTGGGTCCCTCCAGGGTATCTCCTGCCTTCTGATGGCCCAGGTATTAGTTGACAGTTTAAATTGGAGCAGCAATTCAAGCTAGATATCATCTAGTAAGAACAATTCAATTAGAAGTCCTGGTGGACAGACCCAGGCCTCTGGCAAAGCTGTCTGGGCCATGACCCTGTTCCCTGATGCTGGGCACGCTGGCCAGGTGGCATAACTGATTCCTTCCCTCTGCGTCTCCACAGTATCTCTGTAATTTCTTCCCATTGTCCCCCTACTCTCCCCTCATCTTCCCCCAGTCTCCTCACAGGAGTTCAGTGTTAGTCTCATTCTGATAGATGGCTCTCACAGTTACTGGTACAGTGGGCTGTCTCCAATTCCAGGGTCCTCTCCATCACACTGCCTGCGAGGATAAGGTCTGTAGTTCTGCAGAGTCTGGCAGAACATGATATTATATCCTCATGTATTGACTCAGCCCTGTTCCGGGACGATGGAGAAAAGGATAGACCCTGCTCTCTAGAAACTAATGGTAAAAGCAGGAAGATGAGACCCCAAGACAGAGGATGCAGACATAGCCAGGGAATGTGGAGTGTCAAGGAATTCCCCTGGTAAGGCCACAGGAAACAGGAACAAAGGTACTTTATTTAGACAGGTTTAATTCAAGAAGGACTCTGAATGTAACATAGAGACAAAGGGCCCAGCTGAGTGTCAAGTCCAAGGCACAGGTGGAGAAGAAAGAACAGAGGACAGTAGACAGATGGAGAACTGGGGGGAAGCCTTAGGGCACTGGTTCTCAACCTGTGGGTCTTGACCCCCTTGGGGGTCCCATATCAGATATTTACATTGTGATTCACAGCAGGAGCAAAACTTCAGTTATGAAATAGCAACAAAGTAATTTTATGGTTTGGGATCACCACAACATGAGGAGCGGTATTAAAGGGTCTCAGCATTAGGAATGGTGAGAACCACTGCCTTAGAGGATGGGAGGAAGAAGAGCCAGATATTTTCAGTTCACACAGCAAAGGAGGGCAAGGCTGAATGACTCCATAAAAATAGGAAGGAAGCCACCAAGGTCTGGAAGAAACTTTTGACGGAAACACATAGAGGGTCCTAGAAAGAGGATGTGCAAGAACATACCAGCCAGATTCAAGGCCTAGGTAAGGAACTGTGTCCAGACGGTGGCCATGGGCACGTTGCTTTTTCAAGGGACTGAGCACTCAGATATCTAGTGGAGGAGGTGGGCTATGGAGATGGAAAAGTAGCACGAACCAACGGGAATGACAGCATGTATGGTAGACAGAGCAGTACTGGGGTGTCTTCATGGCCCATCCGTGAGGTAGAGATCACAGAGGTCTAACAGAGCTGGATAAGGAGCCAGAACAGGAGAGGAGGAACAGGGTACCTCAGGGAAATGAGGCTCCCTTAAGTGGGGAGCAGAGGCTGGCAGAGGGCCGAGTGCATCAAAGGATGTCTATACAATCAACTCAGAGGTGAAACTGTAGTAAGCGCAGACACCCAGAGCCTGCACTTGAACAGCTCCCGCTCACTCAGGAGGCACCGGTTGTGGTCTTGAGGGTGTAGGATGTGCAGGGACTTTGCTTGTTGGGGGGAAAAGTACTATAAGGAACTAACTGTATGAGGTAGTTGCACAGTCCCAGTGACAGAGGCACAGGGTGCAGTGCAGGGTTGTTCTCAGTGCCAATGAGATTGGCATTGGCTTTCTAACTGCTCCAGAGCTCAGACCACTCTTAATTAACCCAGTCTTCAGTTCTGCACAGTCTTGAGTCTCCAGCTCATCACCCCTGGCAGCACAGAAGTCAGATTTCTCTCTCACTGCTTCGGGGACTTTTTTATTACTTGGGCAATTTCCATCCAACTTCAGAGGGCAGGCAGAAGCTCTCCACACATTGTTCCTAAACTGGTCTGCTTTGTAACAGGACTCAGTAAACTGGTCCAAGAATGTTTCTACTGGTCAACAGGGGCCATAGTGAGCTTCATCATCTTCTCCTATCATCTGGGAGTATGAGTGAGTATCCTGACCAGGAATAAAGAACATATCCAGTTCTGGACCCATATATGATGGCTACTCAGAGGGACAGTCGTAGCTGGTTTGCAGAGTTGGTGTTGATGGGATGTGGACAGACATTCAGAATGGCATTAGACACAGTTCCTACCCTTCAGGAATAGACCGATGGTAGGCCAGGCAAATAGCCAGTATAGGGACATCAGTCTGGGGCATGCAGACACTAAAGCCCTAAAATGTGTATGCCCTGGTATGCCTGGTGAGAACTGTCAGATCAACCTCTGCACCCATCCCAAATCTATGCATGATTTCCCAAAGTTGGGACAAATCTGAGTTCCATGCCAACCTGCAACAGCAACAGGGTATAATAAAAACCAAACTAAGGACAATTGTTTAAGGAACCCAAATCACGACTCCAGGGCCTCCTCAACCACTTCTTTCCTGGCACACGAGCAGTGCGAAATAACCCAATGAAATCTATCTTACAGTGAAGTGCACCTCTAAACTTCTTCTTTATCCTTCTGTTTGCTGGGAAGGAGATGGTTCCCAAACCCCACACTTTACTGACTCAACAGTCACAGAAGTAAAACATTCCCCAAGGTCTAGGACTATGAATAAGACAGTCCCTCCACCCCAACTCTGAGTCAGAAATGGTACTAGATTCATGGCAATAGCCCACCAGCTGTCTGGGTCAGGAGCCCATCAGTCCTTCTCCATGCTAGGAGGCAGCTGTTAGAGGCATAGTTGGGTTGTGGGCACCTTTATGGTGGCATCTGATTCAGGCCCCGCCTGTAGCTTCCTCTAACTTCCTGATTGCAATCTCTGCTCCCTATAACCTGGGATCATAGAAGCAAAGGCTTTTATCTGCCTCTGTGAAGAATCCCAGAATACTCTATTATCTTCAATTGCACTGTCACTGAGTCCCAAGACAAGGCTTTCTGACCAACAGAGAATCCTGCTATGGATGGAACACTTGCTGTCCTGATTCTCGAAGGTAAGTGCAGAGTATCTGCTGATCCTAGGCAGATGCTGTAAGGTTCCCAGTCAGGGGTCAGCTGAGCCTTAGCTATCCTGAAACCCTGCATTGCCACCCCATTCTCATCTTCCTTCATTGCAGGCTACCCTTTAGTGGTAGTAAATGTGTGAGCGTTGGCAAGTCCAGTTGCAGGCTTCATTATTGGTGTAGACATATGGCTGACTTGCTTGCTGGAAGGTGGCAGAACAGTGCTGTAGTTGCTTTTCATAAGATTTATGCTCTCGTTAGGTAGGTTCCCCCCGCCCCCACACACACATATACTGCCTGCTCAATCCCCACCCTACTCTCTCCTGGACTGACAGTCCTGAATCTAAATGTTAGGCCAGATCTCTCTAAATTTAACATCAGGACATAAATGGCTATGCAAAGTACATTCTCAGAAATGTATTTTGTAGGACTGCTATAGTAGATGATTCAAAATATCTTAGAGTCTACCTCTAAGGTAATAAGTAGGAGATATATATATACATATATACATATATATATATATATATATATATATGTATTACACACATATACATATCATTATTATATCCCTAACATAAGAAGCTTTGATAAATGATATATAGACTTCTAATTACTGAGATAAAATGCTACCTTAACATACTGTTGAGTCAAAACAACATTTACTAAGTAGTAGTGGGTACAGTGTGATCCCATGTATATGTGTGCATAGACATATGTGCACCTTTTATGTATGTATATGAGAAAAAGAGACTGTAAAATGTTAATCTCTGTAAAATATAACTATCATTTACCTGATTTTAGGTTTTTTGCTATATGAATATGTATATATATATATATATATATATATATATATATATATATATATGGATTTTTTGGTGTTGGAGGTTGAATCTGCGGCCTTGTGTATTCTAAGACTTCCTTCTGCCACTGAGCTGCCCTCAGCTCTTAGAGATGATCTTTTAAAACATAATATTTTTATGATGCCTAGTACATTTTAATAACAAAAAGCTGAACTGTAAGGTTTGAACTTTTTCAACTCTAAAAAAACAACGGTTTTGAGGTATTTTAAGGTTATGTAACTGCTGGTCATCTCCAGATCTTTCTCCCTACCAGACACTCAAGAACTGATTGAGGCCAAGATGGCTGAGGGAGGCCTGGGCACCTGTAATTCATGGTAAAACTCTCATCAACCATTCAGTAAGTGATCAGTTCCATTTCCCTCTTTCCTTTGCCCTTCAGAATGAGAGAAGACACCTTTGTCCCTATGAGATCCTCCCTCATTCCAGATTTGTTAAGCAGAGACCTACCTTGCGCCGTCCGTCTCTGGTAAGCTCAGGATTGGTCCCCAGGATGCAAAAACTTCGATGGCCACCAGCACTTAGCAATGCATGGGCATAGCGGGGAAGCCAGACGGTCTGGAGAGAGAGAAGGGGGAAAGAATGAGGTTGGGGTGGAGAACAACTCTCCTTTTTTGAACTATCTATTTTGAGTTCGTGGATGACCCCCTCCTCCTTAATGGATGCTCGTCTCTACCTTAGGTAGAGACATGCTGACCATGACGCTGACCCCTCCTCCTGTGGATTCTCTTAAACAAGAGTACCAAACCCTATCATAGCATACCTGGATGATGTGCTACAATGAGCAGCGCCTAGCTCTAACCTCTATCACTGAGCCTTTAGCAGCAAATAAGAATAAGAATGATGGCATTGTTGCCCACCCAATCCACACAAAGCAGTTCAAGATGGAAGACCCCAAGAAATTCAGTCTTTAATCTAATGCTGAAAAAAGACCATAAAGTCCAGAATCACAATAACAAATCATTACTTCTTTTAGACAAGGGGGAAGAAGACCTTGAGGAGGCGAAGAATGGAATCCCTGGAGAGAAGTGTTTTAAATATAGATTTAATACCTACTAGAAGGAGGCTATCTATTATGGGAAAGAAGAGTGATCCCTTGTTCACTCTTTCAAGCGTAATATATGAGAAAGTCATCGCCATGATGGGAAATGGCATCCTCCCTGCAAAAGCACAGGACTGTCATTACCTGGGAATCAATATATTTTTTTAATGGAATATATCATTAGCAATTGATTTTCCTTTTTCCTCTTAGCACTCCAGGGTCCTAGCTAGCAGAAGAAGGCTTTAATGTGGTATGAAGGATTTGGACAGGTAAATAAGTTATTGTAAACGAATCTCACCTCATGGCCAGCATCTGACGACACGACAGGTCGTTTGCTGATTCTCTTTACTTAAGCTTTTTCAGCTGGCTCTGACAGGGACACCCGTGAGCCATATCAAATAGCCATTGGAAAGCTGAAGGTGGCAGAAATATTACTTTTCCCAAGGACAGAGTGTTTCCTTTATGATTAAGAAATAACCTCTGTGGGGAGGCAAAGTGAGCCAAGGTCACCATTTAATTTTGACACTGAGCCAAAGTCGTGAATACATTTCCTCCACCAAGCCAGTGTGATGCATGCGGAGACATCGATCATCCCAGCCACAAGGTATTGGCAACAATGGTGATCGGAAGATCAATGAATTTCTGGGAAAGATCCTCAGCAGATAGGTATTGGTGAAGAGAAAAGTCTAAAAGGTAGTGGTCACACAGATTTTAGGTTCTCAAGAACCTCATCCATCCATCCATCCATCCATTCATCCATTCATTCATTCATTTCTCATTCATTCAATTACTATCGAGTATCTACAGCATGTTAGGTCATGCCCAAGGAAATGGAAATTCATGAATGAACAAAACAAATATCACCGTGGAGTCCACAGTCTAGTGGGAAGAAACATACAAGAAACAATTGAACTTAATAGGTGAAGACTGTATTAGAAGAAGGTGGGTACTATTTGTAGGGATGGAGTAGGACATGTTGATATTTGGTGACTGCTGAGTGTGTGTGAGGTCAACATCACAGAGTGTGACATTGTGTACATATTGAAAGGGAGTGGGGAACGGGTCACACAGGAGTCTAGGACAGAGGGAAGAGCCAGTGTAAAGGGCTTTGGGAATTGGGACATCGTTCTAAGATCAATGAGAAAGTCTCTGTGGCTGGGACATTCCAAACATCTTCTGGGACATTCCAGAAGATGAAGCTTGACTCTTGGTTACTCTGATTGTGGAGGGACTTGTAGGCCACTGGAAAGGCTGTTAATTAAAAGCACAAGGATCCTGGCTACCAGACACCTGAGAAAAATCACTCAGAAATCCAAGTTAGGTTATCTGCTTTTCTTCTCCTCAACCTAGGTAGGTTCTTGTCTCTCCAGTCGGACAATACCCCTGTCCTAGGTTGGACCTGAATGAATATGGCACAGGACAGGCACAAGTTAACATGGCAGTGGTGGGGGAAGGCTTACAGAACAGAACAGTCTATGACTTACTCTTACAGCAATGGCCTTATGTTCCTAGTCGTACTGTGTTAGAGGCCACTTGTGAGGAGATCACAGTAAGTGTTCTGAAAGGATTAAGCCACACGCAAAGCCAGGCTTCTTTTCCTGATAGGAAAGGACCCATTTGCTAGTGTGCAGGAACCATTCTCTTCATCCAGGTCAGCTTTTTACCCTACCACCTGCTCTGTGTCCTTTGAAGCATGCCTGATCTATATTGGGTATCACTATGGTTCTGACGTCCTCTGACTTCTGGCTAAGTTCAACCTATGTGGGTATCAGGAGGAGGCGGAGTATGGGTTAGCCTTGACCCTGGTTTTTTTTTTTTTTTTTTTTCCAAATGCTGTCTATGTTCCTCAGATGAAGGGGCCAGTGCTACATGCAGGAGAGGGCGTCCCTCGCTCCCCACTAGGTTACAGTAATAGCTGCCTCCCCCCACCGCCTGCAGCTTTTAGGCAGTAATTACCTCTATGTTCACTCTTAGGGTTGGGATATTGTACTATTGTATCTTTAAGCCCGACCTATGCTTCTGTGATTTGCTCTTTTGTTTGACTCTCTTCAAATGATGCATTTGAACTTATTTGTTACTTTTGGAGAGGATTAAACAAAGGACTTTACAATGGGGATTCTTACATAACCACATGGTGTCACGATACCAAGTAAGTTACTTAATTCCTAAGAAGCCACTTCTTATTTCTCAAACTAGAGAATATGCTTCCGGAGCCCTTGTATGTCTCATCAGCACTGTCCCCTCTCGACAGGGCTACCAGGCATTCCATGTCCCCAGCAAGGAGCTCCCAAGTCACAATGCATCTTTGGCTAATTCCTACTCGGTGCTCTTTCATTACATCTAGCCCCAATCTGCTTCAGTGGTTTTATTTATCTTGTCATATCTTTCCCCTCTTGCTGTTTTTCCTCCCATCAAACCTCCATTCCTTGCAGTCAGATGTGGGGCTGAAAACAGATAGTATCTTAATACTTGACTCTCACGGCAGTGCACAATAGATCGTGACGAATCAGCTTTCCTTCTTAGATGGTCTACAAATTACACCCACTCACCCACGCACACTCTGCCTTAATGAGCTACTTGGCATAGAAAATGATTTTAAGCTATTAGAAACCCAGTTTCAGTGATCAGAAAGCCATTTCTATGCGTATGGACCACAGTGACGGCCAGCATGGTGTGAATAGCCCTAAGGGTGCAATGGTAATGCTCATCTCTCGGCACTAGCCAGTGGTACATAACCAGAGGGAAAGCATGGCTGGTACTAGGAATCTAGCCAACTAACCCGGGCTAGTAAGGCTGGGGAATCTTAGAGGAGAACCTACTACTGCCACCTTACTCAACAAGTATAACTCCTAACTGCATTCTAAATGTGTATCCTTAGACCGCTGGGAAGTATAGCTCTCACCCCTCATCAAAGAAATTTCTCATTGCACCATAGGGAGACAGTTATGGAAAACCACAACTGGTTAAAATGCAGAGAACAAGCAAGCGTGGGGTACTCAACCTTTCTGACACATGTACAACACAGTGCCCGATCCTAAGGCTTGGGGAGCTTTACAGAAGAGGAGGCAGAGACATTATGAGGACCAGGAAGTCTGTTGTGAGATTGTGTCTTCTAGAAATGACAGGGAAGCTTAGCTCACAACACCTCATCAATACGGCTGCTTAAACAAAACCTGAACAATGACACCTCAACAAACATGCTAACATGTAAAGGGAGAAATTCCACAGGGCCCCACTCATAGACAAAGAACTACAGGCAACTAAGGAATGCAAACCAGGAGACAAAGTCTTTTCCAGGGACGAGCCTCTTAGTTGGTTATCCAATATCACATGCTCAGCTGTAATATTATATACATATTATAACGGTAAATGAATGGAGCAGGCTGCATTTATATATTTAGGCATCGTGTGCTTGTGTGTTTAAAGGAGGCCTTGATTTTGAGAGGGAGTGGAGGAAGGAAAGGGAAGGAAGAAAACGATGTGATGAGATTTTAATTAAAAAAATAAAAACTCAATAAAAAGCAAATAACCCTTTTCTAGTAATATTTTGTTGTTTTAAACAGGGTCTCTCCACACATAGCTGTCCTAGAGCTTGCTATGTAAACCTAGCTGGACTCGAACTCACAGAGATCCTCTTGTCTCTGCTTCTTGAGTGCTGGGTTTCAAGAAGTGCATCGCCATGTCTGGCTCTGGTAATAATTAGGATCCAAAAGCAACATTGCAAACCCTTCAGTTTCAGAGGATCATGGCCTGGAAATGTCTCAGAATGGACTCTAAGAAGTCACACGGTGCAGGATAATAACTCACTTGGGGACTTGATTATGGTTATTTCAGGTCAAACTGATCCCTTCTCTTCTATTAATTGAATTACTATGGGGACAATTTCCAATCTTAACAAAGATGACATAAAAAAAACAAAAGGACAGAGAATTCTCTTTAAAAATCACACCAGGTAATGTCAGTGCTTGTAAATGAGATCTATATAACCTTCACCTCTCAGGGTGCTTAACAGATGAGACGGACAAGACAGAGACCATTATGAAAACAAGAAACCAGAATGGGCTGTTTGGGTTAAATGCTGAGAGATTTCAAAAATCTAAGTCAGAGAGTCATTTCAACTCAAAATCTGTGAGTACAGATGATTCCTGACATGAACCAAACTGATAGCCAAGAGAATTATAAACAAGGACCCTAGGAGTTTTTAACATCTCTATAAAAGACACCATGTTTTTTTTCTTTTCTTTTTTTCTCTCTCTCTCTTTTTTTTTTTTCTGGAGAAAAACGGCCTGCGGAGAAAAGAAACCAATTAGGGAGTCTCCAGTTTGATATAGGATCAGAAAGCAGCTATGCCTGACTCTTGACCATACACCCCAATTATGGTTCTAGCACTCAGCAGTCCAACACCCCTTGGCTGGCTAGGGAACAGAGATTCCCTCTTTCTTGGAAAGCAAAGGAAAGGAGCTGGAGGCTATAAGCTGAAAGGAGAAAACTAGCCTCAAGCCTCCCTCCTGCCAGCCTGGATGCAGGGTTCCCCAGCAGCCTTGGCATGAGGCTCAGACATCCACTCCAAACACATCCCGTAGAGGGAACACTCATTCATACTTGCTTTCTTTCAAGAAGACAGAAAAACAGGCCATCCATTAATAATATCAACCATGGGCTCACCAAAGCCTGCAGGCATCTTGCCAATACAAAAATAAGCATCAGGTTTATCCATTAAGTTCACAACAGTTCACTGGGCCGAGGGGTCCGGAAGGCTCTGCTTTTAAAACAGAGAGTGGGGATGCAAAGACAGAGTACGTTCTGAAAGTCCACCCGGCACCACGCAGACATTTCCCATTTCTATTAAGGTCCAGAGTTGGCCACTGATGAGATCCATGACTTGTTTTCAACTGTTAGCGAGGCCCTGCCTGGCAAGCTTTATTGTAGACATATATTCCCTCAAAGCAAGCTTGTGTGTGCTGGGGCCATGCTGCCTGTTTAGAGAAACAAAATTTCCACGATGCTCTAGGTTTGTAAAATCCAGTTCCCGCACATTTTCTCCTTTACCTTTTCTAACAAGTTGATGAACCAAGTACTTTTATTATCTCCTGTTTTACAAGCGATGAGGAAACAGGCTCTTGGCAAATAAGAAGCATCCCAAGTCCCACAGAAAGTCAACAGGGAGACAGAACTGGAACTCTGGATGTTTGTATATACCTTTGTTCTTGAGGAGGATGGACCTGACACTAAGGATCTTAGAGGGGTCCTATGCTTGCTACATAGTCACCATGCAGACTGAATGAAAGGAGAGTAAAGGTGTGAGGGACTGCCCTCATTTCAGTCAGCCCCGGAGAATCTACACCCCACTTAGCCTCCAAACAGCCTGGTTGGGTCAGGTGACCTCGCCCTGTTTCAAAGCTCCCCTCCTCCACCTGCCTCTGGCTTGTCAACAGTGAGCAACTCTCTTCAGTTCTTTGCAATCAGTAAGATGATTAACCCAACGTTCCCCACTCTGTCTCTTCATTATCATCCTCCGCCCCACAAGACAAAAGTGGAGTTAAATGACATTTAAATTCTTCCTAATAAGAGGAATTAAGTCCTGAAGAGGAAGATTTTTGTCAGAGAGCTTCAGAGCCAGAAGCCATTGATGGGTAAGAATTTTTTCACACTCTCCTAACTCCAGGGACCAATTTTTTACTCATTCTTGGGTCAACTCTCTGTCTTTCTCTCTCTTCATTAAGACAATGATGACAATGACATGCACGAACTGACTATCTTAAAAAAAAAACAAACACAAAACAAAACAAAACAAAAAAATTCCCACTATTCCTGGATTCTTATTTCAGGGCTCCACTTTCGCCACCTATCTTTCATGAAAACCTCTCCCTCTCTCCTCTGTGACACAGAACACTCACTGTTCAGAATGCTAAGCAGACACATTAGTTATCATTGGCTTATACTACTGATGCTTGAATCTGGGTACTTCATCTCTCATCTTACTATCCAGATTGATTTGTGTGTTCCCAAACATATCTATGTTGAAACCTTAGTGCCCTGCATGGCTGCATTTGAAGGTGGGAACTGCATAGCAGTAGTTATAACTGTGGATCCAACCTGACACCATGTTTGAACTGGTACCTTCACAAAAGATAGAATGTCATTAACAAGCCTCCCCTGACACCTCCCCAAGAAGACATAGGAAGAAGGTTTCAGCTTGAGGCCAGGAGAGCACTACTCTAGAAGCTGCCTACTGGGGACTGCTCTGGGACTCTCCAGCTTGCAGAACCATGACGTCATTTTCAATGGTGAAGCCTTCCAGACTGTGGCATTCTGTAATATCAGCTTGAGCCAAGTCACACTTGCCTCATGGCAACAACAGGCTCCCCTGGGGTAGCTTTCTTTGTTGCTGTTACAGGGATTGTGCTAAACCCTGAGGCTAGTCACAGAGTTTCTCAACAAAAAGGAGCTTTTGTTGCAGTCCCAGGTCCTGGGACCTTGGCGAGTCCAGACAAATGAAGCTTTTCCTAGTGTCCTGATCTCAGACTCCCCAGCTCTTCTCTGTAACTGGACATTCGTCTGCCCCTCCCTCTAGAAGTTTCCCAGCACAGTGTGGAACATGGACACTTTGCCTGCAAACACTGGAGAATGTCACAATATCAGCATGTGTGCCACCCATGAAGCCCTCCAAACAGGCCAATCTGGAATCAATGGATCCATAACTTAGATTCCTCATTGTCTTGGGGTGAAAAGAATGTAGAGACAAGGAAAATAGGGTGTTCTTGGCTTGAATGGATCCTATTATGTTACCACAAACTGCCAGAAATCTAGACTGAAGCATTGCAGATCACACCCAAACTACTAGTCCCCTTTAGAAATTAACAATGATGCACCCAACTCAGTCATATCCCTCAATGGCAGCACACAACTTCTGTCCCCACCACACAGTTATATGGATGTTTCTGTCACTGGGGCAGGACCTTTGTACTTCCTAAAGTCTGCATGGTAAGGGGATACTGAAACCACTGACTGGACTTATTACAGCCTGGCTTGCCCACCATGGTGGCATCAAAGATGTCAGCAGAGGGTACACCTGGCATATAGTAGATACTCAGTGAAGCCTATTGAAAGACAGAAAATGTATCCAAGATGTAACTCATCTTCTACAATTTTTCTTTGAACATCTGGAAGATAGTCACACCATAGTTTTCTGACTGGAATACAAATTAGTTTGAAAAAAAAAAAAAAAAACCAGACATCGCTTCCAGATTCTGCACTTATAAACAGGCTCACATCCTCCCTTTAAATTGCAATAATTCCTTCCCAGATGTTGCTTCTCCTTCAGACCCATAAATTTAAGCTTTTCATGATGACGCCTCACATTTGCCTGGCACTGTGGACTGTTTGGAGCGTTTCTGCATCTCCTCTGCCTCATTAGACCGCCTCAAGTGCCCTGAGAGGCGGGGTAGCACCAACATCCCTAATTCATGGACAGGCAGGCCAGCTGCTGCTGCATCAAGTAGACCAGGGTAGGTGTGAGCTCCTTTCTTTTCTTGTATAGGGAGACACATGGCACCCCTTTGTCCAGCCCCGTCTAGGTAGACATGTGCAGTGGTCATGCCCATTCCTGTTTCATGAAGCTCTCAGGGATGCTGTCTCTTTAAAGCTCTGACTCAACTGTAGATAAGTTTCTCCCCTGGATTCCCCCTGACAGCTCCTGGGGCCAGGCTATAACATTTAATCAAGACTTGCTGAAGAGTCTTGGGGAATGAAACCAAACAATAGGCCAGGAGGCAGAGGGAAAGCCATGGTAGGCTAGCAACCCATAGATAGGCAAGCTGGTCTCTAGCCTATTCTCAGGGGACCTTGGCTCTGGCTAGGCTCAGCTTAGCTTTACAGGACACCCATACCTCAGCAGTAGGTGCACCTCAGCACCAGGTGTCAGTCCCAGGGGAACTCACATCCAGCCAAAAGCATGTTGTAGATCTAAGCCCAATGAGAGCAGCTGCCTCTTCTCATCTAAAGCCTATTTTTTCCCAGGGAATAGTTGCCTGGTAATTTAGGGGTGCCTGCAGTCCACACCTCAAACACTCGAGTAGCCAGTGCATCAGAAAGCTTGAGGAGTACATCTGAGTGTGTCAGGGGGCTGGAGACAGTATCAGAAACAGAAGGGCTAGGAGATTTTCCAGCCCACTTCCAGGGTCTGGAATGGGTTACCTTGGTTCAGCTGCACCTGGTACTGTTCAGGATCTCCCAGCATTCCCTGCCTCCCTAGGCCTTGACTTCTTAAGAGTTTTGAAGAGGAATGTTGGCAGAAAGGAGACTTGCAGGGTACTGCCAGGGAGGCTTCAGGCTCTGTACATTTCTGCATTCTCAAAGATATAAGGAGAGGCCTGGGTCCTTCTCTAAGTGTAGGGTCTAGAGTCGGGTTCATGGATTGCATGGCACAATTGGAGTTCCATGTCTCAGATACACTGGTTTGGGAAGTTAGCTCAGTCTGTATTATAGGTAGAAGATTTACCACCTAAGACAGCTATTCTTACCTATGGGTCATAACCCCTTTGGTGGTAGAATGACCCTTTCACAGGGGTCATCTAAGACCATTGGAAAACACAGATATTTACATTAAGATTCATAACAGTAGCAAAGCTATAGTTATGAAATAGTAATGAAAATAATTTTATGGTTGGGGGTCATTACAACATGAGAGACTGTATTAAGGGGTATCAGCATTTGGAAGACTGAGAACCCCTGCACTAAGACACCTGGGTCTAAGTCTCAGCTCTGTTACTTAGCAGCAGGTGATGCCACCACCCACCTCCTTTCCCACTCGCCTGAGTCTCATCTTTCTGAAAGAGACAATAGCACTAAATATTAAGGTTGTTGTAAGAGTTCATTAATGTTCAGGCTGGGTCTCTGGCCCCATCCCATCCCATCCCAGCAACTGGTAAATCAAAGTGCAGACCCAGAGCCCAGTCCTCTAAGGCCAGCAGTTGAGAACCCCACCTCCCCTTTTAAGCCTCAAATGGACCTGGGAGGCACTGCTTCCTCAGCTGCTAAAGAGCCATTTTGCTTGAATGGATCTGAGGTTGTTCCTATACTCTCAAAGGAAACAAAATTGTGAAAGAAAGTCTATGGAGATTATGAGATTTTTTATCCAGATATGATGAATTATCCATTCAAAAAAATAAACCACAGACAGGCATGTTTCTCCATACTCAAGCAGAAAGCAGTTATTACCAGGAATTTCTGTAAGTATGCTGTTTTTCTTGGCCAATGTAGAAGCTGCCGAGGAAATGAAAACAGAACGAGAGGCTGACTCGGGTTTTCCTGATCGCTACCAACATGTGCAGGTAAGTGGCTTAGATGTACCAGGGCTTCATGGTTCCTCTGAAAACTGTAAAGCTGGGCTGGGGGTGTGGCTCAGTGGTTGAGTGCTTGCTCAGTATGCATAATACCCTGTGTTGAATCTCCCGTATTATACATGTACATGTGCAGACGGAAACAGGGACATACACACACACACACACACACACACACACACACACAGAGACACACACAGACACAGACACACACAGACACACAGACACACACCCACAGACACTCACAGACACAGACACACACACACAGACACACACACAGACACGCAGACACACAGACAGATACACACACATACACAGACACACACAGACACACACACAGACACACACAGACACACAGA
>JANHMN010000010.1:51810345-51863736 GCA_030674055.1 Rhabdomys pumilio | reverse complement strand
AGACACACACACAGACACACACAGACACACAGACAGACACACAGACACGCAGACACACAGACAGATACATACACATACACAGACACACATAGACACATACAGACACACAGACAGATATACACACACATACACAGACACACACACACAGACACACAGACACAGACAAACAGACACAGACACACACACACAGACACTCACAGACACAGACATACACACACAGACACACACAGACACGCAGACACACAGACAGATACACACACATACACAGACACACACAGACACATACAGACACACAGACAGATATACACACACACATACACAGACACACACACACAGACACACAGACACAGACAAACAGACACAGACACACACACACACACCCCACCCCACTATGGCTCACCAATCTCACTGCTCTTGTGCAAACTAAAGTACTGACTGTGAGTCAGGCCATGCCCAGGGCAGCCTGTGGGAATGCACCCAGTGTCAAGACCATAGACTGCCATGAATGGTGTCTTGATGCAGGCAGGAAAAACAGCTGCAAGAAAATGTGCAGCATAGGCTCATGGTCACACGACTAGCCAGGAGAAAAGATGCATTGTGAACCCGACTCTCCTAGTTCCTTGGCTCCTGTGTTTTCTTCCACCTGAGAATCCTTCTACACTTGAACTGTCGCCAAAGAGCTGGTAGGAAAGTCCCTGGCAAAGGTTAGACAACAGCACAGCCTTCCTGCAGAAAGCCCCTTCTCCACTTTCCAGTGAGCATTAAATCAAATATTCCTTGCTGTATTTCTTTTTAAGCTTCATGTTTCTAAATTCAAAGACATCTATAAATAATACATACTCATGTATATGTACATTTAAAGGATAAAAAAATAACAAAAGACACCTGTAGATTCTTACGAATACTAATAGTCTACTTCCAACACAGTGGAAGCAAACGGCCAATGAGTGAATTACTCTACTTCCATCCCTCCCCAGCAAGGAGGGGCCCTTAATTCTCTGCCTCTTCCCACGGTCACATTTAGCCATCTGCTTCTTCTTTTGTATGTGGGACTGTGTATTTTTTCCTCTTCAGTTTTATATGAAACATTTAGCAATGAAGTAGCAAATAAAAATACTACATACCATCTAGAATTCATATAAAACTGTACTTGGCTTTAACGCATCTAAAGGTTGATAAAACGAAACACATAGATGCTTCTGAAAGGCCTATTTATATTTTATTACACATTACACACATTGTAGTCCATTGAGAAAATTTAGAAGGTGATACTGCTCCCTCTGTCATAAGGAAGCATGGCAAAGATTGCCATATCCAAAGAGTTTTTCCTTTGGAATACTGGGCAACATCTTGCAATTGCCACAATGGACAGAAATGGTTCAAGTCATTCATTTGTTCCCCTGTTAGTCTTTGGAAGGAACAGAGCATCACTCCCTCTAAAGAGTGTACTCTTGGCACTACCTAGCTATCACCTTCCGTTTCTAGTCTTCATTCCAAATTGATGACCTGGACAGAGTTCCCTCACCTCTGCATCAAACACTTGAGTCAGCTGGAAGTAGGTCCAGCTGGCCTCTGCCCCAATTTTTGACCCACCTCCATCCAATTTGCTAGCTGGACTGACTGTGGTTGGTGGTGGGAGAGCTCTGGGCTAGAGGGACCAGGAAGGCATTATACCAATCCAGTCTGGTCGCTAGAGGCTCAGAGAGCCCGGAAGAACAGACTTAAAGGAAGTTACTCAGAAGGAACTGTGTCCTGAAATAAGGATTTAGATTTCAATTCTCTCCTTGGGAGTTAATTCAGGAAGCACCGCAAGTGAATGGGGATGTAAGAAAGAACAGGAGAAAATAACGGTGAGTATATTAGCAAGCAGGTTACCATTGTGGGCAAGTTGGACTTAGTCCTACAGAGGATCCTCTGAAAGGCTGTGGGGAGCACCTCAGACCTGTCCACCAAGACATGAGGATAATTCCTGCCAGGATAATTCTCACCGTGTTCCACCTATACAATGCTGCACCTCATACCCCTTGCTTGCCCTAAGGCTAGGCTGTGGGCTAGGAGGGTGGCCTAAACATCCTCATGCAGAGACAGGTAAGAAGAGGGAGTTGTTAGCAGGTGACCACGCTCTCAGTTCCAGTGGCAGACTTCAGCTCTCATCAGTAATATGTGCACTGGTAGTGACTACGGCCTCAGTGCCTGTTCTCAGACTATTATGTGAGGGGGGTGAACTGCTCTACACAGTGTAGCAGACCTTGAGTATGCCCATCCCCTCAGCAGAAGCCATGTCAAATGTGTTTATAATGGGATCATCTGGTATCTGTCGGCCGAGCAGCAACCATGTATGAAAAATACCGTTGAGGAGCAAATTAAGTGGTCTGTCTGCGAGCAGCCTGTTTAGATGAAGAAGGGCCGGTGTTGACAAATCTATTAAAATTATACATAAATTATCTAAGAGTACATGGATACATGTTCAGAAGGAGGGCATTGATCTTGGGCATTTTACATACGGTCTGGATTAATTCATCTTGCCTCACTTGAATGGAGTAGTGATGTTTAAGGGAAGAGGTGGGAAAAAGAAATTATGCCTGCCACCTGCCAGACCCAAAGAAACACTGTGTGTTTTCATTTTTTAAGATGATGACTTAAAATGCCAAAACGTCCAGATATTGCCAAGGTCCTCCACAAACAGGGTCGGGAACATAAGACTCTAGACGCCTCCCGAAAGAGAGAATGGAGAGTGGGGAGGTCAGGTGGGCTCTCCAGTCAGGCAGAACTGGAGAAGGGATGGGAGGCAAGTGCCTTATTTGATGCTCCAGAAGGGCTTTAGGGATGTAAGGCAGAAAGGGAAGGGAGCCAATGGGAATTACCATAGCCAAACACTATAGAGTATGGGTGAGTGAGTGAATCCCACAGGGAGCCTCTGAGAGCAAAGGAGAGTACATCTTCCTCTTGTCTCTTCTCAGAGGCCAGGAAGTTGGAACATTGTGTTCAACTTCCATTTGTCCTTGGCTGAGGGTTACTGGCAGGGAATGAAGTCCTTGGCACTCCATGTCTTCTCCAAGTGGTCAGCAAAGGGTTCAAGGACTCTGGAGACAGAGCCTCTAACAAGTGCAAACACGCTGTGCTGAGGATTCATAACCTCTGATTATTTGGATGGGATTCAATTTGCTACTTTCAAAAGTCTAACAAAACCAGAGTACCCCTCCAGCCCCCATGTAACCATGGAATAATATTATAATCATTTTGCATGAAAACTGCATAATTTCTCTGATGGAAGTACTGGCTTTGAACCTCTCAGGGCTTCACCCGCTACATTACTTTTCAAAGTCTGAGGTAGCAGGTTCCAATTATCTGAAAAACATTTAAAACAGTAAAATGGCACAATACCTAGTGTGATCCAGACGGAGAGAATGCACATTTTCCAGGACAGGCACCCTGATTAGTGACTGTGATTGTTAAACACATTTCAGGTAATACAGTGATAACGGACATTAATAGTCGCAATAGTGCTGGAGTGCTGAAGTATAATCACTCCTGATTATATTACTATTTCCTTTTGTAGAGCACAGTGCATATTTCCAAATGACTCTGAGCTCATTAACTGACACAAAAGCCCAGTGGTGGGTCCACAGAAAGGGGGTCAGAAGGGTCTCACAGTTCCTGGTATTTGGAATGGGGGAAACATGGACCCGAGTTCAGAGGGGGCCCAACAAACACAGCCCGCTCTGTCCCTTGGCTTCCTTAGAGACCTATTTCACAGGCATCAGTGACCAAGGGGCCAATAAGAAATGCATCAGCGTGCCATATAACAAGCTAATGTGCTTTAAGTGAGAAGTCTACATATTAACACTTTTGTCTATGCCTATATACACAGTCATCTTCTGCCATCCCTTATTATCCCTCAAAAAAGAATGATGCCCTTTATTTAATATAGGCAATTATATCAATTAACGGAATGTATAAAAGTAAAAAGGACTCAGTAATTAATTTATTTGACATAGCCATAGTAATTAGTCTTGGTATGATGACCTCACCATTTTGTTATAGCTATAAACATTTTTTTCTTATTTCTTTCTTTATTAATTATATTGTGCCAGGTTACATAAGGTCATTTTCACATAAGTATATAATTTACTTTATATAAATAAGTCTTTCTTTGAAATTTATTTTATTTTCATTTGTGTGTGTGTGTGTGTGTGTGTGGGTGTATACACATATGTGTGCCAACAAAGACCACAAGAGGGGTGCTGTATCTCATGGATCTGGAGTCAAAGGGGTTGTAGCCACCCAACCAGGGTGCTAGAAACTGAACTCCAATCCTCCAAAAGAGCAGCAGGCATACTGAGTCACCTCTCCACACCTACAAACAAATCTTTCAGATCATTTAAAAAGCAACCCAATCAGAGGTTAACTGCTACAAGAGATTGCAAATACTCATCTCTAAGACATCCCCCCAAATGAACAAACATACAAAAACATCACTTTGGGGAGTTGAGACCTACTGTTTGCAGTAAAAATTTCAAGGAAGGACTAGCTAACTCCCAGATTCCGAAAGTGCTGTCTCTCTGAGGACAATGAAGCTGTGGGAAATTGTGAGAGGAATCCAGAAGCTGCCCAGTGATTAAGAAAATACACAGAACCACATATACTGGAGGTGAATCTGGGATGGAGAAGTGTGGCTAATGGCTCGTGAAATGTAAGTGGAAAAGGCAGGATTTGTAAGTTAACAGTTTATATAATTTATAACTTTAGACATATACAATACAAGGAATTAATTAAGTAGTACAAATAAAAATGTTAAAATTCTATCTGTATTGCAAAAAAAAAAAACCTATACATTTGGGTTATTAAAATTTTTTGAGACCTTTTCTTTCAGTAAAAGGAGAAGTTGGGTATAAAACTAATTTTCTTAGTTCTACAGGTGGGTGACTGATACCCTGGACAAGATGGAATTTAATATATAGGTCAAAGCCATCAGGAACACCAGAAGTTCTTTAGTTTGACAGTCCCTTCATTTTGCATATGGGGAAACTGAAACCCAGAGAATTCTGTACCCTATAATGAAGTCGTTATGGGAAGAAGACAGAAGAAAGTATTGACAATCAGACTAGCTCAGGTTCCTGGCCTATGGCTTTTCTTCATTTCCAGATAGGGATAATCCTAGGCTGTAGACTCACAGCTATTAAGCCAATTTCATAGACTCCACCTGCAGGGAGCTCTGCTAACCACTGATGTGCCAGGTGCCTGTATTTTCTTTAGGAAGTTGCTCCTTCCCCATCCTAGAACAGGTAGTGTTTCCTAGGTCCTATCCAAATCCTGCTCTTGCTTATACAAAGAATTAAGATGTGTCTATTGAAGAAGCATATGTGTCTCCCTGCTTCTCTCCTGACGGGAAAATTAGCAAGGAGACTTTCCATGTGGGACTGTCTCACCTGTCACTCACCCCCTGGCTTTCCTAAGCAATGGAAACTCAGATAAAACTTTGATCCCTCTTAACTCCAGTCTCTTCTACCTGCAAGTCTTGGCCTCTCCCAGGTGGTCCCTGGGCAATGAGAGACTGTCATAGCCTCCTAACAGGAAGGGCAGCTTGAAAGTGTGACCTGTACTGGATACAGATTTGAGAGCCAAAGCCTCCTTTAAATTTCATTTACTATGCAACGTCATCTTTCTCCCTGGAACGAAGGAAAAGAGATGCACTGGACGGTGTGTGTGTGTGTGTGTGGGGGGGGGTTAGGGCATCTTCTGGAGAAGGCAGAACATGGTACACATAGTACAGGGGTCACTGGAGGACACCGGTTGACACAGAGATCAAGGCAGCAGTCACTGTGACTTTTCATGAGCACAATTCCCTGAAGCATTTTTTCCCTGTGCAAGGGTCACTGCAGCCAGAATGTTTAAATGTTTAAACCTTAATGATGACGTGAGAACTCTCAGTCAGGAGGAATTGACGTGGCTGCCTGAAGGCCACTGCTCTGAAATCTGGAGGCACAGACTCTTTGGAATGTCCACGGGAAGCTCTGGTACATAAGAGTTAGAAACTGAGGGCTCGTGGATGCTCACAGCTGGTCTGGAGCCAAGATCCAAAGGAGATGCAGAGAGAATCCACAGGCTAGCTCAGGTTTCTTTATAAACTTCATCTTGATGTCAAGACTCTGCTCCTATAATATATATATTACACTATAATATATATTACATATCATATATCATATATTATATATTATATATATATATATTACACTGTAATAAACAATTATTATTAAGATTTTTAAAAGAAAATACCATTGTCAAGGATGTGGATGTTTGCTCTTGTGTGGAATTCTATAGTCGTCCCTCGATTGTTAGACAAAATGCAAAGCATGGTTTCTAGGGCTACATCCATACTTCTGCCCTTACCAGCAATAGTGCCTCTATTCTGACTTCCTGGAGGCTCCTGGCTTGGGTCACACAGGGTCACATCACATCTGTACACACCCGTGTCCCCCTCTTTCCCATCATATCTTCACCTTCAGCTTCTCTAGCCGAATTCAAGTGCCTACTCTGTGAACCCTGTAGATAACCACACACATTGTGTATTCATGGTCATGGGCACTTCTCATCCTAAGCCCTGAAGATGTTTATCAGCATTTCCGGCCTTTACCCACTAGGTGCCAGTGTACTTCTTCCCCTCTGAGTCAGAGAAATCAAAAACATCTCCTGACTTGGCTCCATGTCCCTAAAGGTGAAGAGGAAAATAAGGCCATCTCTTTCAGAGAATCAGTGAAGTAAACTAAACCATATGCCTCACAAACTTACAGGCTATACCTAAGTCATGTCTGTCTCTGGGAACTTGCTTTATGACTGGTATAAAGTAAATGCTCAATAAATGCCTGCTCATAAGGAAAGAAAGGAATGAACTAAAACTGAGTTTAGTGCCCATAATAAATACACTGCTCAAAGGTACGATGGGTGGTTTAGAAGAGGTAAGCGAGATACAGAGTTTGCAAAATGAAAAAATGTACGACGAGCATTTTGAATAAATACTTAACTGTCAGTTTCCCATTATTTTAAAATGGAATTCTTTCTAATCCCACAGCCCCTTCCAACTCCCCCTCTACTTGTCCTATGCGGCCCTTCCATACCACAGTGAGACTTCTGGCAGTATTGTCTGGGCTTCCTGTCTGCTTCCTTGTCTCCCGTCATTCTCTTGCTGAGATCTGCAGGTCTCTCCATGTTGTTAAGTTATCAGACAGTCTTTGTTCTTCAGCTTGTGTGCTATCCCAAGAAGTCTCTGACCCTGGGGCCCATTCTTGAAAGCAGAAGAATAAGCGAAATGCTCAATGACTGGCAATGGCCAGAGACTCACTCTGGGGAAACCCTTGCCAGTGAGAATGGTCCTGGGAATCCTTAGCCCTCCCACCGTGCCTGCTCTCCATCACCAGCGTGACCCTCCTGGTCTACCACAATGCAGCTTCTGTCCTTGTTATTGAGCACCAGGGCCTTCAGGATGTTTCCTTAATCCCTTTTCTCTTCTAAACTGTTATTCTCTTCCTCAGGATCTAACTGCTGATCAGGGTTCAATAACTGCCCACCATAGATTGATGACCTACCAAACATGTCATCTCTAACCCCACCCCCAACTGCCACAGCTGTGCATCTGACCTGCTTATGTGATACCTTCTATGCTATGTCTCAGAGATGACTCAAGCCTATTGTGGCCTTCACTGATCCAAACAACCCAAAACAAAGAAGCAGAGCTGGGCTCGGTCAGCAAAGGTGCTTGCTGCACTAGCAAGAAGGTCTGAGTTCTAATCCAGCACCCATGTGATAAAAAGGAGCTGAGTGTGATGGTCTGCATCTGTGATCTTAGTGCTGGGAGACAGAAACAGGAGGATCTCTGACACTCACTGGCCAGCTAGTCTAGCTATCAGTGAGCTCCAGGTTCAATGAGAGACTGTCTCAAAACTTGAGATGGAAAGTGAGAAGATCCCTCTAATTTACACACACACACACACACACACACACACACACACACACATCCCAATCACATGTGTCCACTCCTGCATATACACACATGAACATATACTCATGCATATACCGTACCTTGTGTGTGCACAACCATGAGTGTGCACACACACACACACACGCGTGCGCGCGCACACACACACACACACACACACACACACACACACACACACACTAAAAAAGCAGGTTGGAGAGATGGCAAACTGGATAAAGCACTTACCCCATGTAAGAACCAAGCATGTGGTGGCCACATGTAATCCCAGCCTTAAGGAGGGCAGCAGAGACAGATAATTCCTCGGGCGAGTTGACTAACTACAGTAGACAGGATTGGTGAGCCCCAGGCTCAGTGAAATACCATGTGTCAAGTAATAATGTGGAGAATGATCTAGAAAAACACATGACATCAACTTTGGGCTGCATGTGCATATACACATGTGCACATGAACCTGAATACACCTGTGAGTCACCCCCATGAACACACACACACACACACACACACACACACACACACACACACACCCCAAATGAACAAAAATAAAGAGGCATGGGCTTCCCCAGCACCTCCTGTCTTGCTGGTCAGCACCACCAACCACCTAATTGCCAACCCAATACCTACAACTATCCTGCAGACTCATGTCTTCCATGTCCAGCCACTATTACCCTTTTGCGACACATCTTCCTTTCTTCACCTTCCACAGCACTTCCTTCTTTGCAACGATCCCTTTACTTCCTCTCTCTGACCCTGTCCTCTTTCCCCAACCAGCTGTCATGTTGTCATGGCAGAGAATTGTTAGCTCAAACTGCAACTCAATTCCATTTATTCTCTGCTTTTAGCTTTTCCCATGAGATGTGGATGAAGATGGGAGGTACGGACTGAGCCAAGGCTGTGCAAGAACAGGCTACTGCTTCTCATCTCGAGCATCTCAGGCCTCTCTGAATTACTCACTATTTCTACTGGCCTTCTCATGGTTTGTAGGTGCTCTATAGTCATGCACAAAACATTCCCACACAGTGTCTGCTCTTTCTTTTCATCTGACTAACACTGATTCAGATTCTAACTCAGGTATCAAACCCTTCTTGACCTGAGACTATTAAACATCCCTGGAGAGCCATGAAATGTGTTCCTGATTATAAGTTATAATTGCTTCTGATCAGTTCCTTCCTCAAGGTCAAGCTCCATCCAGATAACGTACTCTTTTGTTTATATCTGTTTCTAGCTCAGAGGCCAGTAAACAATCTTGTTGGCCAAAATCATACTAAGGCCTAGGGCAGTGGTGGCCATGACTTTAGTCCCAGCACTCAGGAGGCAAGAGGCAGGTAGATCTCTAAGAGTTTGAGGCTAGTCTGATCTACAGAGTGAGTTCCAGGACAGCCAAGGCTACATAGAAAAACCAGGTCTTAAAAAACTAAAACCCAAACCCAAACCAAAAACAACCCAAACCAAAACCAAACAGAAACCAAAGCTACATTCAGGCATACATGTATGTACTATGTATGTCTGCTTTTAAGACATGCAACTTGAGTAGTTGTGATATGGTCCTCAAAACCCAAAATACTGACTTGCAAAAGAAGTCTTCCAATTCTGTTTTGGTCTGGACCAACAGTGCCTACCAGGAAGCAGGCATTCAGTGTGTGCTTGTTAAACGAATGCTTAAAGAAACAAGCTGGAGATAAAGGCTTCAAGTAGATCTTTAGAGTCTGCAGTGTAGGAGACTTCAGTGTCCCATCTCTCAGGTAATGCTGGCCACCTGCACAGTACTGGAGTCTGTGGGCGCAGACGTCAATAGTGCTGTTCAGCTGTTTCTTGCCGCAGTAAAATTCCCAACATAAACATTCTGCAGTCATGTGGCTCCATTGCTTCTGGGCTTGCGTATGGTAAGGCAGAGCCTAAGGTGGAGAGCTGGTGGAGCAGGCAGAAGGCAGGGTGAAGAATACAGGACCTCAGGGAGGACTCTCCAGTGACCAACTTCCCCAGCTAGGCTCCTGCCCCAGAATGGTGCCACCACCAGTTAGGAACCTGGTCTTTAACAAAAGGACCCATGCTGAGAAGCTTCTATTCAAATCATAGTGCTGGCTGTCCTCCCTCTTCCCCAGGAATGGGAATCCTAGAATTTTCTTTGATTTCTCAGCTCACTGGGAGGTGGCTCTTTCAGATCTACCATTTGACTATGGAGACCTTATTATCGTTGTCAGAGTTTGGAAACTCTTGTTGGAAGAGGCTGGTGTGGTACTTGTCACAGTTCTTGTGACAGTCCTAAAGCTACACCCAGCTTGGGGAGAATGTGTGGTTCTGGGGAAGTCTTGATTCTGCAGAAAGGGCTCTAAATGAGAAAGCAACCCAGGACTTTTACCCTCAGGGTGAAGAGGAATCAAGGGGAAGGAAGGGGAGAGGGAAGAAATAGCAAACCCTGAGCACCTCTCCTTCAGGTCTGCATGCGTTCACAGCCCTGCTTCCCACAGGAAAAGAGGCATTCCAGCCCCAAAGACCCGGCCATTCCTTATTCAGAGCCCACATCAGTTCAGCCTAGATGATCTGTCTGCTACGGACACCCTACACAGAGTTATCATCTCTCCTGTGTTCTCTCCCTCAGATTCTACTCTGTCTTCCTCCAGAGACTGGTACAAATTCTGTCTGGTTTCAAACCTGAATCAGGGTGGCATCGAGCTAGGTATTAAACATCTGCTGAGCTAGGGGCTCAGCAGATGCCTGGGGAAGAGTCTTGAATGCACTTTTTCACATGCTCTTCTGCCCTGGGCGTGTGTGATATTCTTTCTTTTCCTGACTGCTCCTGCAGTTGCTTTTGCAGATGTGTCTGTTTTCTGACTTCACCCATTCTGATTTTCCCCAGAGCCCTTCAGCACATTTGGAACGGATGTGGATCACAAGGAAAGCCTCATCTATAGCCTGCCCTGAAGAGAACCGGCAGTTATTAAGGTTACTTCTGAGGTGCCATCCTGGGAAACGTTCAAAATTGAGAAGTAGCCTCCTCTCCTGTATTTTACAGCAGGGGCAGACTCCAACATCTTAACACTCATAAGTTGTCAAAGGGCCTCAATAGCGGTGGCAAAGCTGCATGTGGCGGAAGCGTGCAGTGTGACAGGAACGGAAAATGCAACTTGAGCACAAATTGCCAAAAACCTGCCCAACTGGCAGAGGAATGTTTCCGCTCCTCACTCGTGGGTGCTAGACGCACATCACGCAGTTTTACTAGGGGGAGTCTCAGAATTAGCTCTCAGATGTTAGGATCCATAAAGGAGAGGGAGACAGAGTCCTCTAGAACAAAGGTTGGTTCCCTGCTCCTAGGACCCCTCGACAAATGCTTCTACTTGCTTCTTCCCAGGTCATCCACACAGTTCCATGGGCACTCTGCCTGTGGGACCTGGCTGGCTTCTGTGGAAATGGCTCCCAATCAGTCTGTGGCTAGAACTGCCCAAGTATCAAAGGCCCCAGAGTCTTATCTGTCTTGGCTTTTCGAGCTATGAAGAAGGGAGGAAGCTGGCCCCCTTTACTACACAGGAAGCTGCTAAGAAGGGGGTCTCTTTTAAGATGGGCAGGCTGGCTTCAAGAGTTTGCTAGCACTGCCATAACAAAGTACCCCAGGCTTAGTCATTTAAACAACATAAACAGTTTTCCTCATAGTTGTTGAGTCCAAGATGAGTGTCAGCCAGTTGGCTTTCTCCTGGAGTGCTCTCTCCACAGTTTGCAGATAGTTACTGTCTCCTTGTAACTTCGCCTGGTCTTTTGTCTGCTGTCCTCTGAATCTTCTTTCTATAATGTTCTAGTCAGGTGGATTGGAATGCTTTCATATGACATATCTAAGTGACTGTATTTGGCCATGAGGCCTTTGGAGAGTATGAGTCTGGGGGAGATGATACATCTTGTGACCATTGCTGAGTCAGAAGAGCCTGAACATGCTTGCCCATGTCATGGCAACATTAATGGGCTTGGGAACTCATGTCTACATTGGCTTTTCACTATACGATAGCAAACTTCTGCCCGCCCTCAGGAAGTTCTTCAGCAGAAAGCTGAACGAACTCCAAGCTTCAAATATCCTCAAATATCTTAAATTCACGCATTTCCATTCCTAGTTTTCTCTCAGCACAGGCAGGCCTTCATGCAAACCGGACAAACCAAAGTTGATGACAGCACTCACTGAGTTAACTCTAACAGTAACCAGCAACCAACCCAATTGAGCAAAACCACGGGTCTTCAAGTTGGTTAAGTTTGAAAAAACATTAGACTCAAAATGAAACTCTCAATAACAATGCATAACATTTTTTTTAAATAAAAACAAAACCTCAGGAACTCAGCAGTTAAGAATGTTTGCTGCTGTTGCAAAGGAGTGTAGTTTATTTTTCAGGACCTGCCTTAAGCAGCTCCCAACTGCCTGTATCTCCATCTCCGGGATATGGTAGACCCTCTTCTGGGCTATAGAAGTACTTGCACTCACGTTTACACATACACACACACACACACACACACACACACACACACACACACACATCTCTCTCTCTCTCTCTCTCTCACAGACACATGCGCACACACATGCATACACACACAGATATAAACACACAAATAAAAGTAAATTAACATTAAAGATATATTTTCAGTTAACTTTCTTTAAACAGAACTTTAAATCAGTCCCAAGAAGTCATGGACCATGTGATCCAATTTTGTGAGTGAACCATAGCTAACTGTATATATATATATATATATATATATATATATATATATATATATATATGCTGTTGCTACTGTTTATATAAGAGACTGACGCCACCAGCTGAAGCATGAGTCAGGTTTGAAAGGAACCATCATTCAAATAGTGAAGGGTAGTTTTTAATTCATTACTGATGTAGCTTTAAAGGCTTCAAATTCATTGCACAATGGTTTTATACAAGAGAAGAAGTAAATATGTCCCCCGCTCCAGCTCCTATTGCTCTTCATTGTCAGACTTGATACAAAGCTCCCCAGGCTCTTTAATCAAGAGGCAGGTGGGTGCCACGTGCCAGGGGTGGCTGGTATGGTTGTTTGATCTGCACACAACGTGGCACAGGTCAGACAAGCTAGAGGCACCAAGAAATATCTGTTGTTTAAAATAAATTACCATAAAAGAGATCTGGGTTAGGGAGGGGGTTAGAAAAAAACCCAGCAAAACAGAGAAATGGCAAAAATGACAGAGAACCTACAAGAGGGACCTTCTGGCAGGCACAGGAGACTGCAAGCGAAATAACAGAATCATTATTCTGTTTTCTGATATGATTATAGGAAGAACCAGAAAGCGCTGACTAAATAACTGCTTTAAAATGTATAATCTGCATCTTTTTAAAAAATAAAACCAGGATTTTTGTAAAGAACATATATCAAGGTTCCACAAAACATCAAGACTATACATTTTCTAGACAAATTTAAACGGAGTCTGCCTGGAGGTTTAAGTAAAATCCATTCTACTAAGCATAGAAATAGGATTCTTTTTTTTTTTTTTTAAGAAAACAATTACTATATGAAATAAAGAATAAACATACCGGCTTAATCTTTTCCTAAGCTCATCCTACAGCATAATCCACTGAGTCTAGCTACTTTGGGGACAGGATTGGGGGCGGGGCAGGAGGGAGGCAGAGCTTGGAGGCTAATAAGAAAGGTAGCACCCAGTGCTTACAGGTTCTGACACAATGTCGAAGATCCTGGGCTTTATCCTTGGGCAAAGGGTAGCCAACAGAAGTCTCAAAAGGAGAGCTGATTCAATCACATCTGTATTTCCAAAGATGACTCACAGGTTAAAAGGCCCTAACAAAACAAGAGCCATCCTGAAACAAATATAGAACAATTAAGCGTGGACTGGTCACTTTAAAAGTGGAGCTGTACTCATAACTCAGTCTTTCTGTGGGTATCATCGGTCAAGAAACAGACGTAGCAAGTACAGACCTCACTGACCTGGGTCCCAACACTGTTAAATCCTTCCGCACAGAAGGTCTGATCACACGAGTTCCCAAACAGCTTCCTTTTAAAAGTCTAATGGTAACTGAAGTAGCAGCTGCTGGGGCTTGTTAGCCATAAGTTACCAGTGTGCCTCGATTTTCCTCCTCATAGGAATTAAAACAAAACACCGCAACAAGCAAAATACCAAGTTCTTATTTTATGGTCTTCTTTTTTCCCCCCCAAATATTTATATAAGCTGACTTTTTCAAGCCACCACCTGTGACAGAAAACATGCTGGTCATATATTGTGTTTCTCTAGCTTAACTGAAATAGTGTCTTTGCATATCAGGCATTCCGGATTCCATTTCTCAGAGTGTTTAGAGAGGCAAGAGTCACGGGCATCATGGAGGAAGGCTCCCACTCCAGGCAAGGATGGCTCTGCTCGGTGGCTTCTTTCTCCAGAATCCCCACACAGCAGGGAGATCCTTCCTTGTGCTTCGACACGATATCTAAAGTGTTCCCACTACAGGAACCAGAGCCCAGCAATACCTAGAAACTGCAGAGTCCTTGCTCCTCGGCCCTAAAATATATGGACGGGTTTTCTGTCCCATCACACAGATGTCGGAAGTCCCAGGGAGCAGGGATAGCCACAGAAACTGCTTTGGTTGCAGCTGAGTTTCCTTGGGGCCAATAAGGTGGGGTCCACAGGCCTTTGCCAGACAGTTTCCAGAGACAACATCTGTATCCACAAGTCAATAAAAGTACAGTGTAGGCATAAACATTTAAAAAAAAATCTACTTGTTTCTGACAAAATGCACACTCCTATAAAAGGACATCACACAGTTCTCGGTCTGTACAAGTTTACAATCAGTCTCTCAGGGGAGACAAAGCCAGAGAAAAGACATTAAAAAATGCACAAAGAAAGCACAGCGTCAGTATAAACTGAGTGCTTCACTCAGAAGCCCTGAGCTAGCTCTCCGGGTCTCAGTTCTGAGTACCCCAGCGGACTCCACTGACTGTCACAATGCTTTGCTGGGCTACACACAGGAAGGATGCTCAAACTCGAGGCCAGCGAGTGTGTTGGGTTGAAGGGTGTATTTCCCTTTCTTCTAGCCTCTGACTTTCCTAAACGAGTTCTGTCACTTTTACAGTTGATGTTAATGGTCAGCACATCACTGTAGGTCACCAGCCACTGTGAGATGCTGCCAAGAGGAAGCGTGGTGTGATGAAGGCTCCTTTCAGCAGGGCTGCGGTCACACTTGCCCTTCTCACAGCCTCAGCCTGGAGGACACAGTCAGTGGTCAGCAGCCTGAATGGGCTTAGCTCTATTTCCAGCCAATGTCCCCACAACTATTTCAGGATCAGCTGTGAATTTTTTCTACTTCCCACCCACCAGCAGCCTGCAGAACGACAGACAGGTTTTCCCAGTTACAGACATCCCCTCTCCTCTTCCTATAGACACAACACAGGGAGGATGACAGATAGAGCCAGCCCCAAACCTCTCCCCTCATCCTAGGGGCCACAAACAGGGGCATCAGCTGCCATCAGGCCAGCCACATAGGCCAGAGAAAAGTAGCAGGTTTTCATTGGGATCACAGGACATTTTTTCCCTATGTTTTCAACAGCAGAACCCCAGAGTCAAAGAGGGTCCATGAGATTGTCCTGGGAGAGAGGGTATGTGTGCAGAAGGCTCTAACCAAGTGAGAGTTTACAAGGTATGCACAAGACTCCTTTATGTCTAGGAGTGGTCCATATGGAAAAATCTGTAAACTGCTGGAAATGTTTGCTTGGAAAGATGAAAACACACAGAGAGGGTTTTACACACACACACACGCACACACACGCACACACACACACATGCACACACACACACACACACACACACACACACACACACGGGAGAGAGAGAGAGAGAGAGACAGAGAGACTGAGAGAGATGGAGAGAGATAGACAGATATATATAGAGAGAGACAGAGAGACAGAAAGATAGAGCCAGACACATACACAGGGAGAATGCTCCAGAAAAAGCTACTATCAGAAAAACAGTGAACATCGCTTCCTAGGCCTTTTCCATGTTCCAGGTACATCCTGAAGCTCTGGGAGCCCTGTTGGAATGAACATCAGAACTCTTCCTATATTACAGTGAAAAAAAAAAAGGCACAGCAAAGATAAAAATCATTTCCTTAAAACCACGTAGCCAATTGGTTCTAAAGCCAAGATTCATAGCATAGCATAGTATTAAAAAAAAAAAAGTATTACTCAGGGGGCAGGGAGACAAGTTAGTAAAGAGCTTGTCACACAAGCAGGACGACTGGAGTGTCTGTCCCCAGCACCCACATAAATGCTGGGCAGGCAGGACACCTGTCTATAATCCATTCATCTGTGAGGAAAAGACCAAAGACTCCTGGAGCAAGCTGTCAGCAGAACCTCCCAGTTCCCAGTTTAAGTTAGAGACTATGCCTCATAAAATGTGGTGAATGATCAAGGAAGTTACCTGATATCAACCTCTAGTGTGTACATGCAAGTTGCATACACACACACACACACACACACACACACACACACACACCTCTGCACACATATATACCCATATACTTTCAAACATGCACACATACCACATATATATGCTAGTAACATTTTAAAATGTTACCTAGTTTGTGGTTCACAAAAAATATAGTGAACAAAAGACCCCATGTTATATGATTCCTTTCTCACCAGCGATCCACAATAGGGAAATCACAGAGATGAAAGTAGATTAGTGGTTGCCAGGGAAATGGGGGTGGGGTGGGATGGGATAACTTGTAATGGAGACGAGGTTGCTTTTTGAGGAGATGAAAATATTCCCAGGCTGGCTGCCATGTCTGTGATGTTGTACATATCTGTGAATATATTTTTAAAAAGCACTCAATTGTAAACTTCAAGTGGGTGACTTGTATAGTGTAAACTGCATCTCAGTGAAACAATCCTCCTCCTCCTCCTCCTCCTCCTCATCATCATCATCCTCCTCCTCCTCCTCTTCTTCCTCCTCTTCTTCCTCTTCCTTCTTCTCTTCTTCTTCCTCCTCATCGTCATAATTAACATCAATCATTTTACTTAAAACAAATCTGAGATGACAGTCATGTGGGGGCCAGGGTAGACAACTTTACTTCAAGAGAAATGGCTGCAAAAGAAAAGCCAGAGAAATGTCTACTTTCTTTAGATTCTTTCAGTACCAGAGCTGCTAATTGTCCCTTCCTCCAGTTCTGGGGACTCCAGGCAGCCCTCCATACTCTGCAGAGGATCAGGTTTCATGCAGGTCATCTTCCCCTGCTCTCTTAGGGACAGCTAGTAATTACATATGAACTAAGAAAACATCAGATGGGCAAGCTGATGTCTAAGCTACAGGAAAACAATCCTGACCCCTCACAAGATCCTGAGAGGCTGGGGCAAGCACTCTGTGATTGGCAGCGGCAACTCTTGCCCAGTCGATTGAGTCAACCCTTGAAATCCTGGGAGTGTCATGTTCTGTCTCGCTGAGAGGCAGATGAAAGCTGCGGTACAAGGCCAGCTCTGGGGTTGTGATGAACTTGCTTCATGTTCTCCTGATTGTGTTCTGAATTGTAGAATTGTTTTCCCTGGTATTTGTCACATTGAGGACATGGGCCTTTTAATTGGCAATCGAGTGTGTCGCTTGCAATGTCAAGCTGTTGAGGAGCAGCTCTGTTAAGCAGAGGCCCCACCAGTTAATGGCTCTGTCCCTGAGTTGAGGAGGGTGGGGGTTTGGTAAAGCCCAGGCTTGAATACAGCTCAGAGTCAGATGGAACAAGCCTATACAGAGCCTTGCTGGGTAGCCCCTGGGTGCTGAGTCTGCATTGGATTTTTCCTGTGTGTGTCCAGAGCACCTGACCTTTCATGTCTTCTAAGGTGCTCAGTTGAATATTGTGCCTAATAAAGTCAATGCTTACAGTGATGGTAAGCTGTGAAATGACTCCTTGTACCTCACCTTTTACCCTGTGAGTTTGCAGACTCCTTCTCCCTTGACCTTGAGTATGACCATTGAACTTGCCTTGGGAGAAGTGTGTGTAACCTTCTACTTCTTTTTCTGCCTCTCAGGCCAGGACTGGGGAGAGACTAGCTTACCTAGTACAAGATCTGGTCAACTCGATCTGAGTACCTGAGAGACCCCAGACAAGAAAAACAAGACTACCTAATTACCTACAGCTGGCCACATGTGCATGAATGAAACCAGACAAGGACAAAGGCCTACCTAATCTACAGAAGGAAGAAATAAAAAACCCAAATCTACATTTGTTGTTTTGAGTTTAGGGATACTTATTACGCAGCACCATTATACCAGTAAGTGACTGGTACACTTGACCAATTGATATTAGGTGGAAATCATCAATCCCAGCCCTATACAGGATTCTGAGGCTAGCCCAGACTCACAGGGAGATAGCATATAAACTGCAGACCTGCTGAAGGAGGAAAATGGAAATAATACATATCATAGTTAGCCTGTAGTTCTGAGCATATGAGATGGGAGGGGCAGAGCAGGTTGGCAAGCTCAGACCCTGGCTTCAAATCCTGGTACAACATTGTTTGCAGAACTGTTACTGGAGGTAAGGTGTACCTAACACGTAGCTCTGCAGACAGGCTCACTCAATGTCTATTACACCATCTTCCTAGTGTGTCTTCCTGTGTTTCAGAGAAAGCAATAGCAACTTAATACCTGGAACTGCCAGGCTCTAGATGTGATTTTAGATCTACCTAGCAGATGCATGTAAGTAGACCTGAGGGTCTATGGGCATGAGAAAAACCACATAGCTGCAGGATTTTCAGTTCTTTGGCAAGCAGAGGCAAGAAGACCAGCTACTAGTTTTATGGATGTGTTGAAAAGCACTAGAGACCCCACTTAAGTGATATAAATATGCAAACAGATATAGCAAGCCCTCCAGAATCCTAGATGCTGGCTGAGGTGAATGTCCCTATAGCTCATAGTTCTCATGGTGCAATTCTGACTCCTACCATCCCCAGTGTGGAAGCGGAGCATTCCTGTGGTCTAGTTCTGCAGAGCCATCTGATCATTAGGGAAATTCCCAGACTCTTCATTATCTCTGCCTACGTCACCACCCAGGAGTTTCTGTTTTCTGGTGAACTGTAATGGATTCCCTTCACCTCCACACACCTCTGGTTCCTTATCCTGTAAAGGGGTGCAGGGGTCAACTGCCTCAAAGAACTGTTGCCTAAAGATTTGATTGGGTTAACAATATAAAATACTTGCAGCAGTGCTTGACATACAGAAAAACGGTTGAGATCTTACTGTGTAGATTTGTAAATCTAAAGAACAGCTGGTGTCAGGGCACTCTGGGATTAAAGAGAACTCTCAGGACTGAAGAACATTCGTTCTGAGTTTCGGACACTTTTCCTGGGCTTCATGCCTCCCCTGGATCTTCTAGGGAAGTGAAGTCCTCCTATGCTAACAAGGCCCAAGTATTTTCAGTCTTAAGTGTCACATTCTTCCCAGACTAATTCTATGAAGAAGCCATCTTGATGGTCTCGTTAAGTCAGCTGACAGGTATCTTGAAGCTCTGGTTTTCTTCAGAACCACAGTCCATTATTCTAGAGCTTGGAACCAGATTTGTCCTGGAATTCAGATGACGAATGCCATTTGGCAACCCAGCACCACAGTAATGTGTCTTCAGCAAAGACAGAGGCAATGGCCTCCACTGCAGTAAACACTTTCCTATGGCAGTGTGGGTCATGTTTCCTGCTCTCAGAGTTTATTCTATTTCAGAGCTCTGTGAAGTAGGCCCTTTAGATAAGGACCAAGAACATGGTAGTGTTAAGTGCTGAGATGGAGAGAAGCAGAGTCATTTATGAAGCATCTCACCTCGGCCCCAAACAAAGCCATTATCGGTGTTGGGGACATATTTGGGCTGATTTAGGGGAAGGTTACCTTTTTACATCCCCAAGCATGTTTGCTCAAATGCAAGAGTGCAGAAACTCCTCAAAGAGCTATAAGACTACAACAAAGGGAAACATAAAGGGCAAAGGCAAGCAACGCTCTCTCTTGAAGCCCATGCACAGGTTAAGAGGGCTGTTAGGTCATCAAAATGTCCAGTGGAAAGAAAGACATGCATCCTTCACAAAACTAGGAGGCTAGAGAGTATGTGGTGAAGGCTGGGCAGAAAGATCATCTGATCTCAGGGAAGAAACAGCTTTAACTCAAACACACCTGCATGGTAACAGAGGCAAGCCAAGATGCAGATGTGTTCAGCAAAATCAAAGCCAATGCCCATGTTGACTGGTCGCTAAAGTCCCCATTGGCACCTGTGTAGACTTTAAGCATCCTTCTGCACCCATTCCCACTCTGTGTAAAGCGGTAAGATTTAAAGGATAAAACCCACTTGACCTGAAACAAAGGTATTTTTCTACATCAACTGAACTTGCCCAGTGGTAGCTTGAATCGAGCTTGAAACCAAGGACCATGCATTGTTCAAATATTTCGGCATCATGAAGCCACTGGTCTTGTGTGATTCCTTTGTTTCCTCACCTCCTCCCACAAGAATGCATTCTCGTACTCCAAAACAGCTTGCAAAGATGTATATAAATAAGAAACGGGAGGGTAATGTAAGGAAATCAGGATAAATATAGAAGAAATAAGATAAAACCGGGAGCAGAAGAACGATCTAATGAATTCTCAGCACTCTTGAGTTTCACAGGGATTTTTCTTAGCACATCTCTCAATATAGAATCCTGACCCTGTCACTACACTATTGCTCATCAAAAGCAATTCCACAGGGAGCCAAAGAGTGTAGACTAGCTCATGGTACCCAGAGAGCCCAGCATGCTTCAGGAAGAGCTCTTAGAGCATCTACCTTTGAGGAAAGGATGTGCCAGCTGTCCCCAGGCTCCTTCTGAAGACACTGCTGCCTTTGATGAATCTGTTGGTAGATGTGGATGGCAGAGTCTGGTATGATGTCAATTACAGGTTTAATAGTATAGACCACGGCTACTCTGCAATACAAGCTAAGTGCTCCATTATGCTGGGTTGGTTCCAGCTCTAGAGAGCATGGAAAAGTGTCTGTCCCTCTACCTACAGATACACCAAGGCAATCTTAAAAATTCTCAGGTCTGATGGATCAGTGGACAGAACAGGAAGCTGACAAACATGTAGAAATTTGGTATCTAAATTTTCGTGCATGGAGTGTTTACGTGTGAGTGTGTGGGAGGACGGGTGGTCTTTTAGAATAGCATCAAATCCAATCCAACTATCATGGCACTCATCAGAAAAACCTTAAAATGTATTGGATATTTAGAAGATAACGGAATCAAGCATGTCTTAGGTGGCATCATGGGTAAGTCCTTAATAACACAGAAGTGAGGAAAAAAAACCTTGAAACTATGATTTGCTATGCAAGATAGATAAATTTGTTCATAAGACTGATAAAAACCGTCTACTCAAAAGTAAAATAAAATGAATGTACAGCAAAGAGAAGACTCTTGAGAAAAGTGAAAAGACAAAGCCAAACTAAGATGGAACATCTTTTGCAATTTATGTCTGAAACAAGAGTTTAATATCACTAATATTAGGAAAAGCTCTTGTAATGAAGAATAAAAAAGGCTAAAGCATAATACAAAGATACATAAAAGATGTGTATCATTTACTGTAAGAGGAAAGAAATGCCCCTCCGTACGTAAGACAAACTATACAACTTTTGATAACAGAATGAACATAAAGCTAAATTGAAATATTATTTCTCACTTATCATATTAACAAAGAACCAAAATTCTGAAAATCATTTTGTCCATGAACACACAGACATGACCACAAATTCTCAAGATTGGGAAAGCACCAAGCTCTGTTACCCCTGGATGGAGAACTGAGTCACACCAAACAAAAACAAACAAACAAACCAAACCAAAAACCCCTGACAATTTTCATCTTTTCAATCATCATTTGCATTTGAAGATATACCTTCATGGGTACAAATATGGTATGGCTTTCAAGATGGCTCATTGCAGCACTGTCTGTCAAATAAAAAGATAAGAAAGAACCCAGGAATCGATTGTAGAGGGCTGGCTGAATCCACTCACGTCCACCCACCCAGTGAACCACTACACACGGAAGAGAAAGCACCATTACACATGGTGGCTAAGGAATGATTTCCTGGCTGTCCTGAAAAGCAGCCAGTGTATGGTGAAGAAGGCACACAGGGTATGCTTGCCCTGTCTGAGAGAAAGAAAAACAAGAATGGACATGAAGCATGTTTACTTTACAAGAAGACAAAGACTAAACAAAAGGGAACAGAACACACATGTCGGGGAGGGAGGAGTTAAAAAGACAGGTGGATGCCGGATGTCGATTCCTATGAAGTCATTATATCGTGTAGTTAGGTCATGGAAATATTTTACATCATCCAAAAGAACTAAACTCATTTGGGGAAAGAGACCTAACAATTACAAATAGATGATACATATTTCATCTACACACACACACACACACACACACACACACACACACACACACCCTGGGGCAGGAGCCATGGCTCAGCAGTTAAGAGCACCTATGTTCAGCACCATGTCAAGTGGCTCACAACAGGCTGACACTCCTGCTCCAGGAGGTTTGACACCCTTTTATTTCACTAATACGAATACTCCCACAGAGAGACATGCATGCATACACACAACTAAAAAATAAATCTTCAAAAGGACATGTATATCAGATTGATAATACGAACGCACAAAGAAATGAATAAAGACACAAGGTTAATCTCAGCTCTGTGTCTATAGTGGGATATGCCCTAAAGACACACGAACACAAATCACAATGAAAAAAATTTCACTTGGTCATTTTATTGTTGGTAGCAATATTTGAGTTATCAGTTTGAAGCTATTTTATGTGAGAATCTTCATATAAACATATTCATACACGAGAATCAAAATTCCAGTTGGAAAAGATATGATACAAAAAATACTTAAAAGCTAAAAACTTTTGAGGAAACACTTAATGTGTTCAAATTTGGTCTGAGACATGATTGACCATAAAAATGTGTTTTTTTTAGCTTTATCTAGTAAGGGTATAAGGAGTCTCAGATCTCTAAGGAGAGTTAGGTCTTGATTTTAAGTTTCTTGTTAAAAAGGAACAAAATACTTCAGAAAAAAAGGACTGATTCGAGGTTTGAAAGACTGGAAATATAAAGTCTGTGTAAAACTAAGAAAGGGATCATGAATATCAAATTTCAGCTAAGAAGCGTAGAAAGAATAACAATGTACACAAATCACCACCAGGCTGGTGGTGGCACACACCTTTAGTCCCAGCACTTGGGCAGCAGAAGCAGGAGGATCTCTGTGAGTTCCAGGCTAGCCTGGTGTGTACAGAGTGAGTTCCAGGCCAGCCTGGGCTATACAGAGAAACACTATCTGGAAAAATAAAAGCCAAAAGAAATCATTTGTCCAGTTGAGGTTATCAAAGAGAACAAAAGCCATCTAGAGGACCGTGGCCAAGGAATGGCCTACTTGCCCCATCAAACGACAGTCTTATAGTTCTCTGTTAGTTTCAGAAGGGAAAAAAGTTCTCTTCTTTGTGATGTGACTTTATGATCCTCACTTTAACCCAGGGATGAAATCTCTTCACCTGAAAGTTGACACATGACATGTAGCCTCCAAATATGATGCCTCACACAGCGTCTTATACGCAAACTTCGTTCTGCGTAGCCTTTAAGCATAACTTCCAACTTTTCCATTGCCAGAGAATGCGGCAATGGAGGACAAGTCAGACGGAGAGTAACCAGGCAAATGTGGGGTAAGGGGCAGACGGACTTCCCTGGGGAAGTCAATGGCCACGCAAAGGGAAAACAAGGTGGTGGGATGCTTTAGAGCAAGAATCAGAGCTAACAGGTCAGTGACCTAGACGAACAGACACACAATGAACCAAAGGACTTTGGGCTCATGGGGAAATCTGAATCTAGACCTATGTGAAATGAATTATCAATGTTCTTAGCTGTTATGGAGCAGTGTGGTGACAGAGTAGAACATCTCGACAGTTATGTGGCATGCTAAAGAATTTAAGATGCTCGACACCTGACACTTTGAACAGTTCAGCAGTCCACGCTCAGAGTGAGCCATACTTCCTTCATTTACATGTGTGTGCATGCACATATAAATTAAGCCAATATGGCAAATATTAGCAGCTATTGAATCTAGGCAGCTGCTGTCTGGTACTTTGTCATATCATTCTTTTTCCTCTTCTTTAAATGCAGTCCTGGGATCACACACCAGGCAAATATTCCATCCTGAGCTCTGTCTTTAGCCTTGTAGTATTCTTAAGGTTTTCTTAATATTTGAATATTTTTCCTTGAGACAAAGTATTACTATGTAACCAAGGCTGGCCTCAAACTTTTGAGTCTCCTGCCTTTGCCTCCGGAGTAATGGAACTGTAAGTAGAAACTATACCTAGTTAAATTGCTTTTTTCCTAACAAAACCTTAGAAAAAGAATTGGGTGAGTTAGTGTGTACCCAGCACTTGGGAGGCTGGGGCAGATTTTTTTAAAAGCCAGCCTTAGTTACACAGTCAGCCCCGTCTCAAGTTTTAAAGAAGGGAAGACAACTCTTAGAATGGTCCTGGTCCAAGGGCTAAAACGATGTCACATTTCACAAGTAGGGACAAATGTTAGCTTGAAATTACTACAGAGAATAGGTAATTTCTTACGTAGTAGAAAAATTCCTCCAAGACACTCATAAAATATGTACATTTGTGGAAAATTACTTTCTAAAGATGATATTCTGATTTGGGTAGAAACTGTGACTTTGGTGACATCTCAGGTCTCCCCATACCAGGGCAGCACCTATGCACTGTACATGGGGCTGGCCATGTATATGAGTTTCCTCTTGTTGTAATGACTTGTCACAAACTCAATGGCTTTTCACATTAAAAAGTTATTACCTTATGCTTTTCAAAGTGGAGATTTTGAAGTGAATCCTCTGAAGACAAACTCAAAATGCCAGAAGTGAGTAAGGTCCCTTCCAGAGTCTCTGGGGGAAGCACATTTCTGGCTGTTTTTATCCTTGAAAAGTTGTCTGCTCTCTTCGGCTTATCCTCCCTTCTTCCATCTTTAAAACCAATGCTACTATTACTCCATCTTTCTCTGTGACCAGATTCTCCTGACTCTGACTTACGAGGCCCTGTGTAATAACATCCATCTTGAGACTCTGCAGGATGAAAACTGCAAAATACCCACTCTCTAAAGGTGCCACAGTCACGATTAGGGTGCCAACATCTTTGGGATCCACTGTGCTTGGACAGATGACTGTGACGGTCAATAAGATACGAGCAGAGGCTTGATAACTATTTGCACCTCCCCTTCAATGTTTTCTCTTTAGGATCCTCTTTTAGAACCCAGCTGCCATGCAGTGAAGAACCCAAATCAGGCAGTGGAAAGGCCACATGACGATAAGTAAGACTTGGGGCAATAGGCCCTGTTAGGCACCCAGCAGGACTTGCCAGGATGTGGACGAGCAAGCATGCCATCTTGGAAAAGCACTTCTGGTCCAGTCAGTGCAGGTGACCATGGTGCCGAGCCCTTCCCAGATAACAAGGAAGTGAAAGACTTGTTCTCTTACGCTACTGTATTTTGAGGTAGATTGCTTTTTTAAAATGCTAACATCCAAATTGAGATGGTTGTTTGCTTTAAACCAGTGAAACATCAGAGAACACAGACTAAGCATGTTAAGTGTGGCTTTGCGTCATTACCATCAACCCTTGACTATGATAATAATTACAACGGAGAGCCTATTATCTATTAAACCCTTTCAGGGTCATGAACACAAAGCTAGACTACCCATTAGAAGACAATGCCTTTCTTCCTCAAACTTTAGCAAGAGGGAGGCCTCTAAGTCTTCTAAAAGGAGGATAAAATCAACAATGAAATTATAATGCGGGATGGCTAGAATACCTCAGGAAGTCACAAGCTCATAGATCAGGAAGCCTGCCTCTATCTCCCTGGCACTAAATGTAGTTCTGTGAGATAGATGACTTCTCCCAGGTCACTGGGATGAGCATGGTTATTGATTCCACCCAGGGCTATTGTTTTAAGTGTGATTCAGATGTTAGCTTGGCCTGCTTGTTACACTCTGCCTATATATTCTGCTGAACCGGGGCTTCCATTAAGCCACTGGCTCAACTAACCCATAGCCCAGGGGATTGATTTTCAGGGTCTTGATCTTACCATGAGCTTTTGCTATGCCACTGGGAGGAAACCAGTTCTTTTCTCTGCTATGAGAACGTGTTTGTGGTTTCATTATTCTTGGAAAATATGCTTAAAATCACTCATCCTCCATTCCCTTCCTTCTGGGTCTACAATGCTTCTAGCAGCTGCCTGGGAATAAATGGACAGAGTTTCAAATTGAGGAAGCAGCACCCAAGTCTAAGTCATCTTTTTAATTCATAGCTCAGGGCATGAAAACGTTGACCTAGCAAGACATGGGTTTAAATGGTGCCCTGATAGCAAACAGCAGAATCATTCTCATTTCTCCGTGGCTGCAGAAGACTGGCAGCATTTTCTCTCTGAACCATTTTCAAGTCTCCATGTAACTAACTTGACCTAGACCCACACCTTTGCTCAGCCATCTCATCCTGCTTTGCAGCATTGAATGAACACCTGTGGCTTTGTACTGCTCACTGTAAGAGCTGCCTGGCAGATCTGCACCTGGGACTCATCTCTACGGTGTCTAAACCCACAGACAGGAAGAAGTCAGAGTTGTCTGGATCCTGAAGCCCAGCCATGCAGTGACTCAGGCTACTGCCATACTGTTAACACTGCATTTAAGTGCAGGGAAAACTTGCATACATATGGCTCTGAAATGCCAACTTTCAAGGGACTCACGGTAGATTCCTTAGAAGAGAAAAATAAACCCGAATCCACAGATGTTTCTGAGTATGGACAGTGTGTTCAGTTCTAGGCATTGTGGGTAACTCCAAAGAAATACAGAAACAGCTCCATATTCTCAGTGCCCGGTCTTCTTAAATAGAGCCATAGAAGTGGAAATACTGGTAAGAAACTCACCAGCTAATGAAGGGAATAAACACCGCAATAGCTATGGGCTGTGTTTTAAGAAAAGGTACCCATCTGAGAAGCATGGAGCCGAAGATTAGAAATAGCAGGAGGATGAATCATGAAATGAAATGACACCTGACTGCGAAGGAAGTCAGAGCTGGGAGGCAAGCAATAGTTTTGCTGTCTTAAATAGAAGCTACTGACCCAGCCAAGTACAATAGCCTGGGGCCATTAAGTATGGGGCAAAGGAACCCAAACATCTCCACAGGCCTTGAGGCAACTCAAGGAGGGCAGTGAGTATAGTTACGACTATTCATAGCAATGTCCTGTGGTCCTGGCATGCTCTATATCCATTGTTTAAAACAGGCAGGAAATGGTGTCCAGTGGTCACTATTTAGAAAATGTGCCATCTAAAACAGAGTTCCTCTAAGTTTGGGCACATGAATGCATAAACTTAGTGGAGTAGGAAGCTGATTTATCTGCAACAGCAGCTCATTTCCAAAGTTTGGGGTCTGAACTTAACTTCCCCATCACGTCTCAAGGCCTGAGAACTCTTTGTTCTAATCACGCCGATAATCATGTCTATGGATACTGTGGCCTCCAGTAGCCTTGTCAAGTCTAGCTTGGCCTATGTGTGACAGAATTGTTTTTCAGGGTGAACCTATAGTCCCCAAGGGACTCCCTGTACTCTGAAGGAGATACACTTCAGAATGGCCTCCAGGTCATTTAAAACCTGGCATTACTAGTTCATCTAATACTTCTACTCCACCATCGAGTTTCTTGCTCAACACAGGTAAGTGCTGATTCTGAAGGCCACTTTTTCTCCTTTTCTCTAGTGTGTACATGTGTGTGTGTGTGTGTGTGTGTGTGTGTGTGTGTGTGTGTGTGTTCATGTATGGTATCGGAGGAGACCAAGGATATGTCATGGTACCAATCTGGAGATCAGAAGATAACCTTGTGTGTTGGCCCTTGCCTTCTTCCTCATCTGGGACAGAGTCTCTTTGTTGTTGGTAGCTATGTGTGCCAGCTTGGCTTATGAGCTTCCAGGGAATCTCCTGTCTTCACCTCCTATCATCCTGTAGAACACACATGTGCCACCATGTCCAGCTTTCTGTGAGTTTGGAGAATCTGAATGCAGGACCCCACACTTGCATACCCAACACTTTATTGGCTGAGTCATCTCCCCAGTTCAGAATGCTGTTACTTTTTAGCTACCCCCCACCTCCCGGAAATTCTTACCTCTCCATCACACCCAGTCTGTTTCATACAATCCTGAGTATGCAGAGTTGTGAGATGGTACTTCCCATCCTTTTTGTGTCTGTGTGTGAGGGGAAGCAGTGTCTTGTCACTGCCAATGCCATCAGTCTCTTCAGCCAGGCCCAGTGGAGGCTTTGGCAGGAGGTAAGACAGCCACTGACACTGACTGCCCTTCCCCAGGCTTGGACAGGCATAGTCTGACTCAACTGAATGATGCCAGGAATTGGTGCTCCGTTCACAGCTAGACTGATGGCCAACAGGCCTCAGGAGAAGAACTTAGTTCTAGCCAAGGATAAGCAAAGCTGGTCTTACCCCATTATGGAGAACCATTTATAGCATGTCAAAACCCAGGCCCCCTGCAAAGACACTTCATCTGACCCAAATATTTGTCCTTCTGTACAAAATGTGTATATAAAATATCCGTAACTGGCTCACCAGAAATGGCCTGGGGGAAGAATCTTAATCTTCCCATTTCTTTATTCCTGTCTGAAAGGTCCAAGCAGGAAACTGGGAGAATATTAGTCATTAATCGACTCTGGGGGTTGCTGACCACCTGGGGGTTTAATTAGGGTTACATTCCTTACTGGTATCCTAACCCCAGGGGAAATCTGAACAGGAACAAGCTCTGCCATGCAGAGAAGCTGTGCTTTGCCACCCAGCTTGGTCCTTGTTTGCCATGAGAGCTGTTCTTTCTGTGTAGCTCAGGCTAGCTTTGGATTTGTGATCTCCCTATTTCAACTTCTGGAGTGTAGACAGCAGACACTTACACTAGCATCCTGGCTAACCAAGGGTCCTTTAAATGACCCTAAACACTCCCAAAGACCCACGCCATTCAGAGGGGAAGAGTTACTTTGAGTGAGAATTGCATGCAGGGACTCTGTCCCCTTGCGTGAAGTGCCCCCTCTCAGCACACTTCTACCAGCTGCCCTTCGAGATGAAGCTTTTTCCAGTCCTCTGTTCAGTGGGTGATGGGTTACCTAGACAGCACTGCCAGGCTGGGTTTGTGCCTGGGTCCTCTGTGGCTGCTGCCTGCCCCAGTCCCCAACACGGGCAAAAAGAATCAGAAAGAGCCCTCTCTCTCTCTGATGAAGGTTCCTACTGGGTCTGCAGCCACCGTTATATAGGCGCTCTCATAACAGTGTAAAAGGATGATTTACAGGGGTTTCTCTTTGCTGAGCTATCTGCTCTGGGAAGCCCTGTAGGGGTAGACATGTGAGGTGAGATCCTGAGACACACAAACAGGCACTGGCTGGGGTGGTAGACCATTTCTATAGCCACCGTGACAACTCAGGCCACAATTCTGGAAAGCAGTGGGCCAGCTGCCATCCCTTCAGCCATGTCTGTCACTTTTACAATCCCTGCCAATCCTCTCCCATTTCTACATTACTCCACCACTGATTGTTCCTGGAGGAAAGGGTTAATCTGATTTAAGCATCCAGATCACAGCCCAACCCACCCCTGAGGGAAGTCAGGGAAAAAACTCAAGGCAAGAACCTGGAGGTCGGAACTGAAGCAGAGACCACGGAAGGATGCTTTACTGGTTCGCTCCTCCAGGCTCACTAAACTTGCTTTCTTACATAATCAGGAGCAGCTGTTCAGAGGTGGCCTTGTCCATAGTGGGCAGGGCCCTCCCATATTAATCATAATCAAGCAAGACAAGGCCTCACAGACTTACCGAGGGGCTAATCTGATGGGGTATTTTCTCAACTGAGGTCCCCCTTCCTAGATGACTCTAGCTTCTGTCCTGGTGACAAAAAATTAGCTATCACACTGGGTGTCACTCTGATGTCAGGCAATTGCACCCTCTTCTTAGGCTGAAGGCTGAAGCCACCCCACTACCTCCCACTCCATGCTGTCTTCATCCCTGGCCACACAGCTTCTTCCCCTGCAGGTCTCAGCTCCAACACCTTCTTCAGCAGGGTTCCCCACAAACCTTGTCCCCAGTAAGCCCCCACCTCCTCCCCTAATGACCTCATCATGCCACCCTGTGAAGTTTTACTGTGATTCATCACCATCTAAAAACGAGCTTCTAAAGTGATGTACTTCTTATTTAAGACCCGTGTCTCCTTTCCAGAAGCGAAAGGACAGGGCTCTTGTGTGCCCTACCGTTTCCCCGGCATGTGCCGCCGTGGCTGGCACGTGGCAGATGCTCAGTAAATATTTGCTTTCATAAATGAATAAATAAGTCCCACCATTTGACAAAGAACCTGAGAAATAACTTGAGGTAACTGGGCAAGGGCACATATGCCAGTATTGTTCCTGGGGGGAAGAAAAGATAATAATTTAAATAGCCAACAAAAGAGGGCGCATGTCAATCAGGGCTTTGGCATGATTAATTATTGAATGCTATTTAGCATGGATGAGCTAGTTATTCAAGCACTGGTGTGGAAAGATGCCCAAGATATTATAACAAAAGCAGGTTAGAGTATGCATAGGCATGATTCATTGACGGCTTAAAAAAAAACTTCGAATGTTAATAATGCATATATATATATATATGAAAACTTAAATGAGAGCAAGGAAGAATGACCAGGGCTCGAGCCCCATAGCTGTGTTTACTTCTGAGAAGGGTGGTATGATGTATTTCAATTGATTTCTTTTGTTCGTATTTTCTGATTTTTAAATAATGAATGCATATAGCTTTCATAATAAGAAAAAGCAAAAGTACAGAGGAAGGGAGAGGAATGTGCCATGCGGACTCCCCTCCCCCCACTGAGGAGGAGTGGGAGGTGGGGTGGAGGAGGGGGCTGGGCCCACAAAGAGCCTCTTAAGATAGTCAATCCCTGGATGGAACTGTTGGAGTGACAAGTGACTTCCTGTTTTGAGCTGACCTCAGAGAAAATATACTTGTTAGATAAGAAGAGCAGAAGCCCCTGGGCATGTTTCTTCCCATGGAGAGGCACCAGCTGTGGCTTCCTTCCATGTTATTCTCTGATGTTTGTCTCCTCCAGCTCCGAACACTGGGCTCCACGCTTAGAGGAGGGACCCATTTGTCAGCACTCGGCACCTGGACTCCGCTCTAATCCTGGGAAGAGCTGATGGGGCCTTGAATCCATTGGACACCTCATAAACATCCAGAACGAGATCCTGCCTAAGACCTCACCAGTGGCTCTGGGGACAGTTTCCAGTTCACATGCCAGGGAGGGGATGAGAGCTGCCGACTGTGGACTATGTCAAATCTCCATTCATCGGGTGTTGAGATATCTAGAAAGCCTTTTCAGCAGTAAGTGAAAATCACCCAGAAGGACAAAGACCAAATCTATGGTTATCATGAATTAATTTAAAACGGACCATGCACTGTGGAATCTGGTGTAATACCTTGTTTCTGCACTTCAGTTTCACCATTGATCAAGTGAAGCCATTGGAGGCAAAGGTTTTGTGGTGTTGACAGGCTGCTGCTCCAGGACTGGAGAATTACACTCTTGAAGACAATCAGCTACTTTCGAGGTGCTAAGTTAGACTTTCAGCTGCCTCAGCACAGCTATGAGGAGCTCAGCTAAAATGAGACACCCGTGGGCTGGTCTGAGCAGGGTGGGCTTCCCGACAAGGTGGCCACTGAATGATGTTAAGATGGCTGAGGATGGTATTGGGTAATTTTCATACACTCCTTTTCAAGACAGGCTTTTGCCATGGATGATTTTCTAGGGCTCCAAGCTGAGGGCAGGTTTGTGAATCCCAAAGCTCCAAATTATCAATAGAGATAATTCTACAGAGCCTGAGCCACATCAGGTGGCTGCCAAAAGCAATGTCTGTGCTGCCAAATACCAGCATCAGGGACTCTTTCAGAATAAGCAGGGGTGGGGTGGGTGGGGGTGGGGATATCAGGATATAGAAACAAGTCTATACAAGACAGCAGTGTGGGTGAGCCCAGGGTTTCTCCATGTGAGGTTTCCATGCTAACTGTATGGCAGGCATTGCAAAGACTATAAACTAGTCTCAGATCCATATCTACTGGATTAGAAACCCAGCAATAGCTGGGCAGTGGTGGCTCAAACCTTTAATCCTAGCACTTGGAAGGCAGAGGCAGGAGGATCTCTCTGAGTTCAAAGCCAGCCTAGTCTACAGAGTGGATTCCAAGACAGCACGAGGTACACACTCTATCTCAAAAATAAAACTCAACCCAAACCATAACCAAAACCAAACCAAAAAAAGAGCAAGCAATATGGGACTAATAAGTCTTCAAGGTGACCATAATGTGACATACTATGATACAACCTTAGTGGAAGGAAAAGGGGCTGTATAGTCACATGGCACAGGGGGTTCAAATCCAAGATCTAGCAGCTGGACGTACCTGAGAACTCACCATGGAATTGCTTTTCTCGTCTATAACATGGGCATCATTAGTTCTTATCCAGGAGGCTCCTCGGGGTGTTTAATTCCAGTAGCTGATCTACATTGAATGCCTGTGCCAAGTACCAAGAAAGTCTTTCTAAATCAGAAAGTAGCCAGAAGGAAACCAGTACACGATAGCAGTAGCTGTAGGAGCAGAGGCATGGTCACTGGTTCCTTCCCTGCGTTTCTAGATCTAAAACTTTTGCTGAAGTAGTCGCGTACTCTGAAAGCCAAAGAAGAGCCCTAGCACAGTGCCATGAAACCCTGCGGCCAGGCACTTCTCTGGGGCCGTGACTGTCATGAGGAGGTACAGCAGGTGCTCTGTCATGAATCCATCAGCAGTCAGAGCCTGCAACGCTCTGTCAGGGTGTGACATATTTCAACACCAATCAAGAAATGAGCTTGCAAGCATGCCGATGGCTAATCAAGGCTGCAGACGGGGACACACTCTGGCACACTTGTTAATGGCATTCTCCATTAAACCAGAGCCGCCCAGGTGTAAAATAGCCACCCTGATAGAAACCTGTGTCAGCTCAGAGAGAGGGGCAGACAGACAGCTGATGGGCTTTCCAACACTGTTTCAGTTAACTACAACACGACAGAATATCCCTCAGAACAGTTGCTCATGTTTAAAAATATGTCACAAAATTGACAGCGAGGACCTCGCTCGTACACTGACAGGATTTTATATTTTTATCTTTAAATATTTCCCAGTAGGTGAATTACCCAAATTAGTCAATAATAGAACCCAAAATGACTGTGTTTAGCCAATTGAGTGTGACATCAAACTGCCTGACCACATGAGACATCGCTCCCTCAAAACCATTTTAACCCGGCTGTCCACAGGCCCTGAAAGGTTGCAATTTTGCTCTGATGATTGAGAGTCACAGCAAAAGGTTATAAAACTAACAAACATGGAAGTGGACACGTAGCTCTCCCACACCCCAAAACCTTCTTGTAAAAGGTGCAAAGTTATTGTCAATAATGGTAAATTTTAAAAATATTATTTATACCACTATTAATTTTTCTTTAGGAGGAATCATTTAAATCAGGCCTTCCCACTGTGGCAGACTTTTTTGGCAGTCCAGATCAAAGCCATTCAGAAAAGAGATTTTTTTTTTAACAGATTCATTCATTTCCTGTGGTAATAGCCATATGGTTTCATTCACCTCCATTTTGGTGTAACCATAGTGTGTTATAATAATTTCCAACTTAGCACAGTCCTTCAGAGGGGTCTTTTAGAAGCAGCTCCTGAAGCTATCCATTTTTGTGACATTTCAGGGGACCTGGGCTCTCAGTAAGTCCTCAGTTTGGGAAAGAGAGTAGGCATATTTTGTGGTCACCTGACATACAAAACCCCAAATCAAAAGACCTGAGTATGATTTTGTAAATAGAGAAACAACTCAAGTCCATATTGTAAAAAGCAAACAAACAAACAAACAAACAAAACAAAACAAAACAAAACCAATAAAGTTAAGATAGAAAAGAAAATGGTCTTGGTTAAAACAATTGTCTTTCTGAACATCAGATTTAGTCATTATAGAGATTAATAACCCCCATGGTACCCGTCACCCTCATAGTAATTTGTATTACCTCTGCTAGAACACAGAAGCCTCCAGAAGAGCCGTCAGCTGTAGCTGGGACCAGCTGTGCTCTGAGATCTTGGCACAGGGACCTGGCAAGGCTGCCCTTTGCTGTCCTGGTGGCTGCTCCAGCTACATTTGCTTCTCAGGCCATGTGCTCCATAGGATGTCTACAAACTAGGGGCCATCTAGAGACCCGTGACCAGGATGCTAAGAGGACATGAAAACTCAACATGACGAGCAAGAATGAAGCAGTATTGCAGCCTTGGCATTTATTTGTAGTAGTGGGGAGGACACTGGCACTATCTATATAGGTCTGAAAGGCGATCTGATGCACGGGAGGTGATCCCTGGGGCAGAAAGAACCAGAAGTAGAGAGGACAAGTGGATGGAAAGATTTCCCCTCCTTCGGACTGGATCCGCAGGAATGGACAGTCAGGCAGCTTGCTCTCGTCCCTGGAGGTGACCAGCAGAGGTGGGGAAGTCACTTGGCAGGAGGGCCTGTAGGGAGCTCGTGAGTCAATGATTCTATAAATAATGGTACCTTGGATTGATACATTTGAGGATGGGCTGTGGCAGGTCAACCAACTGGAATAGATACAAATAAATGTTCCCTCAGGATGGGCCACAAAATACGTACAGAGCGCTGACCACAGGAGTGCCTGCAGCTGCTGAGAAAAATCCTCTGTCCTGAGCACAGCTTGCTTCCCACTTCCAGGCTGTCTAGCAGGGTCTGGGCTGTGTCTCCTAAGAGCCTTTCCCATGACCCCAAGGTCACCTCCTTATACTCAAAGCATTTCCAGGGCACAGGAAGGGCACCATCATCCTCTATGATTAGAACTCTTTAAATGACAGGCATTCCTGCCCTAGGCCACTCTTGAAGGTTTCCTGGAAGAAGGCACCTTTGGGATGCTATTGGATTTTGTTTAAGGCCCTGGGCAACGTCTTCTCACCTCAAAGCTTTGATTTGTTTCTTCTAAAACGGAGAGAACTTGCTTCAGTGACCAGTGTCCTGCGGTCCTTTCCCACTTGCACAAACAGAGCAGGGGACGAAACCCTGCCCGGATGCTATTGTCCTGCCAAGTCATGTGACAGGCAGTTCTCAGAAATGACTTTGCCTGCCCTGAGTATTCCCGAAGAAATCTAAGGCAGGCTGGCAAAGCAGCTTATCTGGGACCAGCAGGAGGATGCTCCTTCCCGACTGCTGTGTGTGGGATAGCTTCCTCCTATCTGTGACTGTAGCTCACTCTCCACCCTTAGAACGGGGCGGAACATAGGACCTGGCTCTGTGTTATCCCTGGGGGTTGAACTCTTCTAAAGATGCACAGTTCATTGTGATCTGCTTTGAGAAAATGCGGTTAAGACAACATTATAAATGTCCTTGCCTCTGCTTAGCTGTTGGCATTTGTTGCTGGGTCTGGGTAGGGTGGTTGGTGGGTGACAGGCATTTGTCAGAGTCTAGCGAGGAAGTATTCCTGTTCATGCCATGCAGGTGTGGTATCTCTTCTGTGCTCACCTTTTTTCCTTGTCTCCACTTCCTACTGGGCGTCCCAGGTTTCGTATTTCTAATACCGATTCTGACTAATGAGCTCCTTTCCCAGTCATCTATAATTTTATAAACTCCTACAATTAAAAAAAAATCATTTTCTCACTTTTGCATGGCTTACGTTAAAAAAGATTTTAAGTTAAATATTTTATATGAGTATATTACTCAAAGATTATATTAAATGAGCATTAAAAGGCGATTTTTAATAAAGCTCATTGCATAGGGGTATATTTCAACATTTTCCATTTAATAAGTTACACACAACATCCCATTTCCTTTAAGCTAGTTGTACAAGAAAGGATGAATTTGTTGACCCTTTTCTTTTTAAAATGACACTCTTTTTTCTGGGAGATATATATATATATATATATATATATATATATATATATATCATAATTAAAACTTAATTTTACATCACTTCCAAAAGTAAATTTATAAACTGTTTTGTGACCTAGTCTTTAGAATCTGTGCATCTTGTGTTTCAGAAAGTTTATTATTTATTTATTTATTTATTTTGCAACATTCATGCTATCTAAATGAAAAGATAATACATGATTCAGAGGCAGTCATATATCCTTCCAAATGCTCACATCAATCATAGGGTTATTTTTTTCAATCAATAAAAAGGCAAATCAAGTGATCTGTGCCTTCCTGTCTGTTCCTCCCCCACACCAGCCTCTTTTCTTGTTTGATATACTACAGACATTTCAATGGCCTACATAAGGACTTGGATCAGGTGATCCCAACTTATGGAGCTGGTAAAAATAACCTTGAGGTGAATTTGCAGAATTCTCATTCCTCAGCTCCTCATTAACTTAGGGGTGGCTCAACATAAACTCTTTATGTTTCCTGTCTTTGTCGCTTTGTATTGCCGAACTGGTCTATATTGGTTACAAACAAACCATATCCAACAAATAATGAAGGAAACTTAACAGCTTAGGGCAACCAAAATGAACCAAAGTGAGAAACTAATTTGGTGGCTGGGTCTGATTGCCATTAGCTGTGCACTTGTTCACAATGTATGTGCAGACACACAGAGACACAGAGACACACACACACACACACACACACACACACACACACACACACACACGCACAGAGGCATACACCCAAATTCAATTTTAGGTGCAATCATACTGATCCATTTAGTGGATTTTAATAATACTTTGGATCTGGTGCACTTCCCACCTTTCTAAACAGCAAGCTCCAAGCATCTGTTCTTTAAGTGCTGAGTCTATCCTTCCTTGGCTAGAGAAAAAATGGGTGGTACTGTCATTTATAAAAGGAAGAACAAGGAGAGTGATGTTGTCAGGCCTGTGGTAGGTGAGAGGTATGGAGATCTGGGCAAAGAAATGGAGTGTGTGTGTTGGGGGAGGGGATGGGGGTAGAGTCATTAGCTACACCACTGTAGATGACAAGCAGGGTCTAGGAAAGGTTTGAGCTGTGATTTAGTCTAGAAAATGTCCAAGTGAGAACCTCCAATGGGACTCTGGATGCAGTGTCATAATATGATAGGCAGAGCTGGCTGCGGCCCTTTTGAAAAGGCTCGACATTCTTCCTCAAAGAGAAACATGTACTTCTGTTGTGTCCTATGCATCCCTGCTGGGGCCTGGGTGCTGAAGGGACAGACAGTGTGGGGGCTCCATAGCTAGGATGCTCCAGAAAAGGGGTGCAGGACTTGAGCACTGCTTCAAACAACTAACTCCCACATACCCAAGCTAGTAAAGGGCACACTGGAAGCTACGTCCTTGGTGTCCCCAACCAGTCTGAGGCCAAACTTCTGTGGCTAATCTAGTCACCATCAACATAGCCTGAAGAATTGTAGCAGGGATCAGATATGGAAGAAGTCAGAGGCTGCTTCTCTCTGAACAAGACACCAGACTAGAGTGCGTGGGTTAGGATTAGGGTTAGGGTTAGGGTTAGGGTTAGGGTTAGGTCTTTAGATCTCCCAAAAATATGGGAGGGAACACTATTGTACATCAGCTTAGGAAGTTCTCAGAGAGGATGTGAAATGAAGCATCTGAACAGCTGTAAGTCAGGACAGAAGCTGGCCTGTCTCTGAGGTCTTGTGGCTAGGGTGAGCTGTGGTAGCTGGCAGTCACCTCTTCTGTCCCTAGTGGAGGTCTGTTCACCCTAGCCTAGCATAGCAGCCTCTGGCATTCCAGAAAGAAAAGGAAGAGTGTGCAGGTGGAAGAGAACCTCAGAACACCTTCTCTAGGGACCACAGTCCGATGAACAACCAGCCAAGGGCGGTGGCTCACAACAGGCTGTGATCACAGTTCTGTTTGCCCATGCCTTTTCCCTTACTAGGGTCACCTAGGAGATTCCCCACTTGGACAGTGCCACAATAGAACCAGAGTCATCAGACAATCTCCTTCCCCTCAGTCACCCCAAAACACACCATCGCTCCTTGGGATTCAGTGTGGGCCCCTTCTGCGCAAGGACCTGGACTTCCACTGTCTCTGAAGGTAGAGCCTAACTCAGACAAGGCTCAGCCTGACCCAGTTCTTCTCAGATCCTCCCGCCCTTGTGCACAGTCCAGCACAAGCCAAGCACCAGAAGTTGAGACACTCTGCTCTCAACACACACCCACGTCCAGATCCATCTACAGGCCTTCAGGCCCCAGCATGCTTTGCTTACCCATGCAGTTGTGGCCTGGGGCCTAGCTGAGTCTCATTCTCAGATGCTGGCCCTCAAGGCCCTGAAAGGCAAGTCAATAGGGCCCATTCACAGGCTGCCTTTGCTGAATGACTGGAGTTTTTCATTTTCTAAGAAACTGGAACATAAATGGCTGGTTGGCATTTTACAGACAGAGGCGTGGGCGAGTGACTGGATCACTCACAGGCCTGGCACAGTGCAAATAGAACATTAGAGGCTCCTGAAGGAACAAGGTATCATCAGTTGGAATTTAGGAACCAGACCCTGCCTGCCTGCTCATACATTTACACAGGCACACTCATATATACACACAGACACTCATGAAACACACATACATACATAGATAGATATACTCATATATATATGAACACATACATAGAGTACAGATATACTCATTCACAGGGAGACACACACACACACACACACACACACAGAGAGAGAGAGAGAGAGAGAGAGAGAGAGAGAGAGAGAGACTCATACACATGAATATATGTGTACACAGATATACTCGGTACTTATAAATACACAGAGAGACACAGCAATGGCCATACAGACACACAAATATACTCAGAGACACAGTCATACATAAACACCCATACAACTTGGTTTATGTACTGTGCTGGCTGTGTTATATCAACTTGCTATGAGCTAGAGTTATCTAAAAGGAGAGAATATCAATTGAGAAAATACCTCCATAAGATCCAGCTGTAGGAAATTTTGTTTGATGAGGGAGGGTCCATCCCATTGTGAGTGGTACCATCCCTGGGCTTGGTGGTCCTGAGTTTTATAAGAAAGCAGGCTAAGCAAGTCATGAGAGCAAGTCAGTAAGCAGCCCTCCACAATTTCCTTGAGTGATGGACTACAGTGCGTAAGTGTAACCCAAATAAACCCTTTCCTCCCCAACTTGCTTTCTGGTCATAGTGTTTCCTCACAGCAATAGAAACTTTAATTAAGACATGTATGCATACATGCAGGCACACACACACACACACACACACGTATACACGTATACACGTATACACACACACAGATAGACAGTATCATTTAATAAAGCTTTATTTCCAACACTTTGGACAAGCAGAGCACACTTTGAAGCAGAAATCTCTTCTTCCTTCTATAAGTTAGCAAGCAGGCAGAGGATGAGAAAATCAAGATTGCCTAGAACTTTGCTCCCATTTACCTTCCAGCAGTAGGTAAACTACAGACCCCTAAGACCCAGGCATCTAGGAGATACAGGACAGCCTAAAGCATCCTTGGTTTTACTGAATAGATAACTAGTACTGAATGGTCCAAAAGACTCAACATAAGATGAAAAGAACATGGCATACAGTCTCAAGGAATACATCTAGCCTGCACCTAGCTCACTGTTTATGGCTTCAGTCAAAGGTGACAGCCAAACTGGACAGATCATTGTGAGTCCAGAATCCATTCTTGTTCTGATCCATTAAGCAGGTAGGGCTTAAGTAAAGGGCTACCTAGAGAATGTATGTTATACATGCGGCTATTCGTGCTTGCCATAACTAGAGGCTCCACTGAGGAAGAGGGAACAGCAGTGTATTGCTGCCATGAGGGGTAGACATGGAGGGACCATGGTTGAGCTACACTGAGAAGGGGCCCTTGAACAGTGGACTCCACCCTGAGGAGCAGCAGTAGTTAACTAAACTACTATACGTGAGCTGGCAGCAGTAACTATACAAGCAAGACATGAGATGAAAGGCTAGGCTGAGAGCATAGATGTCTGTCTACACAACACTGGGATGAAGACACATAATGCCTGTATCCAGCAAAGGGGACCAACATTAGGATCTGGTCCTTGGAGGGAGCAGGCTCTTGTCCCTACTGGAACCCAGCAGTCCACAGAACACACTCTTTTCTCTGGATAACTTCTGTGAATCTTGACTCCTTTGTCAACTGGAACCCCTTATGGTGAGAATTACAGGTGAGAGGTGGCAGGGATGTGGAGAGTTTGGAGGAAGGCAAGGGACCAGTTGGGGGTCAAGCAGAGCTGAGTAAATTCCAGCGGTGCACAGCTATAAACCAACTTTATGTGATGGATCATGGGGTGAGTCAGTGAGAGGGTCAATGGATAGAATTAGACAGGAGAGGACATGGACTAAGCAGTGTCTTCAAAGACATGTATTCCGGAGAGTCCCACAGTGATTGAAACTGCGGGGTACCCGGTGCTGACCTCATCTCCTCAGTGCCTGAGCAGCTAGATAATCCAGGCTTGTCCCACGAGGAGCCTGGATTCCAGGGTATGGGAAAATATCCTGCATACAAGAATTTAAAAAAAAAATCAACAAACACACATCTCACCTCCCTGGGCATTGTCTATAAGGTCTTTGAGGCTGAGAGAGAAGATGAGAAAGGTACCCAGCCACACAAAGACTAAGCTCCATAGGTATTCCAACTGTAAGCAAAGGAATTAGCCCAACCCCTTTTCTCTCAATAAAGTAGTCATAAGCTAGTTACAGAATTCCTGGAACTGAGGTAATGCACACACACACACACACACACACACACACACACACACACACACACACACCACATGCACACGCACACACTAATAATAGTTAAAAAAAAAAAACCCTGGCCACTCCTCAAAGTGCAGCCTGCCTGAAGCTTTACAGCAGGGCTGGAAGGTGCTAAACTAAGCCCTGGGCTCCTCATTAAGGTTACTGTTATCCTGAATAGTCACTTTGCTCAACATTTTTCAGGGAAAGGGCAATTAAAAATCTATTCTGAGTGCAGTAAAGACATACTTTCAGAAAGGAATTGAGCAGACATCCTGAAAAATAACATAAAACACCCAAGTCCCAGAGTGATTAAAGAAAGATAAATCAAACATGGTCTGAGACAGACAAGGACAGCAGGAGCCCTGCAGCCCATGCAGCCATGCTGTCCCAGGTGAGGCTCTGTGAAAACGTTGGACAAGCAGTTAGGTTGTAGTTGTCTGCACCCTAACTGGGATTCTCCGGCCAGGGCCAGTGTCACTAGGGACATGGTGTTCCCACCTGGACTCATCACTGGTTCTGTGATGTAACAAGAACAATGTACAGAGTGTAAGAGAAACAACAATAACAACAAAAATGAGAAAAAGCTGTGAGATATTTCTCAGCAGGGTGGAGGGTGGAGTTGGTATCCACACAGAGGGGAACTTCAAGCCACAGATTGGACTCCTAGAAGCTCTCTGTTGGCAGGAAGTCACATCAGCCTGGGAATCTAGAAGCCAGACTACCTGACTGGATTCACTTTCAGTTGGTAAGACAGTTTACCAGTCTTTGCTATCTAAAAGTATAGATCAAAACCAAACAAACAAAAACAAAAAAAAAAAACAAAACAAAAAAAAAACCATAAAACAAAACCCTGATAGTCAGTGGGACAAGACTGAAAATTCCTTCACAACCTACAGATTCCCTTATTCACCAGGCTCTGCTAGAGTTTGGATTTGAACTGTGTTCCAGATATCCCTGTAAAGGCTTAGTCTCTAGCTAAGTTACTTCTTTCAGGAAGCTTTCAGGGGTGGGACATAGCAGGTGATTGCTCTTCAGGTCTCCCGAGACATGCTGTTGCGGGGTATGGTGGGATCTGAGACCCTCATCTTCCTCTCCATCTTCTTTTCCAGTCATTAGGGAAACCTCCTTACAGCAAACACTCCATCTTACGATCTAATACCTACTCACAGACCCAAACACAAGAGCACTGACTGAAATCTCTGGGGCTCTGAGTCAACACGCCATTTTTCTTTCTAACTTGATTATTTCAGGTAGTACCATGTTAGGGAACAGAAACGTTGACTCACTAGGTCGCTATCATTCCAGTAAGTCAGACCTAGCATGACCATTAAAGGAAACGGGGATCTGGAGTTTAAAAGAACTTCTATGATGCAAGCTTTGAGTGTTTCTTTCTCTTTTAATCTTCTTACTACTGCTAAGGTAGAAGGTGTGACTGTCTGTGTCTCACTGATGAAAAAGCTGGGACCTCAGGGTTAAGCTGCTAACAAAGTTAGCCAGGGCAGTGGCGGCATCCACAATCCATCTGCACATTGCAGCAGCTGTTGGGGTCTGTACTACCCAGCACTGGTTACTGTTTAGCACAGGCTAAAATCTAATCAACAAAGAAAGTTCCTGTGTCAGCAACAGTCCGTGGAGGAGAAGGTGAGCATTAACAAATGCCTGATTACTGTAAACTAGCCCAGAAATGCCAGGCCACTAAATCATACTGAGGCCTAACATTTCTAAAGCAAAGCTCCTGGTCTGCTGGCTCCTGGCAGCTTCCCATGAGACCCTTCTGTAGGTCACAGGTTGCTGCTGGGGGAAGGGGAGGCAGAAGGTTGGAAGGGATTCACTCAGAGACCCAGTTGAGGACCGCCAACTATGAGATATTATTCCCTTCCAAAGTGGGAAGACACAACAGAGCCCTTGTCCAATCTATCTAATATAGGGATCAGGCCCTGGTTTATTGAAAAGCATAGGTAAGATGGGAAGGGAGCTCAGACAGGAGTGGGGCTGCAAGGGCAAGTTTCCAGTTTGGGAAACCCACTGCTGTGGTAAGCAGGCAAGACCATACAGTAGAGGATATGGCTTATTCTCCTCTTTAATGGGCTCTCTTGGTGTGTCCATATGTGCCAGGATTGTGCTGGGGTTGAGTGCTATAGAAATGAACAGAGCATATCTTGTCCTCTATTAATTTACAGTCCAAAAGACGGGAAGGTAGTCTGCATGTTTCTCACACGAGGACTATGCCAATGAGTTGTTCTCCAATGGTATCTCAAAGCTACGGCCGGTACAGAGAGATGTCCAACTAAATTTTACGTCCCTGATGAATAATTTTGGCCACAAGCCAATGAGAAGGGACAAATGCGGAGGCAGGGCTGTTCCAAACCCAAGGAAAGAAGATGGAGCCTGTACCCATGCAGGAACCAGAGAAGAAAGGACAGATGCAGGAGTAAGAAGAATGCATTGTCTGAGGGATGCTGGATGTGGGAATCAGAGGGAGGAAGGTGCCAGAAGTCTCCAGGGTTTTCTGCTGGACTATGCAATAGAGACTTAGGTATGAAGACGGGCATGAAGCTAGGAGGAAAGGACTTAGGTATGAAGAAGGGCATGAAGCTAGGAGGAGAGGTCGAGCTGTGTGAAAGTTGAAATGGAGATACTTATGGGATCTCCTGGGGAGATGACCCTTCTAGGCTAGTGTGACAAACCTTACAGTCAATAGTGAGGTCTACTAAAGAGGAAGACTTGAGAACAACTTGTCTTTTGAGCATGAATAAAGCTCAAGAAAAATATGCAGAGTAAAAAGAGCAAAGACGGGGGTCCCAGAAGGGAAAGGAAAGTAAACCTGGCCAGGAGGGTGAGGACCAGGAAGCTGGCAACCTATCCAGGTAATTACCGCATTGAAAAGGCAGCAGAATATTAAATAGCTCCTATAGGAGGGATTCCTATACATATCTGGGCGGTAGATCTACTGACAGAAGATTGGAAGTATCTTAAACAAGACAACATGAACCCCACAGATCAAAGAAGCCTGGAGCCCTCCAGCCAGGACAAGCCTGGGCTTGAGACTGGACTCTGTCATCAACTCACTCACTGGGAGACCCTCTGTCTCTTGGGTTAAAGTTTCTGAACCTGAGATGATCTACAGTATTCGAGAATACAACAGCTTCTTTCTAGCCTACAGGTAGAAGAAGAGAAGAAATAAGTGTGCTCCCTTGGGGACTCTGGATGTCCCTAAGGACCAATAACTGCAGTGGTATACCTCTAGCAGGCACAAGAGCTGGTTCATGGGTGTCCTGCATGATTTGGGGTCTGTCTCCAGAGAGTTGGTCTCATCAGTTTCAATCCTCAGTCCCCAGCAATCTCTTCCTGGTTGTTGGTTATCCACACTTTAGTGATGTTTTCTTATTCACTGCTCACTGTGATCCTGAGCAGTGAGTATTATTTGAAGATGGGAAATGGGGCCGAAGGATGCTGTGTTACTCAGAGAATCCTCTTCTCATAAGTGGCTGTCCTGGGATTTAGACTCAGGTAGTCTAGCACCTAAATTCTCAGTCTTTGGGATCTCATAGACCACTAGACTCTTAAAGCATCTAGGGAATGTGTTAATAGGTCATCAGCATCAAGTTTTTCGAAGTAACAATCAGTCATCTTAATAGGAGAAAGAACATTTTGAGCACTTAAACTTGCAAAGCCAAACAGCAAGTCAGCTTGCTTCCCCTGTTCTACCAACTTGACACACACGCACACTTTTGAGCCAATGCCAATGATGCAAAGGAGTGTGACGTCTGTGGCATGATTGTGGTAGTAGCAGCCACTATCTGGGTGCTGCTGGAACATGCTGGTTGGTTGGGGGAGGGGCAGCAAAGGGATTTTTACTGGGCCAGATCTGAGTGTGACTGGATGTCAGTCATTCTTGGCCACATGGTCAGTGAGCCTGATGTTTTACCTTCCTCAAGACTCTGGACTGCCTAAGGTCCTTTTAATTCTCCTTTCTGCTTCAGTTAGCTAGAATCCATTTCTGTTGCTTGCAACAAAGAGCCCTGACTGACGGGCCACCCTCAGAACAACGGCCAGCACTTCAAGTGGAGTGCATTTAGTTTTACCGAAATTGCTGTGTCTGCATTTTTCTCCTTTGGCTGCAGACCCATCTGAGATGGGTCAGGTTCTGCAGTATGGGACAGTCCTAGTATGCCTCCCCAAAAGGATCTGGCTTATAAGTCAGACCAAGGGTAAAGCATTTGCCATAGTGGATAAAGCATTACCAATGTCTGCCATGCTTATGGTAGAGGCTTCAGCTGGCTTCTGTAGCCCTATGTATACCCCCCCCCACACACACACTCTGCCTCCCATCCTATCCTTTATCTGAGGGGGTTTCCACTCTTTGTAGGACAGTCAGCACAAACCCGCTTTTTAACAGTCTTCTCCACACCCACTGCCTGTGCCCCTGAGGTTCTCTTCAGCTCCTGAGGTATTCCAGCCTTGCCCTCTGTACAAATTCCTTGCTTTAAATTGTTTTCATTCCAATAAAATCCTGGCTCAGAACCAGCCTCCTCATCTATCCAGTCTTCCTGAGCTTTCCATGAAAGAGACTGGAGGCTTTACCCATCCATTTGAGATCCACTTTGTCTTTTGTCTCGGTGAGATGGAGAACAACCCATCTCTGTCTTTTGCAGGAGGATCCTTCAAAGACAATTAAGTCCCTCTTCAGCCTGTTTCTTTCAAAATGAAATTATCCCTAACCCTTTATCCTGTCCTCAACAGTTTTATTTTCTGGTCCTTTTATGGAGTGGACTCCATCTGGGAACAACATAGCCAGGAGAGCTGAGGAGGCCTGGAACAGGGTTTACAGGAATCTTCAAGAAGAGCAGCCTCTTCTCACACCGTTTGTTGGGTGAAATGACATTGCTTTTGAGTAAAACCAGCCTCCGCTTACCATCTCTTAGCCTGATAATACCCTGCCCCATGGCAGAGCGCCTGGTCCCACTGAACCCATGACGAGGAGGATGAACTCCAGGGGAAGATGGATAACTAGGAACAAAACAAGAGTTGCCAATACCGAGCTCAACACTGCATTCTGTGGGAAGGAATGCAAGCATAAACAGGGAATTGATGAGGAGAAGGAATAGGTGACATTTTTGGGATAAAACTAGTTAGCCAGGACGCTAGGGTTTTCACCCCTATGTCACTAGTTGCTCTGGTTTCTTAAATAAAAGTTGGGAGCGATGTCATTCTTCTCTTATTACCTCCTGTATCTAGATTTAGAGAAGGATAAAAAGGGGGGACCTTAATGCATGAGTGGATACTTGCATATACACTCTTTTCTTAAGTGTCTTGCCAAGGCACATGTGCAGTGGTCAAAATATAACCTCAGACGTTGGTCCTTGCCTTGTACCTTGATTTGAGACAGTCGTTTTACTGTTTACAGCTATACCCACCAGGGTAGCTGGCCTGTGAGTATCCAGGGATTCTCCAGGGGTCTTCTCTCAAGTTGTAGATGTACTGTGATTGTAGACATGTGCTATCCAGCCCAGATCATGTGGGTTCTGAAGACGTAAGCTTGCCACTTGTGCTTGTGTGGAAAGTGCTTTATGCACTGGTCAGTTCTCTAGCTATAGTTCTTAATTAACATCATCCAAGTTCAGTAGAGTGGAAATGATAATATCCCAGCAACCATGCTCATGGATCTGGAGCAACAAGGTCTAGAGAAATGTGGTCACACCATATTGGAGCATTGTTAGAGTAGAAATGGTAGGCCTGGTACCCACCCCTTACTTCTTCTCCATCCATGGACCCATCCCATGGTTAGCTTCTTCAGAGAGATGGGCTTTATGTGGCCAACCCAATGCCAGCATGACTCTGTAGATGAATGATCCCTAACATGACATCAAGAAGTCACTATAATCCTTGTGTTAGCAAGAATCTTATACCTTACGTACAGCCCACAAGTCACTTGTCCTGACCCCTTCCTACTCCTACTAGTTCCTTCCATGCATCCTGCACCTCACCTTTCCCCCAGATGAATAGAGAACTACAGGCATTTTCCTGATGGCAAACAAGAAAATTGCCCAAAGAAGCACGTAATCTTCAAATGTCAAAAACATCTAGTGTGTGAATCACTTTTAAGTAAGAGCATGGGAATTTGGCAAGGTGACAAGCAGTTGTTTACAACATTTAAAGGTGACTTAGAAACAGACAACCAGTCAGAAAGAGAGAGAAAAGGGTACCTGGGCCAGCCCAAACCTGCCATCTCCCATGACAGGCCCAACACTGGCTATTTTCCCATTTGTAAATGGATATCTGGGTTGCAAGCTACCTGAAGAGAGACAAGTGATCCTCGGAACCTCGTGTGGGCCAGCCTGGTCAGCTTGGAAGGGAACTTTTACAGTACTGACCTTTCACCCCTGCATTGGCTTGATGCTGGCACCTACGTCCTTCTTTCCCATCTGATGAATGTAGGATGATTCACATTTTAAAGGAACTGAGAAATGCTTTTTGTCCAGGCCCAGGTGTTTGGGAAACTTTCCAAGACGCATCCCACTTACAGTGTTGTTCAATGTCCCTGACTCTCATAACTCTACTGTATCTCTAAGAATTCTGGGTCTTTCTTTCTTTCAAGACTCTAATCTTCTTGCCTCTTTCCAGCTTTGGAGAGTGACCCATGAAGCAATACTAACCTACCTATCAGCATCAGTTAGCAGACTCCTACTGCTGTCCTCTGTGGTCCGGGATGCATCAACTCTGTAGGAACACGGATTCAGAAAAACGTTGTGGACTTGTTTGCATTAACTCTAAAATTCCTCAACCACCGACAGTCTCTGAACAGAACCAGGCATGACATGGTGACTCAACAGCCCTTGCAGGCCCTAGCATCATTCAGAGTGCTGGAGGAAGGCCAGCTCTAATTGTCCTAGGTCAGAGCCCTGTGACATTTCCTAAGAAGCCTAAAGGAACTGAAGGTCACGCCAATGTTAATGTGAGTCAGAAAACATCCATGACTAAAATGTTGGCCCTTCCCAAGTTTGTTGGTTACTAGACTGGGCCTGTGCACTAACTTAAGTGATTCAGACTAGAATCTATCTGCACGTTGCCAAAAGAGCCCTAGGAGACCCTCAGAGTCAATCACTCAACATTGCTGACACTTGGGAGCTGCCACTTTCACATCTGGGGACAGTGACATCAGATGTTATCAGTATCTATTAAAATCTTAGCCAAGCCTTCATGCCCCAGTGCAGGGAGAACAAGGATATTTTTGTCTCGTTTCATCTCCTGACAGCAGGAAGGGATGAGACTGAGCAAACTCTTCTGGCATATGTAACAGAAGGAAATCAGGCCGGCCCCATGGCTCTCTTCTTGAGGTCTTGCTTTAACTGGATGTCGTTCACCTTGGCTGCTTAGACACCATACCCCACACCTCTGTATCCTCTCCATGGATGGTTACCTGGCCCTCTGCTTCTCTTCTTGACACACCCCTTTCCAGGAGACATGATACACCGCAGCCACAGACACCATGTTCCCCCAGTACCTCCTGCTTCTTCTGCCTGAGCTCACATGCCTCCACCCTAACCCCTGGCTCCTTCTTAATCACACACAGCCTCAGCTACCTCCTGCTCAGCTGAATGGTTACTTCCTTACCTGTTCTCACAAGGAATTTTGGATATCCTTCCTTTTCAATATTTGTCACATTAATATTCTAATCCCATCAGCTTTGTTAAATGAGTATTTATTGAATGTCCAATGTATAAGTGATCTCATATTTAAAAAAATGTAATTTTCTTCTTGGCCTAGGTAACATGATACATTTTGAATATATTTAAATATATTCAATACATTTTAAAGTTCATGGTTCTGGACTGGGCCCTGGGGGAGGGTGAACTTCAGACAGGTGAGGGGAAGAGAAAGAAAAGTTCCCTGGTTTTCCTCTCTGAACCTGGGAGTATACTTTAAGAGAGGACTTGGGAGTCTGAACAGTGACCAAGAGGTGGTAGCCAGGATTCTTTAGCTAATGTACTTTCTGCGTTGTCTTAAGCTTTGCTATAGCAGCACATGCTGATGGAACACAGGAAATTTCCTCTTCTATACCTAGGAAAGTATCACCTCTGAAAATTAGAGAGTGACCAGTCATTGGCAGACCAGGGGCCGATAGCATGTCCATCCCCCGGACCCCCAAACTGCATGGGTGATCTATCCAAATGTCTGTCTCTGACCCTGCTCACTCTGAGTGAGTCAGATCAAACATCTGACTGCTCACTATGAATTTTAGCGCTCTCCTAACTCCAACTTTAGTAAAAACTTATTTCTCTCCTAGCACCATGTGAGACCTAGAGATTGAACTTAGGTCACCAGGTCTATTAGAGACAGATGCCTTTACTTCTGAGCCATCTTACCTGCCAAAAGTGACACACTCTTAAAAGGCAGCAAAATCAGTCCACGTCCCTACAATTAAGACAGATCATGTTTCAGGTGGCCAGCAAGACTCCACAATGGTGTCTCCCTGTCCCACACTCCCTGTCAAATTAATTCCTTGCTTTCTTAGCTTAGCATCAGTGACTGCCTTTCTTTTGCTTAAAAGTCATAGTCTCTCCCATACATGGGTCCCTCTGATTAGTCCACTATCCCTACTCTACATCTAGCACAGAGTTCTCAATCTGTGGGTCGTAACCCCTTTGGAACCAAATGATCTTTTTATGGGGTTGCATATCAGAGAGCCTGCATATCAGAGATTTACATTATGATTCATACCACTAGCAAATTCACAGTTATGAAGTAGCAAAAAAATAATTTTATGATTGGCGGTAGGTGGTCACCACAACATGAGGAACTGTATTAAAAGGTCACAGCATGAGGAAGGTTGAGGACCACTGTTCCAGCACATCCACCCTTTAAAACTCAGCCGTAACAGTTAAATCAAGGTTAGCAGCTCTTTTAAGTCTCAGATCAGTCACCACCCACTCTCTGAATCTCAGACGAGGCAAAGCTCCCTGTAACAGCACAGAGTACCTTCTTTCCTGGTGTCAATGTTGCTGGTGCTGTTTGATAAACATATTTCCCAAGCAAACTCTAAGCACCTAGACTAGTGGTTCTCAACCTTCCTAATGCTGTGACCCTTTAATACGATTCTTCATACTGTGATGATCCCCCAGCCATAAAATTATTTTTGTTGCTACTTCATTACTGAAATTTTGCTACGGCTATGATTTGTAATGTAAATATCTGTTTTCCAATGATCTTAGGCGACCCTTGTAAAAAAGTATTTTGTGACCCACAGGTCACACTATCCTTGAGTGAAAGGACCAGCTCTCCTTGTGTTATTTGTCCATATCTGGTACCACACACAATGTTGGGCACCCAGAAGGCACTCGGATATTTGTTGAAGCTTGAAATAATGGATTTGGGTTTCTATTGAGGGACGACATGCTGCCTTGCAGTCTGGCTTCATAGGAGATAGTTACAACACAGAGGCATTGCTGATGGCAATATATTCCTTCCAAGGAAGATTTTCAAGTGGGAGAAAAACAACCTTCCCACACTGGCATAGAAAGCAAAGAGTAAAAGATGAGTTGTTCGTCCAACAGAGGAAATGCACATGATCGGAACATTCGCGAGCCGTCTGTGTGGGATGTGGGGAGATTCCACCCCCACCCAAAGCCATATGCCAGGGAGGAGAAATTCTCTTTCTCCTCTTGAGAGAGGAGGCCTTAATGTGATGAAGGTGACGGTATCAAGGAGCCTGGGAAAGAAGTGCTATTGATAGCACAGTCACGTTCCTGGCCATCTCTTCTCTCTGTTGCTCCCTTCAAGGGGTTTGGTTCTCCTTATGCTGTGGATGGCAATTTTGAGTATCCACTGGGAATCAACTCTAGGAGCAAGGGATACCTGACTGTTTCTTCACATTCCAGTGTGTCTGGCTGTGCGCATCTGTGTAGTGAAACCCAATGCTAACATCAGTAAGTAGGCTCTGTCTACTCATACATACATCCAGAACCAGCCCCCAGATGACTCTTTATGATCAATTCTTTCCACTCTCCCAAAGCAGGATTGTGAACCCCAAACACCTATGTGAAGATTTTCCCCTTTCAGCCCGTCAGAGTCACCATGGCTATCTACTGGAAGGGAGGCCTAAAAGCAAGTATGATTCACGATGAGATGGTATATCCCAAGGAAATGCATTTCTAGGGCTTGGGTCTAGAGTCAGAAAGAAACTACACTGAAATGTGTACATAACAAGACATAACAAGAGACCATTAGCCTTCAAAGAAATCTAGATCCTTAAAAACTATTAATACCAGCTTTCCTATATACTATAGATTGAATCTACAACAACGTTATCAGCATCTTCCCAGAGCCTTGAAAAAGTCTAGTCATCTGACAGGAAGTGATGGCACACACCTTTAATCCCAGCACTTGGGAGGCAGAGATAGGCAGGTCTATGAGTTTGAGGCTAGCCTAGTCTACAGAGTGAGTTCTGGGACAGTCAGGGCCACACAGAGAAATCCTGTCTTGAAAAACCAACTTTCCCAAGGAAAAAACAAAAACAAAAACAAAAACAAAAACAAAAACAAAAAGCCTAGCTTAGCCAAAAGAAACTTCAGTAACAAAAGAAATATAACAGCTTTCATATTTGTCTGTAAGGAATCCTTAGAGAACAAGGTGAGGTGAGACAGACAGATCTCTCACTCTATGCAATGTCTAGGGATGAGGTTTTTAAAGAACAGGGCAGAGCTCATATGAGGAAACTCACAGATGTTTACCGAGCATATGAAAGCAGATTCATATAAACAGAGTAAATGGAAGAGCACATTTCTGAAGGAGAAGACTCAATATTGTCAGTAGGGTGTCAATTCTTTACAAATCAATTTATAGCTACCATCTATCTCAGGCAGACATCATGTAATGCTAACTCAACAAACTATTTTTTCAGTTTGAAAAAAAAATGACTCCAAAGTTCAACTGGTCTTCTAGTTGTGTTAGATGATACAGTAGCCAACCATTATTTCTGGAAAAACAATACTGACAGAGATAGTCTGCACTACCAGATTTTAATACACAAATAAAAATTCTATAATTAAAACAATGTGGTTTAGTACTTGGTCAGACTGGAAGGAATAAATGGGCTAAAAATACATGCTCGCCTACAAGAATTTAGTGTAAGAGAGGCAGTGATTTAAATCAGCGGGGCCAACAAAAAAAAAAATTCCTTTCCTAATCAGAGCTGGAAGAATTAGCTATTAAGAAAAAGTTAAATTTCTCTTATGTCTGAGAACAAAACGAGAAACCAGGACAAAAAGTTGAATGTGCAAAATGAATCCTCCAACAAGTAGAAGAAAATGCAAATGAGCAGATATCTGAAGGCAGGAATGGGAAGGATCCTGTAAGCTAGAAAACAAGGGAACCCAGCGCACAAAGCTGATGAATAGGATGTAGCAAACAAGGCCTTCAATGCACCCAAGAAGCCATAAATGAATCGGAAAGACAAATGACAAACCCGAGAAATATTCTAGCGTTACACCAAAAGGTTAATATCCTCTTATGCATAAAGAGTTCTTATAAATCAATAGGGGAAAAAAGGATAAATATAAATAGAAGAAAGGCAAAGGACAAGGATGTCAATAAATGCCGAGACAAATGCTCCAGCTCACTGGTAATTAAGGAGGTATTACATGAGACCACGAGAAACCATTACTCACCCACCTAACTTAAAAATTACAAAAGGCAGGAGTGGGGCAAAGAGGGTGTTCACACTGCTTACCAGGATAGGGATAGGGGATGAAAGAGTCCAGTTCTTCCGGGGCCATATGGTAATACAGATCTTTAGTGTATGCCTATCTCTGCTGTGGTGACTCTTATTTCCAGGAATTAATCCTAAAGAAATACGCTGGTGTCCACAGATATTTGTTCAACGCTATCTTACTGCAGTGTATTTCATAGTAAATTTTCATAGTATTAAATAACCCTATGATCTGAATATACAACAATAGGAAATTAAATAAAGCATTATACATTAGCATAATGAAATATAAGGAAATACAGCCTTCTAAGATAAATTTTTTTCTGCATGAGTAATGAATGACAAGGTGAAATCAATACAAGACGCAGAAGAAAAAAAAAGCAGGCTAGAAAATGATACATAGTTTCACTCTAATTCTGCTGAGGGTGAAACATAGTAGATTGTAAAATGTTAATTGTTTTTAATCTCTGAGTGATAAGATTATATTTGGGTTTTCTTTCTGTCAAATTCTCCCATAAAGAACACTACTTTTATAATTAGAAAGTTACATAATTTTCAGAAGATCAAATCTTGGTGATTCTATTTCTAGAATTCCATCCAAATATGATGTCATTTAATACTCAACAATCCCATAGCCTGGTCTTATTATTTTCATAGTTAACATGTATGATCAGAGATCTTGGTGCTTAATGTGATAAGCCGAATATTGCCCTCAAAACTGGGCCTTGGCTGATCTGCCTGTTACCAAAATTTTGAACCAAAACAATATGTAAGAATATCCACCATAGTGTCACCGGAACAAAAACCATATATATTCTATGGAAATGGCTGCGTAACTGCA
>JANHMN010000010.1:51782567-51805415 GCA_030674055.1 Rhabdomys pumilio | reverse complement strand
TCTGGATGCTATTTCTCTCTTTACAAGTACTACATCCTGGATGCTATTCCTCTCTATGCTGGTACAGCATCTACTGATGGACTTGTCTACTGCTACCTTTGGAGATCATAGCTACTTCTGCTATGAGCCACACTGGTGTACAGGACCACGGTTCAGTTTCAGTTTTCACTTCTTTGTGGTACATGCTGCTCAGAAGTGGAAGTGCTACATCACATGGTGATTCTATTTTCTTTTTTTTTTTTTTTTAGGAACCACCGTGTTTTCCACAGTGGCTGCCCATTAGCCATTCGTACCAGCAGTGCACGAGGCTTGCAGTTTCTCCACATTCTTCCCTACACTTGTTCTAGTTCTGTTTGTTTGATAACAGTTAGCCTAATGTGCACCAAGTGACATCTCCCTGTGTTTCTGACATGAATTTCCTTCATCATTGCAATGTTGAATATTTCTGTGTGCTTAGTGGACACCGACTTATCTTCTCTGGAGAAATGTGCACTGGAATCCTTAGTTCATCCTTTAATCACATTGTTGTTGAGTTGAAAAATGTTTCATTGTTACCAGGAAGTCATGAGGACAGAACCCTCCCTCCTGTCCCACGCTCAGTCTCTAGACAATAATTTTCTGTCCCTATTCCTTCTTACCCTGTTCTTGGTCCCATGGCTCACATCTAGCACAGAAACAAGCACCAGGTAGTGAACTGCTTTTCCTTTTTCTTAGGACCAGGGAGAGTCAAGTGGCCCAGGTGTCTCTTCTAGATAGTAAAAGAAAAAAGAAAGTGTCTGGAGACCAGACATTCTGGGAGGCAAACCAAGAATATGAACAATGTCAAGCCCTTGAATTGGGACTTCGCAGTTCAGTGAATGCCACCCACCTCTGGAGCCTCCCCTGGGATTCCTAAAGTCAGCCTTTTTTTTTTTTTTTTTTTTTTTTTTTTTTGTATGTGGTTTCTGCTATATTGAATTGCAATTATAAATTCTTAGGTGAGAACCAGATCAAGGCCAGGGCTCTGGAATGCCCTGCCTGCCCCCTTTATGGATTGTAAGGAGAGCCCACAGTGGTCTCTCATGCATTGGAAGGAGCGTCCGTCAGGAGCAACAGTCAAGAGACAAGAAGCTCATCACCTTCCTCAGCCAGAACCCAGGGCTGCAAAACCTTGCCTGAGGACACAGCTCACAGCCAGTGTGGAGATGATGCATCTTTATGTCAGCCAGACAGCAGCACGGGCTGCTTTGGATATAATGGTCTGCCCTCTTCCTTCTTTTCTGTGCCCTAGTCCGTAGTGCCTACCAGCCTCACAGCCAAATCTCTTCTCTCCCGGGAGCTCTGTCTACTGTACCATCTGACACTGGGGCTGCCAGAGCAGACCTAGCCAGACACCTGGGGCTGGTGAGAAAATCTCCCTCCCTGTCACAAGAGAGAGGAAGAGTGTATAGAGCAAATGTGACTTCTTCAAACATGGTTTCCAGGAAAAACAGTTTTCTCCTCTGGGGGGAAGAAGAGCTGTTAAACCTTTGTGCCATTTCACTGTGGAAAAAGCCAGCTGCCTCACGCCGCATGAACTGAGCTACACACTCTTTTTCGATAGGATGCTGCGTGGACTGGTGGATTGAGAGCTCTGGCGTGTCCCTGTGGCAGGCGCATCGAGGCTTCGGCAAGAGCTGTGCTCCTTTCGCAGTTGGAATATTTTTCCAGTTTTGATGATTAAAGCTGGTTGGAACAGCATGAACCAAATAGATTATAGCATTCCACTCACAGAAAGCTCTTCACTAAAAGAACGGGCTAGCTATGCCACTGCACGAGGCCTCCCGGTCTAACGAGCCCAGTTTCTAAATGTGGCCCTTGTAACTCCCAAACTCCATGGCCCTTGAGTTTTGCTCAGAAAACTGATTCAGGCTCTCTGAGTAAGGTCAGAGTAATTTCTTTCTATCACTCCAAGATGCAAATAAAACGACAAAATAATCCTCCTTTACGATACCAGTTCAAGACGAGGTGTTTTAACGAAATGGCTTCAATGTGGAAGTAGGTGGGTACAGTACAAGGTGCCTGAGCTAGGAGCCTCAGGGTCACATTAGAGAGACTACAGAGCATGTACAGGAAGGCAGAGCAGGCATCCTCCTTGCAGTTACCAGGAATGGTAATCATGTGTTAGGCAGAGGACAGGAGGCAGCTGCCCCTGCTAAATTGGGCACTGGTGGACTAGGCAGAAGTCAGCCCACCTGTTGTTACCCCCCGTGGTAGAAAACCTGGCTTCAATAATAAGGGATTTCTTGTTCCAGGTGTTCTAAAAATCTTGCCCATGCTCTAACCAAACAACTATATTTAAGTTTCTATGTTGCTCTTTATCTCTATCAGTGATAATCAGGTGTGGGGGATTTTTAAATTTTTAACTTTTTATTTACAGAATGTATTCATTTTGTGTGTAAGGCCATTTTTCTGACTACGTACCTGTGAACCTTGTATATGTCAGGTGCCCTCAGAGGCCAGAAGAAGGAACTGCATGCCCTGGGACTGGAGTTAGAGACACTTGTGAGACATTATGTGAATGCTGAGAATCAAACCTGTGTTCTCTGGAAGAATGGCTAGTACTCTTATTTAATGTGCCATCTTTCTGGTCTCTTTAATTATGCGTGTGTGTGTGTGCATGTGTGCACTGTGTTTCTATGTGCACTGAGTTTCACTGAGTGTATCAGGGTGGGGGATGTAGGTATCATCCTTTATTCATTTCTGTCTTCTCTCTGGAGACAGGGTCTCTTGACAATCCTGGAGTGTATCATCTTCAGCTAAATTAGCAGCTAGAAACTGAAGAAGCCTCCTGTCCTCCACCCACCCCTTCTCCAGCACCGGGGAACATATGGCAAGACCCAGCTTTTGATATGAGTACTATGGATCAGAACTCAGGTCCTTGCATGGTACAAGAATCGACCCCAGGGATCAGAGTAGCACTGCCTTCATGAGCCAAATCTCCTCCTTAGAACGTCTCTCCATTTCCAAGTAGATCAGAGATTCCACAGTGTAGCTGACCAATAAACATCAAGCCACGCCAGGCCAAACCTAAATCTAATGACAAAAGCACCCTTTGTCCCTTTAGGATCACAAACTCTATTTATCCAGAAACAATATCTTATTTCCAATATTTGGTATATGCTGTTACTAAGTACTTTGCAAATAAGAATTTATTGATCCTAAAATCTTCAATTTTCATATATTCAAGTGAGCACACCAGGGGTCTCTGGCTTCAAGGAATAGGCACCAGGGGGACCTAAGCCTCAGATGTAACCTTGTACTTAAACTTTTTCTCAAATTTAAAGATAATGGTAATAAGTTTATGTGTGAAGGTATTTGAAATTACATAGTAGGTCTCTGATTCTTTGAGTTTATGTCACACTTGAAGAGAAAATGAACTGGACCCCAACTTATTATAATGTTATCTGTAGTAATTAGCAAGCAATGTGGTTAAACATGGGATGATTTTTGTTATACAATAGGCCATTGCCTTCTTCTTTCTCTAGGCAAGCAATTGTGTAGACTACAGGCCTGGATAGCTCATACCTATCTTCCATACTAGATCTGACCTTGGTCACATGTCTGCCTTTCTAGTTCATGTACAAAATGGGAAGGGCACCACCCACACCACACGTGAGCAACAGGTCGAGGTACCACAGGACAAGGAGGATTCACTCTTGGTGCCTCTCTGCAAATAGGAATTGCATCTACCTTCAAGGTACCAAACATGTACCAGTAAGATTCTCTCAGTGGTTTACTAGCATTTGTGATTCAGAAGCAAATGTCTCTGGCTGGAAGTAAACACAGAAAGTGAAAGAGAAAGGTAACATTATATCATTTTTCTCAATGCCAAACTTCAAGATTCCTGGGCACTTGTCAATGTTACTAAATGACCAAAAAAGAAGCTGTTAAAAGTCTTTGATTCATCCAAAGCCTGTGACTAGCATTTGGTTTTCAAAAACATCCACAGTACCCTGCTGTGTGATCTCTTCAGCCTTCTTTTCAAACACCTTAAGGATAAAAAGGCCCCTGAGCTACCCATCTATAACAGTCGTTCTCAACCTGTGGGTCGTGACCCCTTTGGGGGTTAGATGATCCTTTCACAGGGATCTCTATCAGATATCATATATTTACATTACAATTTATAACAGTAGCAACATTACAGTTATGCAGTATCAACAAAAATACTTTCTTGTTTGGGGAGGTATTAAAGGGTTACAGCATCAGGAAGGTTGCGAACCACTGCCCTATATGCAGAGAAGGGAGGAATGCACAGGTGGCATGGTGACTACTGGAAAGGCATATAAGAGTGGCCTGCCAGCTCAGAGATGGACAGCTCTTGCAGTGGCCACCCTTGTTTAGCACTGCCTATATTATGGCTTTCTCAGGTCTGGAATGAATGCCCCTCTTCCAGTCTGCCCGCATGCCCTTGAGGTGGGAGCTTTAAAAGAGGGAGCAGAGACAATTCTGCGGTGTGTGCTGGAGGCTCTGTTCCCACCCTTTCCCATCTCACAGAAGCCGAGGAATGCAAAGAGTAAAACGCAGGACAGACACTGATGGCAAATGCAGTGCTACCGTCTCCCATCGCTGTCTCTGTGATTCGTAGCTGTTTTATTTTCTTTAAAACAACACTGGGCTTGAAACATCGCAAATTGTGAAAATCTGCACAGGGAAGACACTTTGTAAGTGAGCACAATATGAAAGACTAGACTCTGTGTGTGCTTTCCAAAGTCCCACATAGATCCAGTTATCACTGGAATGATGGAGCTCCAAGAGAAAATTAGTCTTCAAAGTCTCAAGTCATAAATCCTCCAAGATTCCATTTAGATTACTTAGAATTCATCAACAAGCATATTTAATAGACATAGGCCCAAATACAGCATCTAAAGTTCCACACAATGACAAACTCTGAACGTGTAACTACACAGCGCTGAGTGAAAAGAAAATCTGAAATGTAGGCTTTGATGCTTATCACCTGATACCTTCCTTCTCTGGGTGGAAATGCACACAGATGAACATTTTCATAGAGGAATTTAATGCCAGACACTGACATGCCAAAAAAAAAAAAAAAAAAAAAAGTTAAGTCCAGTTAGCCTTTAGTAGGTCTAACTCTTTATTTATTTTAATTTGTAACTATTTTTTTTTTTCTGCACAGACTCACGATGGAAACAGGTCCCATTCAAGCAAATGAAAGTTGTTCTCAGTCTTCCAGGAGAGAAATGGAAACATTTCTGATCCGAAGAAGAAGCCTGACAACGAATGTTGGCAAGACCACATTAGCAGTCTTAAACTCACATTCTTTCTAATGTTATTATTTTACAAAAAATATTAATTAGCAAGAGTGAGGCATGGTAGCCCATGCCTTTAATCCCAGTACTCATGAGACAGAGGTGAGAGGAGGAACTCTGTGAGTTCAAGACCAGCCTGGTCTTCATAGCTAATTCTGTGCTAGTCAGGGTCACATAATGAAGACATTGTGTCAAAAGGAGGGAAAAGTGAGTGAATTGTCATACACAGTGAGGTACCTCCCCATACAGGAAAGGCAACAGGAACAAGGACAAGTACACAGACTGTGTGTATACCATCAGAAACGCACACAGGGCTGGGGGTGAGGTTTAATTAATACAAGTTTACCTCGTTTGCATGAAGCCCTGGGTTTCATCCTCAGCACCAGATAAGCCAGCTTAGTAGATCATGCATGCACATGCATGCACATGCATGTACACACACACACACACACACACACACACACACACACACACACACGAATTAGTAGCCGAGGGTTCTGTGTTCGAACTCAGCAGTATGAGATGTCTGGGCTTGTGAGTATAGGCCAGTCGATTACCTCCGAGCTTCTTCATCATTTGTGAAGTATGGATAATCCCTACTTCGTGGTGTTGATATGAGGATTAGAGATAATATATGTAAAGAACTAAAATATTGTGGGCAGCTATAACTGGAAGCTATTATTATTTTATTATTGGGGTTTAAGAAAGGTTTGCTGATTGAATAATAGGTAGATTAGCTGACCTCTGAAATCCACGACAATGTTAAAATTATGATGCTAAAAGTGGAATTAAAAGTTCATACATGAAATCCATGAAAGGTATTTTGAACCATTGGAATTGTGATGCAGACCATCTTATGCATTTCATAACTCATATTATCATATGAGGCTTTTACACTGCAGCACAGACACACCCTGACTTATCATTAAAATACTTAAGATTAACAACCGGTAGGGCTCTGGGTCCCACTTCAATCAGCTGTATGATTTGCTGTCATCTCTCCTGCTGGAGAGACCTGCTATGTGGGGCATTTCTGTGTGGTGCATGTTTTAGCAGGGTTCCCTCTTCATTTTGCAAAAGAATATTTTAAGCTAACTTGCTTTGTGTGTGTGTGTGTGTGTGTGTGTGTGTGTGTGTGTGAACCTTTTTTAAAATATTAATTGTGTATGCACGTGGCACATCGCAGCCAGATTTAGAACTCTCCTTCTACCAGTCGATTCCAAGGATCTAACTCAGGTTGTCAGGCTTGGCGGCAAGTGCCCTTACCCACTAAGTCAGCGTTCCTCAACCTTCCTAGTGCTGCAACCCTTTAATACAGTTCCTCATGTTGTGGTGACCCCAAATCATAAAATTATTTTCATTGCCACTTCATGACTGAAGTTTTGCTAATATTATTCACTGTAATGTAAATATCTGATACGTGACCCCTGTTGAGAACGAGTTCACTAAGCCATCAGACCAATGGTGGGGGGTCCCTTCTTCTAGCCCCAGACAGCTACCATGTTCTCCATTTTTATAAGCAGAGGCCTTGTGAAACGAAGATTCTTCCCAATGTTACACAGAGACTGGACTCCAACTTCTACAGGAAGCCCCTGTAGCCACCCATTTTTCAGTCACCCATTCTATACAATCACCAAAATTGAGCCAAAGCTCCAAAGCAAAGCATGGGAAACTGGAGGGGCTTTCGACAAAATGCACGCATCAAGAAAAACGTCAGTGATATGTACTGCATTTGATATTTGACATTGTTCAACTGACTGCATTCCTACCAAGTTCTTAAAATGAGAGATCTACATTTGTTAGTGCCAAAGTGTCAGAGTGCAGTGATCTTATTTCCGGGTATAGGTTGTCAAAGAATGAAAACCCTCATTTCAAATGATATCTACACAATCAAATACACTGCAGCATTACTCACAGTAGCCAAGAGGTGGAAATGACCCGTGCACTCGCCAGCAGATGAACAAACAAAATATACATACACTCAATGAAATATTAACCCGTCTTCAAAGGGAAAAAAATTCTGACAGCATGAAGCTGCACGGATGGAAACGTGATTGTGTGATGCTAAATGAAATAAGCTAATTATGAAATGATAAATGTTTTATTTCATTTACATGTGGCATCTAAAACGGTCAAGTTTATTATAACGCAAAATAGAATGGTGGCTGCCCAGCAGAGGGAGAGGATAAACATTGGCATTTAAGATTTCCACACGACGAGGTGAGTAAGTTTCCGAGACCCACTGCTCAATAATGTAAGTAGAAATACCACTACAGTGTTCACATAAAAATGGTGAAGACGGTATGTTCTGTTCATGTTTTAAACCGTACTTTTTAGAAGGCAGGGTATATTTGTGTGTGTATAAAGACAAATACATGTCTCTATATATGTGTATGTGTGTATATTTACTTATCTCAAATTGGTCAGTGATTTAAATGTTGACAGTAATTCATAACATGAATGCTAAAAAGAGACACCTGTAGGGCCAGTAGTAGCCTTTAATGTCTGAGGCTCTGTATTTTTCACCTAACCCAGATGCCCTGCCGTGCTCATGCTCTAGGGTTCTGCTTAGGCGTCCGAGTCATCTGTGAAGCTGCAGCACGGAGTCTCGGGACGATCTGAATTTCAGAAAGCTACTCTGTCTCGCAGGAGAGAACTCTTCCTACCCAAGGTGGAAATGCCCCTGAACAATGAGGTTCATTTCACTAGCACCTCTGTTGCCGCTGTTACCGGACGATCGACTGGCCTCTTCCTAATTTGAAGCTTCAATTCTCCTGGCTTCAGATGGTTTCCTTGAAGACAGTAGGGTCTGCCTTTCTGACCCCAGACCTGAGGAGAGCAAGTGGGAAGCTGTTGGAGAAAGAGCTTTAGAGTTTGATTTTAGGATGGCTGTGATCGCAAGCATTTTTGATCCTAGATTCTAGTGAAGAATTCTAATATATACCTCTCCAAAATTACTAACCAAAATTATTATATCCATTTTCTAGGGTAAAAGTCATTGCATGTGAAACACTTTGCAGGGATCATACTACCTAATTATTTACAAATACTAGGAGAGGATCTTAGACATGTTTTTGAGTAATAAAAATGACTCTTCTGTATCAAGTAGAAGTATTTCCTGAGTTTTTAAACATTTCTGTTGAGATGTGCCTAACACTAAGAAAGGTCTTTGGGGGTATATCTGTTTCAGAGACGTCTCTTTCTCTAGTCACCTTACACTGCATCTACATCAATTTGGCTTCATCCACAGCCGTCAAAGGCTGGATTCCTTATTCCTGGTGTTTCTTCCTCCTCCTACCCCCAAGTAGGCGCTTAGTTGGCTGATTATAGAATCATAAGGTTGGCTATAATTCCATTTCTCCTTCTGACTTTGAACTTAAGTGTTCCAATTACTTTGCCTGATCCTAATAAGTCAGTAGCGTGCAAATGCTTGCCTTGATATTTCTGAAATATACAGGGCTGCGATTAGCATGGGATTGCATCATTAGAAAGCAAAGTTGAAAGTGGATGAGCAGAATCATCACTTGCAGTTAAGTAAAACGGCCTGTTCTGAGGACTTACAATGTTACTGTGATCCCAGTGACGCTGTGCTACGGCTAAATATATGTTATATTCGGAAAAATCCTCTGATATTCCGGAACCTTCCGCCTCCATCCATTACTTGAAGAGAAAAGATCTTACAGTCGGACAAGCCGACTCTAATACACAGCTTTGATAGCTCTTCAAGCCCGATAGAGCTAACGACACAAAAGAATCCTAATGCCACAAAAGGAGGGGAGGGTGGGAATGGGAAGAGAGGATAGGAGGGAAGAGGAAAAGGAGAAAAAAGTAGGCAGGAAGAACTTTAGTCAATTCTGTTAGATTAAAACTGACATCTCCTGGCCATTAAATAAGAAGGCTTTATAGTAAGTCTGTGGGAGGAAAAAGAAACACACACACACACACACACACACACACACACACACACACCACAGATGTAACAAATGGGATTCTGATGGTATTGTCTGAATTAACTCTTTTATCTCTGTGTTATTGAGACTCACATAAACTTTTAGAAACTAGTTAAGGGAGATAGAGAAATGCTTTCAAATAGAAGGAGCTGCAGCCAAATCAAATGATAAATGGAAGGAGGAAAGATGGCACAACTGAAATAGATGCCAGAGATTTATAAGGTTGATTAAGTAAACAAAACCAGAATGGATCACCATGGAAATGTATGAATATTGAAATAGGCAAGATTTGAATAGACGAATGATTTGCCTCACTTAGACTGACAGGACTTGATAGTAACTGTGACACACATGTCTACACTTTAACATCTTTATTCCTAGAAAATAGAGGCTGGACTTAAGGATTCCTTTAGTAATAGCTTGCAAGCAAACTACATCTTCCAGTCTTAAAAAAATACAGACTCAATTCTCATCTACTTGAAAGAACACAAAACAAAAATGGCTTTATGCATTTGCGTTCTGGATGTGAGGAGCTGCAGTTAGCACAAGTCACTCTCTCGGGCTTCTCGGTAGTCTTTGTTCTAATAAACCCCTGACAAAACTGAATTCTGGTACGGCTTATCTCCCATACTGAGTATTTGGAGTGTGACCACCATTCATTAGAAACATAACTCAAAAGACCCAACATTAGGACCCCACCCCCACCACATACAGAAGAAACCAATAACCCTTAATCTATTTGTTTCCATGGCTACCATAGGATATTTTATTTCACTAAAACTCTTAGGTATTTCGTTTGGATTGTTGCTCACAAATGAAAGTTGGAGAGCTACTCATTTCCACAACTATAGTAGAAATGGGAAGACTGGACCAAAGACAATGTTTTTCTTAATTGTGGACTAGTAAGATCCCTGTGCAGAAAAGCTATTAAAATTGGCTAAATGCATCAGCCCATAAGCCAAGTTAAACATTATAAAATTCATATAGGGTTTAAGGGCACACATGCTAGTGATTTCCTGATTTGTAGCAATGGCATAAATCCAATGCACCCCAGAACAATATATGGGAACATAGACACTGTGACCCACTGCTCCAAACATGAAGGAACAGGCAGACTATCAAATGCATGCATGACAACGAACTCTTAAATTATTCTGGGCTTACCACATACGTTTTCTCTACGTGTCAGTATGAACAATCTATACAATTGTTAAACAACCCCCCCACCAGTGAAAAATAATTAGAAAGTTAGCTCTCCACCTTCCCCCACCCTTAATTTAAATTTAAAAAGTCAAGAATGAGGTGGGCTAATTAAATGTGCTATCACTCATCCTGAACGGAAAGAATTTCTTAAATCTGCCCTCCCTCCCCGGGCTGAGTTAGCAGTAAGACCACGGCAGGGGAGAAACTCTGTAGCGACTAGACAAATGGCTTTAAAGAGAATGAAATGAGGATAAATACAGCTGCAACCAGGACAGATCTGTCACTGCAAGAGGAGTCCAAATCCTAGTGTTGCTCAGCTGACGACTGAAGACTGCAGTGGCGGAGCATGAATGTCCCAGAACTGAGGAGTGGAAGTTTCTCGGCAGCCGCAGCCCAGCGTCCTCCACGTCTAGTCCCTCCGGCGAAGAGGTCTCACCTAATGCTACATAAATATCTGCGTTCACGATTCGCCCCGGGCGCGCCGCGTCGCAAACACCATAGGGAGAGAGGGTACGCTTCGCAGAGCCGCGCGTGTAGCAGCACCGGCTGCTCCTCACCCATCATCATCCCTGGGGACCCGCGGGAGATCTGTCAACTGACCGCTGCTGCCTTTCGGTTCCAGAGGCCAGCGATGAGAGAGAATGGGCTTCTCAGCAGGCGGACCCAGGCATCCAAGACGCGCTTTGCAGTCGCCCGCTCCTCTGAGAACAGCCGCAGGCAGGCAGTGCGTCTCCACCTTCCCCAGGCAACGCACACCGAACCTGCCCCGGGAGCAGCCTCGGACGAAACTGGGCTGCGGGTTCCGAGATCTGGGCTGGAGCGAGCACGCCTCTCTCCCCTGGGGCCTGGGGCCGACACTACCCGGCGAGGGCACCAGCTTGCGACCACAGATAACCCTCTTGCTTTCGGCCAGCTCCAGGCCACGGAGACCCGGACGTGAGCCCGCGGTCAGCCCGCAACGCCCGTGGCAGTCTGGGCGCGCGGCCACACTCCCACCTACGTGTCTCCGGGTCCACTATCCCACACATAAACAACCCCTCCCCACTCGCCACTACCTCCCCGCCCTTCGCATCCCTGAAGCTGTCCTCCCACCTCCAACCCCCGCTGGAAACCACAAGGTGTCAAGGGAATGAAGGGGGAGGTCACAACACGGTCTCTGTGGATTCCATTCAAGATGATTTTCAAGCTCTTCCACCTCGAAAGTTACTTGGGATCCAGTGAAGAAACCCGGTCCCCAAATGCTGGGTCTGAGAACGCGAGGGGCAGAACCCGTCATCTAGCTTCCCTTGGTACACAGGCGCGCACCTCCCCAACCCGCAGGGCACACGCCGCCCTGGGGACCAGCTTTCCAGTGCTTTCTGGGTCTCCCCGGCACTGCTGGGGCCCTGGGCCGCGCAGGGGGAGGTGGCCAGGAGAGGGGCGCACACGGCTCGGCCCGGCCCAGCGCTACCCGGCTCCGGTGTCATATTTGCTTCCAGCACCTTCGACCACCGCGATAGTTCCCCCAGGTATTCCCTGCACAACACACCCGGGGGCAGGAAGTTTTTTCCCCCTTTTTTTTTCATCCCCGGAGCAGCGCAGGCGCAAGGGCTTCTGCAGGCTTGCGAGCCCAGACGCGGGAGGCTCCAGCTCCAGTCGCCGCCACCGCCAGAGCCGAGCCCAGCGTTCCGGGCTCTGGGCCCCACTCCCAAGTACTGCCTGGCCCAGAAGCTAACAGGACCCAGGGAACCCTCACCCCACTCCCCTCCGCCCGCTCGCCATCCCAAGAGCCCCAACCTGACCCGGCTCTTACCTGCGGCCGCGCCGCTCCGGCCCCGGCCCGACGCGCAGAGAGCCCAGGGTCGCGGATGGGTGCAGGAGGGTTGATGGATAGGGGACGGCGCCGGCGGATAGCGGTAGCTGGGGCCGCTCGAGTCCTGGCCGGGAGAAACGGATCCAGGTCCACCTCCTCGCGTTCCTGCTCTCCGCCTTCTCCCCCTTTCCCTCCTCCTCCCCCGCCGCCGCCGCCTCCCGGCAGCCCAGGGAGGATGCCCGGGAGAGGGAAGTCAGTCCTTTTGCCTGTCAGCCTGCGCGGCTATGCGCGGTGCGGCGCGGCTCTCATCGAGGCGGCGGCAGCGGCGGCGGCTCCGGCAGCATCGCCCCCGCCCTCTCCCCGCAGCCGCGGCGGCCGCGGGGCTGGGGCTGGCTCCGGGCTCCGGGCTCGGGCTCCGGGCGGGGGCTGAGCTCAGGCTCGGCGATGGCCGGGGCTGCGGACGTGCGCTGAGTAGCCGGCGCCGGGGTTGGAGCTGCGGCTAGATCGGCGGTGGCAGGGACAGCGGCGACGGCGGCGGCGGCGCGGGGGTTGGCGCGGCCGCGGCGCGGGGACCATGCTCCCTTCTGGCTCGCTCCTCTCCGGGTACCGTCTGCTTTAGCTGCGAGGGAGGCGGGCTTCGGCGCGCAGCCAGGGGCGGGCGGAGCCAATCACAGACGCCCGAGTAGGCGGGGGCGGAGGGTGGGGGAGGCGGGGCGCCCCCGGCCCGGCTCAGCGCTTGGCTCCTAGGGCCCCAGGGATCCCCGGCTGCCGCGCGCCGGGCCCCAGGCTCAGTGCCAGCGGGTGTGTCCATGGTCGGTCCGCCGCCCCCGCCCCCTGCGATGACTCCCCGCTAGCCCGGCTCCGTGGCCGCGCCGGGTAGACTCACGGCGCGTGGCCGGGCTGCTGGGCCATGGCCTCCAGATTCCAAGAGCCCAGGCTTGAAGGATCCGGACTGAAGGGAGCTTCCCTTCTGCTCTCAACACCTGAGGAAACTGGTGGAAAAGTTTGAGAAAGAAAAGTCCAATCGTCTTTCAGCTTCCGCCCTCCCTATGACACTCCAGCCTCGAGAAGGAGTAGGAAATGTCCATATCTCCGAAAGACCACCGCGAGCCACAGAAGTCCTGTCTTCTTGCATCTGCCCTGACTCCTGAGCATATGCGAACTTTCTTGTTATCACTGACCTCCCTGGGTTGCTCAGATCACACAGGCCTGTCTGCCTGGCTTTGACACTCCAGCTGCAGCCAACCCTCCCAAGGTCCACACTGACCAAGCCTTCCCTTCTTCCTATGCATGCTGTCTACGCAGATCCTAACTGGAACACTAAGAGGAAACTTTGGCTGGAGACCTGTGGCTACTCGGTGTGGGTGTGAGCTTTTTCATCTCTCCAGAACACTTCTTTTCTGTGCCTGTCTTCCTTGGGTTGCTAACTCTGCAAGTCTGTTTCTTATTCCCAGACCCCCTCACCTGTTTTGAGGTTCAGAGGGAAAGATTGTGGCTCTGTTCCACTCCATCTTTCAGGCAAGTCTGAAGGTTAAAGTCTGAAGTTTAAGGTCGGTGGGTTCCTTCTTCATTCCTCTTCACCCATTGTCCCCTTCGCCCGATCCAGGAAAATACTCTGAGGCCGATTTCAAACTGGGGGTGGAGGTGGGGTGGATGGGTAATAGGGGAGGGATGTAGCTGGTTCTTAGGGCTAATCTGGGCGGGCTGTCCTGGGAAGGCTTTACTAGGCTCCACTCATTGTCATAGAGGAGGGAGGACTTTGCCAGAGTCCTTTCTCTCAGGGGCCTCCTGTGCTGTCTGATCCACAGCTCTGCTGTATTGGCTGTAAACTAGATGCAGGGGTTGTGTAGCCTTTAATACCTTGTAGGAAGCACAGTACAGTGTCATGGCTGATAAATAATAAATAATAATAATCTATTGAGGGTAGAAGGAGAACTGTCAGTGAAGAGGGAGGAAGACAGCAGGGAGATGGGCCGTTGGTGTTAGAGTAACTGTGTTTCCTGGAAAAATAAAATCGGATTAAGTTTTAGTGTAGGAAAGCTTGAAAGGTGGATTAGGAATGCACAGTGCTTGCGTCCCAGAGGACTCTACCACCACGACAGGACAGCAGGACAGCCAGTGTGACATTAAGACAGGCACAGAGGCTCCTCAAAGGGAGATAGGGTGGCAGTTGGGGGAAAAACAGCCCCCAGAGGTCCTCAAACTACACCTGAAGGAGAACTATAAGTGTGGTTTGAATACTAAGTTGGCAAGATGGTGAACAAGATACCAGAAGTGTATAGAGAATAGGGAAGCGAGGCAGGGGTCTCTTGGGGTTTAAAATAGACGCATAGGCAATATCTCAGGCAACCCAGTGCAAAGAGAAGAAAAACAAAACGACAGGCATGCCAGTTCCATGGAAAGCCATCCTCTGAGGTAATCTCTGTGCTTACCAGCAGTGGACAAGGAGTCCACCAGCTCTATTCTGAGCAGTTTCCTATACGATGGCTGTAGGAAATACAGGATATGGCCAATGTCTGTAGGGTCTAGAAGAGGTTAAAACCTGGCTATTAGGATGTGTGTAGCTTCTGACCATTTGTTTTTGAGTGATCCTCAAGTGAATGAAGGGGCAGTGAACTCCAGGAATCCTTTCTTGGCTCCCTTTAGGTGAGGATAGAAACATTCCCCCAGTTGGCTTGCTAAGCATTGTTGGAGAAGAGAAGCAGACTGGAATGCCCACCCAGAGGAAGGCTTTCTTTGGTAATAGCAATGGGGTCAAAATGTCAGGGGAGAAGAGATGAGCTATAGAGATTAGAATCCCAGAGGGTGTGTCCACATTTTTCTTGCCCTACCCTCTTTCATCTGAGCGTGAATGCAAATAGGATTTTGAGAAACCACATCGACTTTTGTGGAGTTATGTCGAGCTACTAACTATTTGCTGTGAAGCTTACTATTTATACAATGGTCTGCCCTTGGGCTGATTAGTTTTTTGTTGTTGTTGTTGTTGTTGTTGTTGTTGTTGCTGCTGTTGACTTGATACAAGCTAGAGTCACTTGTTAAGAGGGAACCTTGATTGAGAAAATACTTCTGCCTGGATGATCAGTAGGAAGGTCTGTGTCTTGTCACACGTGGCAAGCTAAGAGTCTTTAGAGAGTCCAGGAGAGGCTGGAATGTGCAGCTCCGTCACAGTGGAGAGCCCAGGACCATGGGATAACTACCAAGGACAGTGGCACATGTAGCGTAGACTGGCTTAAGCCTAGGAGAAAAGCTACATGTGTTGTGGGTGGCAGAGCTGGAGACATGGGTCTATCTAAGTCATTAGTCATTTGGAGCTCTAAAGATTGTGAGTTCAGGACGAACCGAGTTATTTACAATGTTAGAGTTCAGGAGGTTGAACACTGAGTTATTTACAATGTTGCAGTTTGGTTTTGCTTTGCTTTGATCGTGGCAATGCCCTACTCTTCCTTCTTGTAGTATGAAAGTATTAATGTCTTTAAAATTATTATTATTTTCGAGAAACCCACAATTAAAAGGCTGTGAGTTTCAAGAGACATTGGACTTTTATGGAGAACTTGGACTTTTAAAATGTTGAAAATTAAAAAAAAATGGTTATACTGAGTTTTACATTGTGATATTAGCAGGAGATCTTGGAATATATCAGAAAGAAAAGGTTATTGGTTTAATGGTGGTATGTTTGTGTTTCGGATTGACAAGAGATCAATTGTGCTGTTTTGTTTTTTTCAACTTGACACAAGCTAGAGTCATTTGGGAAGAAGGAGACCCTCAACTGAGAAAATGCCTCCATCAGATTGGCCTCCAGGCAAGTCTGTGGTAGATTTTCCTGAGCAATGATTAATGTTAGAGAACTCAGTCCATTGTGAGTGGTGCTATCCCTGGGCAGGTGGACCTGAATTTTACAATAAAGCAGGCTGAGCAACACATGGGAAGCAAGCCAGTAAGCTGCATTCCTGTAGTGTCTTTTCAGTTTCTGCCTGGAGATCTTGCCCTGATTTCCCTTCACAATGGAGTGTTACTAGCTGTAAGATGAAGTAAACCCTTTCCTTTCCAGGTTTCTTTTGCCTATTGCGTTTATCACATCAATAGAAAGCAGAGTAGAACAGTAGTTCCACTCATGAACTCCATTTCATCTGGGTCACTATAGTTCATTCCAACACATGAAATGCACCCGGGGGTGGGGTGGGGTGGTGGTGGCTTGTGTCCATGCAGTGTGAGATACCTCTTGCCTGCTGTCATAAATGTCACTTCTGTGTAGATCTCTTCTGGGTCATTCACTCCCTCACTCTTTGGTCCCTGGGACAAGTTCCACATTTGCCATGGATTTCTCTACATGGGACTTGGGAGCTGTTGGTTTTGCACAGGGACCTCTCTGGTCATAGTTGAGAATTTTTCAGTTGTTTCCATGGCTTGCATTCCCATAGAGAGCCCTTTCTGTGCTGAGTCACAAGCTGGATTCTAGGGCCAGGATTAATACACACTCATCAAGTGGATGGGATAGGAAAGAATGGACTCATAATACTCCAGGAAGTACATTGGACCCTCTAAACTATTTGTTTCCTACTCCGAGTGGATGGTGTTCTTTGTGCAGCCAAGCAGACAAGGGCTTTGTGCTGGAAATCCCCTGCTCTTATCTATAGGAAGCCACCATCAGGATGACCAGGGAGTCACATATACCTTCTGTGCCAGGATGGACTTCTCTTTTGATTTGTATGTAGAGCAACAATTTCAGCAGCATAAACACTTACTGCATACCAAGGCTACTGCTGTCTCTTACCATGCTGTCTCTTACCGTGCTGTCTCTTACCAATGCTGTCTCTTACCATGCTGTCTCTTACCAATGCTACTTCAATGGCCATGGCAACCTATGGGATTGCTATGATCAACTGGCTAAATCCAGGGAGGGTAGGATGAGCTCCTGTAGTCACACAGCACACAGGTAACAGAACTGGAATTTTAGCCTGCTTACTTCCAAAGCTGTTGTTGTTGTGGTGGTGGTGGTGGTGTTTTGTTTGTTTGTTTGTTTTTTCTTTCACTCCACTGAAAATACCAATACAATTTCTTTTGCTATTAGCTCAGCATCTTCCCCCTGCTGTGTACTCTGTGGATGCTGATTCTTGCCTTTATTCATAGGTTCTGAACTCAGAACTAGAAACAGTTGTAGAATACGGAGCACTCATGTAGACAAGGGGTAAATGTCTCTTGGATTCGTGGCTCATGGGTTATTTGGAAGGGTGGAAGCGTCACCAGAGCCCTCAGGTTTGACAGGACTTCTGTCTCCAGTGTCTTGGTGGATATAAACAGAGCAGCTGCCAGCCTCTGTGCTAGCTGGAGTCTATGCTTCCATCACAACCTGTTTTTTCCTAACAGTGCTCCACTAAAATGACTGCTGCTTGGCATCAAAAGCATTAATAAATCCTACTTAACCAACTGTTCTTCCAGTGGCTAAATCAATCTATAAAAATCTGTTTAGCACCTACTGTGTGTCCTGCAATCCTACCCACACCATTGATTGAAAGGGAAGTAAATCACAATTGCTGAATTGTTCTCGGGCTACCTTACTCTGTCATGTGACACCAAGGCACATGCCAACCAGTTAAGCTGGAGACCTTGAGTGGCATCAGATTGTTTGATTATCATCATTCTCACCCTGCTTACTTACCCAAAGGGATTAAGGCAACTCAGAAACATTTTTTGACTTGTTCATTCTGGGGGTTAGAATAGCCACAGTGTTGGCTCAGATGTGGGGGAGAGTCTTCAAGGGGGTCATGGATATCTCTAAGAGCAGGGCTGGTCAGGATGGCTTCTTAGAAGGGGAAGATTTAGCATATCAGGGACGGTAGGAGCATTGGATTAAGGGACTGATTCTGGAGACAGTTTCTGAAACATAACGTATTGTTAAAAGTAAATTTGTGTATGGGGGTGTGTGCGCAAATGAAAGTATAACTCCTCAGTTGCCTAAATCAGTGAAATATTAGATTCTGAAGCTCAGAACGGACCTAATGCTGTCTGTTTTTGGATTCTCAATGGCAAGAATTCAGCACCTTTTTTAGTACCACTTGTTTGCAGGTGGCAGGAGTGCTAATTAAACAGAGCCACCAACAATTTTCCTGGGTGGCTCTGACTTCCAAACTGGCAGGAGACATAGTCTGTGTGCTTCAGACATCACTCCTCATTGATGCCTTGCCGCATCCACTGGCGGAGGAGGGGTGTCGGAGGGATGCAGCTCAGAACCCAGTTATTGGTTGATGAATTATTTATAGTGATCAAACTTCAACTTTACTTTTCAATGTTTAAGAAGAGGCCAGTGTTTATAAGGGAGTATAAAAATAAAACCCGAATGATTGGTAGGATGAGGAAAGGGAAATTTAATTGCATTTTAGAGGATTCTTTTACTCACTGAAGCCTCTACAGTAAGGATAAAATTCAAGAGACTTTTGAGAGAGAGGATTGAGCCCCAATGGCTACTGACATTTCTGAGCTGTTTTTAAGAATAAAGAGGCAATAAGCTTGCCTGACCCCTGCTGTGTTCCCCAGTCCATTGATGCCACTGTTTGTCAACTCCCTCTGGGTTTTTGGCAGGGCTGAAGGCTGGGATCATGTCATGACTGGTCGTTTTGAAGCCTTGAATTAGCCCAGAGGCAGGGCCGTGGCTTCCTATCTAGAACAAGGACCCAGATTGTTCCTTGTCTTATTTATTTATTTATCCACTTATTTATTACCTTTTGACAATTTAATAACTGTGCATAATACAATTTGCTCATTTTTATCCTTTGTTCCCCTGTACCCTTTCCTGCTTAACTCTTTCTTTCCAAGTCCCCCGTCCTTTATGCATGGCATTTGTTTGTTTTGATTTTGGTGGCCCACTGGGTTTAATTAGGGTTGTTTGCACAAGTGGGAGGTTATTTTCTGGAGCATGGGTAACTAAGCAATGGTTAAAGCATGGGAGAAAAGGACTCATGCTTCCAGGCAGCCATCAATTGCCAACATTGGCTCTGCGAAGTGCAGGCCCTCAGGAGTCCATCCCCCATCTGTTCTGGAGTGTTGACAGCCCCAGTCTTGAGTGAGTCTTGTGCAGGTAACCACAGCTGTCTGTCTGGAGTTGGTGAAATGGCTATGTCATGTTCAGAAGGCGGAGTTTTCACACCACTCTTTCCCATCCCTCAGCTTTTGGAGTCTCTTTGCTCTTTCTACTCAACAAATAAAGCAGTGGTTCTCAACCTTATTAATGCTAAGACCCTTTAATACAGTTCCTTGTGATGGGATGACCCCCCCGCCATAAAATTATTTCCTTTACTACTTTATAACTGCAAGTTTGCTACCATTATGAATCCCAATGTTAATATCTGATAGGAAACCCCTGGGAAAGGGTCATTGGACTTCCAAGAGAGTCTTGACCCCTAAGGGGTTGCAACCCACAGGTTGAAAACCACTGCTTTATCGACATGTTCCCTGGTCTTCACTAGGATTCAGGTAGTCTGACTATATGCCACAGTCCCTGTGTGTTTGGGGGGAATAATAGAGGTAGGAGGACATAGTGTCCAGCTTTAAGCAACAAATCTCATTTCTATCAGTCATTTAACAGTTGAGTCTGGGCCAAGGAGTTACTTGTTTGTCTGCATCCCCAAAGCAGAGGTATCCTGTGGGATATCATAAGTAACAGGCAGTCCTTCCTCTAGGAAACAGATCCTTTATTTTCCCCACAAATGGAAAGGCTGAGCATGAGATGACTAACATTGGATGGAATTTTGAGATACATCTGTTTTTGCAGTGCCAAGCATCTACCTAATGGTTTCAGCTGCCTGGGATCTTTTGGAATATGTAAATTTTCTCTTCATCTTCATATTGATCTCTGTCAGAATTTCTGAAGCTGCACCATACATTTTCTGTACTGAGGAACCTGGGAAGAAGAAGTCCTGAGTCCACAGACAGTGGAAAGATAAGCATCAACAATGTTGCACAGAGGTTCCACTTGGGGGAACAAGGGTGACAAGTAAGAGGAGAAATGACTTATTTAGCCTCATAAAAAGACCATTGAGTGTCCACTGCATCCTACCAAGTGTCTTAAAATAGCCTCAGATCTGTGAAACAAGCCACCATCTGGTCTAAGAGTACCTTGCTATAAGAAAACATGAGATGAAAATTCTAAATGATAAAGCAAAAACTCTGCTAGCTTGCATGCCCAAAGGATGCATGAGCTTCCCTTACCAAGGGAAGCTATTCTCTTGGATACTCCGTCAGTGGTCATTTTACTGAAAATCTCACTCACGTTCAACTGGTCAGAAACACATTATTTTTATTTATACATGACCTACCACTTACTGATTTCTAAGAGGTCTGAAGCAACTCAGGTTAAGACACATGGTGAAAGGAGGTCTTGAAGACTGAAGCAGAGTAGATGGCACCTAAAAGGAAGAGATGGAGACGAAGCCTCAGGTCAAAGTATAAGAACCATCACAATTAGGCTGTATCGGAAAACAAGGGCAGACATGGCACATCATCTGATTATACAAAGGAAGGCACATTTTTTATCATGACATAAAATGCTCTGAGTGGAAACTACTTAAACATGATACTATTGTCACTAGAAGAATGGAGTATTCTTGAGATAAAAAGGTTTCAGCTCTAGCCTTCTGGAAAGAAAGAATCATGCTATTACAACCCCGTACTTTCACATTCTTCATGACTCTCAAAGCTTTGAACGATATTTATCAGAGGGTTTTCATTAAAAGACCTTGATCCTTTATAGATTGTCCTGGTGCCAATTCGGGGAATGGGGTAAATGAGATACACTTCCTGTAGATGGCTGTGCATCTTCCTAGACAGCCACAGATATCTTCTCAGTGGTATTGAAGCCCTCAATCATGTCAGTATAGTTTTAGACAATTTCAAGATTATCTTGAGAGTTCTGGATTATATAAATGATTTATAGAAACAATTAGAATTTAAACCCCAAAATAAATGGGATTAGAACAGCTTGGACATAAGTCTCAGAAAACTGAATTTTATTTGGTTTCTGGAATCTTTGTACAATGATCTACAGGATAAATTCAACAGAACTTAAAATTTGAAAATGGTGGCAGATAGGATCTTATAATGATCAAGGCTGTCTTTTATCAGGAACAGTGACATTCAGCGATACATGTGTGTGTGTTATTCAAAGGCAGCAGACCTGTGAGTTGAGGTAGAAGAGTATAAAATAAAGATGTACCAATGATGGAAATGCCAATAACAACAGGCATTCATTTAGCACTTACTATATGTCAGGCACTGTTCAAAATTCCTTTTTATTTCTTCCTCTTTAAACGTTAAATTGTTATTTTCTTAATCCTTACATCAAAACATGTGGAAATCAATGAATTCTGAGTATAAAATTTTCAGTGCAGATACACAGAGAGAAAGACCATAGCCTACCATGACCAGGAAGTCTGAGCCATCCAACAGGTAGAGGATGTGGTTAGTTCCTTGTAGACACAAATCTCAAAGCCATAAATGAAAGTTGGACTGTACCTTGTCCCAGGTAATCTCTGGGTGCTCTTGGATGATGGTTGTATCTTTGATACTACTGAAATATGACCTAAAATTTGGAAATCAATGTGACAATGTATATAAGAGTCTCAGTCCTATTAGACGTCACCAAAAATCCTTAAAACAGCAAATATTCACAGTCGTCCACAGTACCAGGAATCCCAGAGCATAGATGAGTGGTTTGGGGCTTAGGGGTGGTGATAAAGTTGTAGTTGGATATCAGCTGGAGTTGTAAAATCAGTATTTCTGAAATCTAGGAAGAACTCTGTACTGTACCATGCTCAGTCTTCCACTCATGGGCTCACAGAATTTAAGAACATTGAGATATTCAGCTCCCGAGATGATATGCAGGGATTCTCAACTCTTTTCTTCAAACATTTATTTATTTTGTGTATGAATATGTGTTCATATGTTATGTGTGTTAGTGAGCATGCACATGTCATGACACATTTCTAGAAGTTAGAGAAGGGTCAGTTCTCTCCTACTATGTGGGTTCCAGGGATGAAAATCAGGACATCAGCTTTATACCCTGAGCCACATCACTTGCCCAGAGATTCTAAACTCTTAAGGCTGGACTGACTCAAAAGATTCATTTCCAAGTTCATTCATAAGACTGTTGGCTGTAGGCCTGTAGGCCTTAGACTCTTGTCAATGAATATGTCTTTACATGGCTACTTCAAGGTGTAGAATCAAGTGTGTGTGTGTGTGTGTGTGTGTGTGTGTGTGTGTGTGTGTGAGAGAGAGAGAGAGAGAGAGAGAGAGAGAGAGAGAGACCAGAGCATCTTGGAGGTTGGACATTTCAACAGTTATCTTAGATTCCATTGTGTCCATTCAGTTAAAGACTAAGCATTCAGTTAAGAATAAGCTAGGATGTACTTCCTGTATCTCAAGAATTCAGGATTTTGAAGATCTTCAAAAAAGTAGGGAACATTAAACTTGAAAATGAAGACGGTTCAAGAAGGCAGGGGTTATTTTAATAAAATTCTTCTTCTTCTTCTTCTTCTTCTTCTTCTTCTTCTTCTTCTTCTTCTGCTTCTGCTTCTGCTTCTGCTTCTGCTTCTGCTTCTGCTTCTGCTTCTGCTTCTGCTTCTGC
>JANHMN010000010.1:51772470-51782557 GCA_030674055.1 Rhabdomys pumilio | reverse complement strand
TCTGCTTCTGCTTCTGCTTCTGCTTCTGCTTCTGCTTCTGCTTCTGCCTCTGCCTCTGCCTCTGCCTCTGCCTCTGCCTCTGCCTCTGCCTCTTCCTCTTCCTCTTCCTCTTCCTCTTCCTCTTCTTCTTCTTCTTCTTCTTCTTCTTCTTCTTCTTCTTATTATTATTATTATTATTATTATTATTATTATTATTATTATTATTAATCTTTATTTCTTTTTTTGATGTTTTATCTGAATTTATATTTGTATGAGGGTGTAGAATCCCCTGGAACTAGTTACAGACAGTTGTGAGCTGCCATGTGGATGCTGGGAACTGAACTCAAGACCTCTAAAAGAGCAGCCAGCACTCTTAACCGCTAAGGCATCTCTCCAGGTCTTAATAAAATTCTTACTGTGTAATTACTAGTCTTGGAGTGCCTATTGTTGAGATCATAGTGGCTCATGTGGAAGGTCACCTTTGTGTAGAATAGAAATGGCAGTGGGGGTTGCGGAGGATGAAGGGCCATAAATATAACAGAGTCACATAAACCTTTGCTAATTAGGTTAATCAAGGCAGCGATATTGTAAGCACAACGAAAAGCTTTTCTTATTTGGCATGAGTAGAAAATAAAAGAAACAGATAAGTGATTGCAGAAAGTTGTCTAATGGTAAGGATTTCTGCAGAGCAAACTCTTACTGAGTGCCACCATGTACCAGGCAGAGTGCCAGGTGCTGAGGATACAGAGATAATTAAGAAAAGGACACTGCCCTTGAGGATCTCCCTGTCTAATGGGATAGCAGACTTAAATGAATGCCACTCAGCATGATCAATACCATAATGAGATGCAGTCCAGGTAGAACAGGGAGAGGCTCCATCAGTGCCCCCTAGGGGCGGGTGAATCATGGAAGAAGGACTTTGCCCAGGAATCTTAGAGAGTACGAATTTGCCAAGCAGTCAGAAGGAAGAAAGGCAGAGAAAACAAGAGCCATCCAACATGTAGGTAGAACAGAACACATGAGCTGGGGGAGCTGCTGGAGCTTTGTATGGTTACAGCATGTTAATCACAGGTTTGAGAGTGACAAGGAGGACTCTTTGTAAAGATCCCTGGGAAACTGAACAGAGTTCGGAATAGGCAAAGCAGAGCTGTACAAAACATCCTTAGAACCTTCTAAGGATCAAGTGAGAATCCTGAAAACACAGATTCCTAAGTGTAACCTCTCATCCACCTTAGCAGCTTCTTTACCATGATTCTCTTCCTATACTACACCACCCTCTCAGACTCTGGGGTAGTTAGACTACATTTCCCAGGCTCCTTTGCAGTTAGACTACATTTTCCACCAACCTTTGCAGCTATTTCCTATAGCCTACTTTACAGTTAGGTGTACTCATGTGACCGAGAGCTAGCCAATGACCTGCAAGTGGAACTAACCTGTGCCATCTCCTGATCTGCTCCATTAAAATTTGACCTTCACCTTCTCCATTTCCTCTTCTTCCTCCTCCTCCTCCTTTTTAATGTTGTAGACAAATGCAGGTACCTTAGAAGTTCAGTGCTGAAGACTGGCAGATCATGAAATTTAGAGAAACCTTTGGAGATGACTGCCCACTGATCTAGTTCATTCATTTGTGTACTCTATGAGAATGAAGACTAAATTCTGTTACTGAGATACCATGCACACTGGGATGAGTTTTAACACCTACTCTTCCCTTAACACAGCAATTGACTCAGCCTCTGAGAAAAGAGTTGGAGAACTATTTGTTTATATAATACATTTTTTGGCAAGTACCCCAGGAGAGTTTGAGAATCAGTGCTGGAGGCAAAGCAGACCCAGGCCTTTGCAGATTTATGGCAGATCAAGTAACACAATGCTATCAGCCTTGTAGGATGGGGAGGAGAGAGAAGAAATTTTGCCTTCTTATCTTTGCCAAAGAGAACAATCTGACTGAAAAAGAAAAGAGAACGTGGGTAAGAGAAAATTGAAGTTTGAGATGAGTAAAGATATTCTAACAGCACCAAGCTGCTGTAATTGAGCTCAAGTCTCTTGGCCAGGACAAATTATACCCCAGAGAGTAGAGAGAGCTCACCACCGAAGACGTATAGATCTTCCACTGGTGATGTTTAAGGAATGTACAGCCCAAAAGAATCTGGAATGCTAGACATGGCAAAAACAGCTCTGTTTTTTAAAGATGGGAAAAGAGCTTGCAACTAAAGAAGCAAGTTTCTCCTATCCATTCTCATTAAATTCCCTGATCATATTATTGAGTATAATTTATGAGCTCCATTAAAAAAAATGGAACAGAACTCTCTAGAAGCAAAAAGCAAAGCCCCAACAAAGTATTAGGTACTTTAGGTACAACTATTGTAGGTAGTGACATCTCAGGCAGGTGATCTTAGATTGTATGAACAAATCAGACTGGGCAAGCCATGTTGGGGTGGGGCAAGTCAGTAAGCAGCATTTCTCCTTCAGCGCCTGCCTCTACATTCCTGTCCTTCTTGAGTTCTTGCCTTGGCTTCTGCCAATGATGGACTGTGACTGGGAAGTGTAAGCTAAATAAACCCTTTCCTCCCCATGTTGCTTTTGGTCATAGTGTTTTATGAGCCAAACACCATGAACTAAGTTAAAAAAAACTACAATTGTTATTCTTACTAGCATTACAGACATAGATAACTTAGTTTCTACATCAGTAGAAAGCAAACAAGGACAGCTTGCTAGCTTATTATGTCATGGAGCTATTTTTGCTAGGTAGACATAAAACATACCAAGGCTGGATATTTGTTACGGTATCTCACAAGGAGTCTGTGCATACAATCAATGACAGTGGGCCTTCCATATTTGTAAGTCGAACAAACAGAGAATCATAACTCTTGGGGAGAAATTGCATCTATGTTGAACATAAGTGGATTAATGCTTTTGGTCGTTATTCCTTAAATATTGTCACAGAGTGACTATTTTTATTTCATTTTCATTGCTTTAGGTATTATAAGTGATCTAGAAACAATACACCATACATAGAGGCATGGATGGATGTAGCAATGCACATAAGAAATTTGAGTGTCCTTGGGTTTTATATTTGCAGAGGTCCTAGAATACTTCCCAGGACAGCAGCAGACAACAATGTAATTTTGATTGCATACCTGAATACCCATTAGGTAAATTTAGAGTTGTGTTATGACCATACCCAAATATGCTGACCAATACCACTGTAAAAAACTACAATTGCTATTCTTACTAGCATTACAGACATAGATAACTTAGTTCATACTTAACAGATTTTTAAATGAAACACAGAAAATACTTTTATAGGCATTACAAGACCCAAAGAACAGACTAGCGTATTAAGCTAAATCTAATCATATAAGATGCAACAAAGAAATAGTATTATTGGATATCCAAGCCTTAAAGGCTCCCCTTTAAGGTTAGGTTGAGAGCAATCAGCTATAATACAAGAGAAGACATCACCTCAATACAAGAGATCACAGCACATGGCATCATGGGATTAGTCAGCCATGTTGTTTAGCTTCTCCAATCACAAAGCTATTGTAGGTTTAATTGAAGGAGCCTGATGGAAAAGCTCTCTAGATTCATTGGGAATCATGCTCTACTTGGTATTTGGAATTAGTTATGACTTCCCCTGTGTAAGATGCTTAAGATGTTCAGAGAATACCTACCAGAGCTTCGCCTGGTGGAGATAATGTTGGTGGGTGTCAGAATCTTTACACTTGAAAAATATCTAAAGAACTGAGAACAGTGGATCTGACATCTAGGAAGTGCAGAGTTTAAGGGAAGCCTCTGGGGTCATCAGAGACCTGTACATACTTATCTGAAGGGGTGTCAGAAGCAGTGGGGCCTAAAAAAATGGCCTAGTGGCCAATGGAGGTGACTCTGAGAAATGAATTCTATATAACTATCTATCAGCTAACCATAGAGATAGCTCATGGAGAGAACAGGGAGTAGATGGTCCCTTTGTGTGGTGACTTAGAAGAGAAAAATATCTGACATCCTTCCTGGTATCAGTGGCTGCCATTACTGGCTGCCATTTCTAAGAACGTAACGTGTGTCCAGCATTACTTAGGACAGGCTCAAATGCTCTGTCTTGTTTTCTAGTGTTGTGTGTCAAATTACCATGGGACCATTGTCTTGACACACTGTAAATTTATTATTGGATTGGGAACTCAGAACTTACAGCATTTGCAAGATTGTTTCTTCAGTGTACTCCAGGAAAGCATCCTTTCTTTTGCTCTTCAAGCTTTTAAGTGTCTTTCTCCATTTAGTGGTTCCTCATCCTTCCTGTGTCTTCAAGGCCCACAACAACACGTATGTCAATTTTGCTGTCTCAGATTCTGATCATCCAGCCCTCTATCAGAAGGATTCTTGGTATTGTGTGGCTCTATCTGGATAGTCACAATTTATCATTATTTTCAAGGCCTTGAACCATCGCTGGGTAGTTCCTTTTTCATATAAAGTAAGAGTTCACAGTTTTGGGGAATTAGGAGTTAACACTATAATTTAGAGAACCATTATCCTTTCTACTCCAGCCCTTTGTATCTTGATTTATTTAATTTAAGCTCTCATTAGATTTGAACACTGGACATCATTTCCATTTCAACAGAGAAACAGTTCAGGGAAGGTTAGTAGACCCACCAGTGCCATGCTCAGGTGTGGCTGAAATTTGAACCTGGTTCTAGCTAAGTGTCAGGCCCTGAACCACTGTGAGTTGCATCACTGAGTTATCCTGTGCTCAGCCAGAAATGTCAAGCATTAATAATAGTGCTTCTTTAGTAGTATTAATTTATTTGTGACATTATTGTGGTTTATTTTTCTAAACTGTACTGTAAGTCAGACATGCCTGGCTAATATTAAATTTAACTGGTCTCCTCTTGCTCTCAGCTATCAGCTTCCTCCCTTCCTGGGTTTTATCACCTTGGGTCTTCTCAGCTACAAGAGTTTGGAGCAGTGCTATTTTCTGAGTTAGGATCTGACAGTCTTTGCGGACTAAAGGTTACACAGCTGCATAAGTTTGTTTTTAACCCAAAGTAATAGAGTTGTCAGGGGGTGCTTACAAGGGTTCCAGAAACGCTGGTTAAAAGCCTGGAGATTCTTTAGGGCAGGCAACAGTAGCAATGTTATCACCGCATGCTGGAGTAGGGGATCGGAAATCCCAGCATCCAGTGGAAGCTCCTGCTTTTCCTACCCCGGTACTCAAGTCCTGCAGAGATAGGCAGTGAGCAAGTGTTGTTCAGGCTCCCAGGGCTGGACAATTATTCCCACATCTGAATGTCAGTGGCCTGCTTTACATTCATGCAAAAGCAGATAGGATAAAGTGGGGGTCCCATTCTGGAACCCGGAGGCTCAAACCCTAGCTGCTTACATAACTGACTCAGGGTAAAGAGTGAGGCAAGTTCAGGAACCTGGGTTCTAGTCTGTCCCCAGGACAGAAAGTGTGTTGCATCTTTTCTCTGGTCTTCTTTGCAGTATGTTCCACTTGACCACTAGTGGCTTCATCATTTACCCACAGCTCCGATCTGGCCTATGTTGTACTATCCTGGGTCCTGGACCAAAGCACAATTGCATACAGACTGTGCCCAATTGCATATGGATGTAGAAAGGCCTTGTGCACATATATGAGCTGGGGGTGGGTGGGCAGGATATCAGGAAGTGTCTGCCAGTATCGGGCGAGCGAGTGAAAGAGTTCATAGAACGCAGAAAGGGATAGCTTCGAGTTAGGAGCTGTGTCCACTATGGTGGGGAAGGACGGTTGACAGAATTCCCATCCACAGGAAGTACCTGATTTGCTCATCTGCGGGTACTACCTGAACACCTGAGCCAGCAATTCCCGAGCACTGCCACGGAGCATTTGTCAAGCATGAGCTCCACCATTGATGGAGGGCCCCAGATTCTAGGAAGGAAGGAAGGTAACATTAACAAATATGTATATATATATATATATATATATATTTATATATATATATAAAGTATATATATATAAATATATATATACTTTAAAAATGCCAGACCCGGGGCTAGGACAGAAACTGTCCTTCTCGGCTACCTATTTTGTGACACTCACTTATTCTGGATACCGGCAAGAACACAAGGCAGCTCACTCAGATAGATTAAGCTTCAGAAGCCTAAGGCTACGACCTCAGACAACACAGGAACCGGACAGGGTATTTTTTCAGTGACGATAAAGGATACAGCAAGAGCAATAAGGAGTAAGTGAAAGAGACCTATGTTGGGGAGTATCACACCTCTATTTTTATGCCAGCACTGGGATATTAAGGCTATGGCAAGAACAAATACACACATACACCCACACACCCTCCTGCCACACACATACTGCAGCAGCTAGAACCTAGAACCACACATGCGAGCACATGTTCTGCCACTGAGCTACATACACCCTAACCCAGAGGTGACACTTTTAGAACTCATCTACCAAGGGAGCTCCATTTAAGATTCAAACCCTCCTGCTGTTTTCACTGATAGATTTATATTCAATTGGACTGTTGCCCCAACACACACATGTATAAAATGTATTTAGATTGTACCCATCCCTCATTTAACCACCCCTCTAAGTCCTTTCTAGACTACCTTAAATCCTCCCTCTCTCTCTTTTCTCCCTCCCTTCATCTCTCCTTCTTCCTCCTCTCTCTCCCTGTCTTCCTCTTTTCCTTCCTCTCTTCTTCCTCCACCTTCTCTCCCTCTCTCTCCCTCTCTCCCTCCCTTTCTTTCTTCCCCTCTCCTTCTCCCTCCCCCCTTTCTGAATCTGATGAGTCCAATTACTGCCTGTTGTATGTGCATACGTATAGGGCCAGCTACTGGAATATGGGCAACCTACCATTGACCACACACTTGAAAAAAATGACCCTCCCTTTCCAAGGTCAATGAGCCCCCCCTACCCCCAACATACTGACATGTTATCTGGCTTGATCTTTTGCCTATCTTGTGCAGGCAAACACATCTACTGTGAGTTTATGAATGCAATAGTCCTGCCATGTCTGGTAAATAGCCTTGGGCCTGACACTCTTAGACCTCTGTCTCTTTATGTGTATGGTCCTTCTTCTGCAATGTTCCCTAAGCCTTGAGCAAGGACAGAGTTTGATACAGCCCACTTAGTGCTGAGCACCTGACAGGCATTTATTCTCTGTGCTTTGACCAATTGTGAGTTTCCGTGACAACCACCATCTACTATAAGAAACTTCTCTGATGAGGGGTGAGAGTTACAAGACTATGGATATAAGGATAGGTATTGATAAGGTGGTTTGATCCTACATCCACTTAGCAAAATAGTAGTAGTAATGCATTCTTCCCTCTAGGACTCTTTAATCTTCCTCTGTGTGGGTCTAATCAGCTTTTTTCCTGATCACCATCATTCCCTGGAAGGATCCCATCCTGACAGTCGGCATGTGTGTGATAAGATGGAAGAACATGAAATAACTTTTAAAGCTATTGAATTGATTTTCTTTACAAAATACTTTATTAAGCTATAATTCATATACCATAAAATCCAGCCATTTTAAGTTTGAAATGAAATGAATTCTAGCAAGTTTATAGAAATGTGCAACTGCCTTCATATCCAGTTTCAGAACATTTCACTGATCAGAGGGAATAATTTAAGGGCACAGTACTGTGGTTGGGGGCTTGCTGGGCTTACTTGAACACATGTTACTGAAAATGGTCACACCTAGAAAAATATGCTGGTGTATTTTGAGTAGTTACATCTTGGTATGCTTTGGGGGAGAAATGAGTAAAATGGAGCAGAAGGGAGAAGAACTGTGTGCTTAAAGTCTTAAGACATCATTATCTATTTTGTGGAACACTTCATTAATAAACAGATTATTACAAAAGTAATTATTTTAGAGATGGGAAGTGCCATTAGCCAGTGCTGTGTTGTTGCCTATTGGGACATATAAGAAGTCTTTTTAATTTGCTCTTCAAAAATCACTTACACCCACAAAACCACTCTCATCAATGAAGGAGATGCAGGTCTGGGCAAACCTTCGTTACCATGGTAAAAACAGCTTTACCTTTCCTTTTCTTTCTTTCTTCTCTTAAAAATCTTTTTAATTTCATGTATTTATTTCCAGTCAGATTTTCTTCCTCTCCAGAAGTGACTATTTGGGTGCAAGACTTGTTTGGGTGAGAAGCACCCCAATTTTAAGCCTCTGTGAAATTGGCCACTCACAGTAGGAAAGGTGACACGTCATCACCCAAGCCCTCAGGAGGGAAGAGAGTACCGAATTGTGGGTACTCCCATGGTTTCTACTGTACACACACATTTTAGAAAACTCAATAGAAAGCCAAGCTTTGTGGTATGGTCCTGTAATCTTAGTTATTTAGAAGGTTGAGGCAGGAGGGTCACAAGTACAAAGCCTGCCTGGGCTACAGAGCAGGTTCAAGGTAGGGAGACTCTACTTCAAACTGAGAAAAAAAGTGAGGATTGGGGATGTATCCCAGTGGTAGAACATTTGTATAGTATGCATGAAGCCCTGGATTCAAACCCTGGTGTGAGGAAAGGAGGGAGGGAGGGAAGAAGGAAGGGAGTAAAGGAAGAAGGGAGGAAGGGAAAGGAAGGAAGGGAGAGAAGGAGAGACACAGAGAAAGTATGGTGGTTTGAATATGCTTGGCCCAGGGAGTGGTACTATTAGGAGGTGTGGCCTTGTTAGAGGAAGTGTATTGCTGTGGGGTTGGGCAATGAGACCCTCCTCCTAAGCACATGGGAGCCAGTCTTTTCCTAGTGGCCTTCAGATGAAGATGTAGAACTCTCAGCTCCTCCTTCACCATGCCTGCCTGGAGGCTGCCATGCTTCCTGCCAAGATGATAATGGATTGAACCTCAGAACCTGTAAGCCAGCCCCAATTAAATGTTTTCCTTTATAAGAGTTACCTTGGTCATGGTATCTCTTCACAGCAATGGAAACCCTAACTGAGAGAGAGAGAGAGAGAGAGAGAGAGAGAGAGAGAGAGCGCCACATCCCTGTCCTTCATTTGCTTTCTCTGTTGTTAGACTATAGATTCATGAAATATGAAACCTGTCCCCTAGGTGACACAGAATCAGTTTTCCTATCAAAGTTGAGAAAACAAAACACATGATCTTACGTTAAAAACTCTTCTGATGCGCTGAGGTCCTGCCTCTGAGGATGTGGAGAGTGGACATTGTGCTTCTGTCTACTTTAAATGAGAAAGACACAGATACCCCAAACTAAGCTTGCTTCTCAGACTTACTTCTTTTTAAGTTAAAAACAAAGTTTATCACACAGTCAAAAAGGTTCATACCTTAAAGGGACAGCCGAATGCATTTTTACACTGTGAACAAACTCACATCAAGGTAGGAAGCAAATATATCTCCCAACTTCTCTGATGTCCAGCCCAATCATTGCCTCTGGATAGTCGCCAACATCTGTTTCCTATCAAAACTGATTATTTTTTGGTGTATAAATAGAATCACACAGCATGAATTTTTTTTTTTAATGGGATTGTTTTCACTGAATCCCAGTGTCTGCAAAACTCAACCTGCTATTCCCTACAACAGTTGGTCTTTGTTTTAATTTTTCTGAGACAGGGTTTGTGTAGCCCTGGCTGGCAGACAACTCTCTAAGTAGGACTTGAATTTGACATAATCCCTTTACCTCTGCCTCCTGAGTGTTAGAATTATAAGTGTGTGGCACCATGCTGGCAATAGCTCAGTTTTTGCATTATTGTATAGTTTTCCATTGTAGAAGCACACCTTCCTTCTCTTGCTAGCCACTTGGGTAATCTGAAGACTTTTACCTGTTCAATGGCCTCTTTAACATAGTAGCACATGGTCCTTGAACCCATGGGCAACTGTATGGGTTACTTTCCTTGTCGTTGTGACCAAATAGCTGACAAGAAGCTATTTGAAGAGAGGAGGCAGGGGTTATTTTACAAAGGGATGCTGGGATGCAGCCCATCATGGTGAGAAAGGCACAGCAGCAGACATGTGAAGTAGCTGCAGACATGTGAAGTAGCTGCAGACATTTGAAGTAGCTGCAGACATGTGAAGTAGCTGCAGACACGTGAAGTAGCTGCAGACATGTGAAGTAGCTGCAGACATGTGAAGTAGCTGCAGACACGTGAAGTAGCTG
>JANHMN010000010.1:51659464-51768192 GCA_030674055.1 Rhabdomys pumilio | reverse complement strand
CCTCCCTCCCTCCCTCCCTCCCTCCCTCCCTCCCTCCCTCCCTCCCTTCCTCTTCCCCTACCCTCTTCATTTCTGTAGCACAGACCTGCTGTTTGGTCCTTTACCCTCTCTGTCTATCTCGCTGTTTTTCTACTGACCTAATTTCCAGCTCAGAACCCCTGTCTTCTGCTGTTAAACACATCTACTGAATTATTAGCTAGTTATTTTTTTTCTCAGCTCCAGAACTCATATTTCTTTTCTTCATCCTCTCATTTTGTTTGGATGAAAATATTTATTTAATATTAACAGTTTATTCATCATAGGCATTTAAAGTATCTGGTGGCTCAACTATATGTCTCTTTCTAGTGTATTTTTTAAAACTGGCTTTCATTTTATGTCTTCTGTCAGGCTGGGTCATGCCTTACTGAAACTTAAGCATTGCAAATGAAAAATTGTTGAGCCCCTAGATGCTGCCTCCATTCACAGAGGACTTTTTTTTTCTCCTCCTGTCTTTTCTTTTTCCTAGCTGGGGGTTAAGAAATGATAGATCACCTTGATCCAATCAGGAAGTGAGAGGTCTGGAGCCTGGTTGTGGGTTTGGGGCTTATTTGGGGCCGGGCTGCATCTGGCTTGTCTTCTGTCTTGGCATATAACCCTTCTGCTTCGCCTGGGTTAGTCACCAGTGCCCTTCCTCCTCTTGTGTCCCCAGCTTTCTCCCCATCACTTTGTGAGTACTTCCAATCCACCTTTCCAGCCTTCTAGTAACTTCTTGCTGCTTGTTTCCTGGTTTCTTTCATCCATGCAATAATCAGGAGTCAGAAAATTCTTTGAGAGGAAATCAAAGACAATTGCATGATCTCTTTCTCCAGAGTCGGGGTCCTCTTTGTGGCCATGAACTCTAGATTTTGTCCTTGTAGACTGTCACGAGTGCTGTAGCTCTAGGCCATCATTTCCTTGCAGTCTCGTGACACCTATTGGGAGCTGGAGGGGAAGTTGTGAGGGGAATGGAAGGCTCTCTCACTGTGCTTCCCTCCGCTTCAGTGTCTTGGTCCCTAAAGTCCTGCTTGCTTTTATGACTCTCTGATGACTCCTAACAGCTGTTTTCTGCAATATATTTAGCTTTTATAGTTGTTCTCTGCAGGACAGTTAACCTGACACAAGCTACTCTGTCACAGACAGAAAGCAAAGTCTCCAGAGATTTATTTTTAAAAGTGGTTTTCAGGACATGTCCTGAGGCCATGCACATTCAGCTGTATCTTCTGAATCTATGGGAGGCATCCCCAGCAGGGGGCTGGCAAGGTCTTTTGGTGTCCTCAGCACCATCAACAACACATCTTAGTAAGTACCACTGAGTGGGATTTGCAAGCAGTGCTTTAAAATTGAGATTGATATGCCAAGGTATGATTATGCTTCACAGGATTGCTCGCTTTTCTCCAACACCTTCTTTACAACTTTCCTCAGACAGAGTCTACAGTCTTTTCTTTTATAGTACTGTGAAGCATTTAGTTTGAAACATATATATACACACACAAACACACATGTGTATACATACACTTAATCCTCTTCCTCCAGTGGGAACATTGACTTCAGTCAACATTGATTCTTCTTGATCACAATGAAGACTCTTCTAGTCCCTGGCTGTCAGCATCCTTATTGGAAACAGGGGTGATGGAGAGGAAGCGGGCAATGAGCCATACTCGTGGGGTCCTTCTGGCTCTGTTGATGAGTCTGTTTTTTTTTACTATTTGGGTGGAAGAAACTTGGTGAACAACAGGATACCTTAATGGTTCTTAGGGCCATGAAACTTATTCTCTTATATTGGCTGGCCTTGTGACTGTGGGATCTGTTATCAGTGAGGAAAGGGGATATGTAACATGCCAGTGGATCTCACAGGGACTCCCGTGAGAATAACAAACATCTCATGTAGCATCAGGTCCCCAACCTTCATCATTCATTCAACCAATTCTGATGGAATCTCATATCTAGGAGTGGCTACTTCCAACTTCGTTTAAAGACTCTTCCTCTTGATGTCTTTTATACATTGTGTTAGAAAGAGGCCCCCCAAATACTAACCCATGTTCAAGTCTAGGGTTTGGAGTCAGCCATGGCATTGCATCAGAGATGTTCCTTCTTTTCCCCTGCTCAGTTTCACGTTGCAGGAAGTTGGCAGATCAAAGCTGCTTTTCAAGTGGTTCTTGGCTGGATTTAGCTAAGGAGTACTGGAAAGAGATGGAGAACAGGAAGCAATGGGAAGTCAATGTGTCTTCCCTCTTCCCCACTGCCTTGGACCTAGTCCTCAGCAAAAGCTGCAACTTCTATGTTCCTGTGTCTTGCAAGATGGACTAGCAATATTCTGATCATTACTGGGTGATTTGAATCCTAGCTCAAGAAACTCCATGGCTTTTCTTGTTCCTCCAGTCTTAAGGTACCAGTAGATTTGGACTGTGCTCACCTCCACAGCATCTGTGACCTCTGTTCTTTCCCAACTTCTTTCCCATGTGTAGTAGCCATCAGCACTGTTCAGCATGCTCTGTTTGGGTACCTAGAGGGCGGTTGCTTTTCTATTTAGATTTTGATTGGCTTAGCCACTGGAATATGATATTTACAATATCTTTTATTTTCATCCATATGTAATATAAGCGTCCCTGAAACACATTTGCCTCCATTCCTTTATCACTTCCCAAGATAAACAATATTATTTCTTCATCTAACAAATATTTATTGAAACATGGATGGATACTCTAGCTGAGGACTGTGCTAAGGGATATAGCTGTGGAGAAGAAAGGTCATGTTTGTGACCTTGTAGAGGTCACAGCTTTGTGGGCAGGACAGCCTTGGATTCTTTGCCTAAGATGTGTTGAACTAGAATGGGGGGGAGGGGGGATGGGTAGGGGACAATAGAGTGAGCTAGGGGACAGCAGAGTTGGCTAATCTAGTCTGTGCCTCATTTTCCTATTCCATAGAGGAACACCTAGTTCATCAGCTCATGTCATTTCTAATGTGCTCAGACTCAGCAACAGCGATGCATGAGTAGATAAAGAGACAAATGCCCAGGAAACAAACTCACATCAAAGGTTCATTTTCGAAAGCAGCTTCCAGGGGTGCAATAAGACAGGCCGGGAGTGAGTGAGCCTGGAAATAAAGTGGGAAGGGCTGAAGTTCAAAGCTTGGATATGGGGTTGCTAGGAGGGACACTCAGTGATTGGATTAAAGTGTTATGGCTGGAAAGCTTTTCTGGCAGCCAGCTAACAGCCACCCTGACCTGCGCATGTGTGGAAATGGAAGGCTTCTTTCTACTTAGCTTGGTCAAATTGTCACTTCCTCCAGGAAGTATCATTGGCTTCTAATCTGGGCTTAATCTTCTTGTTTTGGGTTTCTTGTACTTTTTCTGTTACTCCAGTCGCTATCCTCTTCTCATCCTTTCCTTCTCCTCCTTCCTCCTCCTCTGTCTCCTTGTTAGCATCTGTTGAGCATCCGAGCATCCATCACACTGTGGACCCTCGATGATGGCTTCTTATGGCTTAATGTAGGTAAGAACTGAAGCCAAGGCTTAGTTACTTAGTTCTTCCATATCTTAAGACCAAAATTTCCAAATATTTTTAGATGTGGGGTGTGTGTGTGTGTGTGTGTGTGTGTGTGAGACAATATTATCAACTTTGAAGATTTCTAATCACCAAAGGCTTAAAATATGCCAAGTGTGATTTAACATTTTGTTGTAAATTCTGAAAAAAAAAAAAAAGAAAAGAAAAAAAGAAAAACCCACCTGGGAAAGGGCCCAGATCCTTCTCCTTCTCTTTGTGTTCATTCTTGAGGCTGCAGGCGAGTCTCATGGTAAGCCATCCCTGCATGCCCTGGACATACCATCCTCCTGCCTTCCCTAATAGGACCACACTCTGGGTCCTCTGTGGCTCTCTCGCCTCTTTGTATTCGGATTTCAATGAATCATTTATTTACATTTTATTCATAATTTTAATCATTCTGCAAACAATATTCTAATAGCATTAAACAATTGCAGAATCTAATAAAAGCCAGCCTTAACCTCATTGGAATCTCATTAAGAGGAGGGCTGCTCTTTTTTTTTTTTTTTTTTTCTAAATTGTGGAGATTATTTTGCTGGATTTTGTTTTGTTTGCATTACCCAGGAGATTAGGGGCATAGATGAGATCCTAGGATGTGAGTTCACACAACAACAGTTCTGTTGCTCACTTTCTTAAGTTTATGGATGAAGACGTTGAAGTTCAGAGAACAAGAGGGGGTTTATCTAAAGTTACGTATTAAATCTGGCAGTTAAGAATCAGAGCTATGACATATCTCCCTCAGCCCCATGTCTCCCCTGTGATATCTGTGATGTATGACATATCTCCCTTAGCCCCATGTCTCCCCTGTGATATCTGTGATGTATGTATGTGCCTGCTGTCTGGGCACTGGTACTGGTGGGTTGAGAGGTACTGTCTTGAGGAATTACTGCAGAGATAAGGTTCATATCCATGTGGTGCCTGAGGCTTCAGGTAGTGTTGGCTTAGGTTGTCATGATACTTGCCCAGGCTTTCCCATAATACCCCAGGAGTGGTTCTATTTAGTTCCACCTGTCTGGATGAAAGACCTCCTGTGGTCTGGGTCTCTGAGATGGGTAACTCTTCATTTAGTATAAGAAAAAAAATTTACACACTAGAATTATTCACTGAGAACTTCATAGGTCACAGAAAGAGAGAATAAAAGGAAGAGAGGCCCAGGCAGAACATCTTTTTATGGTTTCATCAACACGTGCGTGCTGGCATCTCTGTGTCTTGGGGGAAAAAAAAAACCCACTGCTAATATTAATAATTATGCTAGCTTTTGTACGGCACTTGGAAGTTTATGCTGTTTGTACTGTGCTTTTGAATCCATTATCTCTTCTCGTCATGTGCTGTGGGAGATGGAAGGAGTGAGAACAGGGAGGCTGCCTTCTTCGGGGACTGAGCTATCTAGCTTTGCTTCTCTAGGAGTCAAGCCCTGTAAGGTGGGTGGTGTGCTACCAGAAGTGGGTACTCAAGTTACTCTCAGTGAGGACATATAGTAGAGGACAATGCCTCTCCCCACACCCCCAATGCTTTCTTGGGACCCCCAGCATGTCTCTTTAGACTGTCATTGCTGGTTTCTACGGGTTGTCTATGCTGATTTCCAGCCTGGGTCTTCATTCCTTATTGCACCGCCGAGTGCTTGGCTGGACTTTGCACCTGGTTCTGCTAAAGTCTAGGTCCTGTCCCATGCCTGTGTCTGATGCTAGAGTTCTTTTTCCACAAAGCTGGACTTGTACTGGAGAAAAGCTGCTGTCACCAAGGCAACTTTGCCAGTTGGCACAATCCTGAATTTCTTGTGGTGGTGCATATCCTGTCTGTAATAGGTGCTCTAGACTGTTGTAGGTGGTGGCGGAAGGGATAAGCTTCAAGGGTAATACTGATGGAAGAGAATGAAGCTTTAGGTAACTGTCAGGACTGGGTTGGTCTTGCCTTCTTGGGACAGTAGGAAATATGGCAGTGACAGCAAAGATGCCCTCCATGCCAACTGTTCTCACCACCTAGGCCAATTAACCAGTTCTCTTCTAGTTCAAAATGCCCCAGAGAAATAAGTCAGTGACAGTTCATGGCCTCCCCCTTTGATCTGTGACTCCCTTCTCAAGCAGGCTTTTGCTTTCCCCCACCTCCTCCATTCACCTTTCCTGAAAGGATGTCTCCTGACTTTATTTGGCTCATCTGCTCCACTTTCTGTGCTGTGCCTACTTGTCCCAAGGCATCTGTGTCCACCTCTTCTGTTAGACTGCTTGGCCACAGCTGATGGAAACCTTGTGGCCTATTTTCTTGACCGAAGCTGAGCCTGGTGAATGATCTCAAGTCCTTTGGTGTTAGGTAACTTCTTAGTTCCTACCTAGTACTCAAGATGGAGAAGATGAGGAGGGGATGGTGTCTTTGTTTAGAAAACTCCCCCAACCTCTTCTAATTTACCACTCTCTACCATGCTGGACACCTGGCAGAGCGTACTGATTTTTCCTAGCCTATGCCAGGGAGTCCAGGAATTCCCTAGCTGTGTGTTGGGGTTTCCTAGTGAAGCCGTTAGGCCAACTGTCAAGTTCATACTACCCTAGAACTTCCAAGTACTAGAAGGACCCTGGAATTCTTTGTCTTTGTTCTTCTGGTCCTGGCTCTGCTGTCATGGCAAGGATGCTCACTTTCATTTTTAAATTCACTGGGGGTACATCTATGCCACATGCTGCCTGCATGTTCTGTGACCTTCTACTGTGCCTCCCTCTTCTTCCAATAGGCAACAAACTCTTTAATCTAGACCAGCAGAAGAGATGCAGGGAAAAGAAAAAAAATGAAAACCCTGAAACTGGCTTGGTGAAATTTAATTTCCAAAATGTAATTTCTTTTTGTTCCCTCTGTCATTTCCCAAATGCCATGGTATTTTGTCGTGTCAGTGACAGAATGGATGGAAGAGCCCCTTGGACATGGTCCTTTAGTCACCTTTGAGCCTGTTTCCTATAGCTCCAGACCTGGTTGGCTAAGACATATACCTTCCTACATGTTCACAGAAGGCCTCGCAGCCAAGACCAAGTCCACAGATTACCCTTCCAGCCCCAGTTTCTTTATGGGCACATCCCACTTAATAGAGAAATGGCTGCCCAAAATTTGTGCTTTTGAGTATGCCAGAGTGGAATTTTGATATATGTCGAAGCTTTCACATTTACTGTCTTAATTTCTGGTGTTTCTTTGCTTACATCTAAATAAGAATATTCTGGAAGTATCCTCCTTATGTATATTTTTTAAAACAAAATAACAAGTTTTTGTTCATTTCTGGTCAGGCCTTCAGAAAACAAGCAGCCCTAGAAGTGGTCTGTGCCCTGTAGCTTGGTAAATCGTTATGGTCTTTACAAATAAACATGGATCGTGGGAGGGATACAAGCAATGGTTCTGTAAGAATCTGTTATCACAGAAGCAGGGCTGGCAGAGGAGTTCTTGTTTTACTTTGGGATAGAAACATAAATCCGTCAAGCTGCTTCCTCATCCCTGGCACCTGCAATTACAGAGCTTAGCGGAAGAGGGTCAGATATGCCTTTTGACAAATTGCATCACGGCTCAGACCGGCAATGGCGACCCTCCTAGGTTTGGAGGAGGAATGTGGAGCTAGAACAGGCCACTGTGGAGCTCCTGGGGGACAGAGTGAATCACAGAATGGAACAGGCGATTAGACCCCATCTGAACACAGGGTTGTTTGTTTGTTTATTATTATTATTATTATTATTATTATTATTATTATTATTATTATTATTGGTCCTTCCTCTGAGAACTCCCCTTATCACTTGGCCTTCTGGGCTCCTTTCCCCTCTACTCATTATGATTTTTCTGATGCTTCCCCCAAACCCAACCTCACCTTCCAGTTGTGGAGTTAAGGGGCTATGGAACTATGTTTTAATCTCTTCCTTGCTCATGGGGAACCACCTCCCATTTTCTGAGTCATCTTAAAAGTGCCTTCCAAATCCAGGTTCTCAGCTCTGGGCTGCTCACTCTGTCCCAGAAGGTGTAATCTCCGCCCTGAGTACATTACCATTTGAGATCCAAAAGGACCGAACTTTGAGCACATGCAGTGGGATCGACCACCCGCTGTACAGAGGACTTGGGCCTTGCCCTCACCTCTAGTGTTCTTTGATTTCCTGATGAGTAGGCCATCACATTTCTCTCTTCCCTGTCCCTCTGTCATCCACCTTGGGTCTCAGTCCATCATGGCGATCAATAACTGACATCTGGGTGATGGATGGCATCTTTCTTTCCCTCCATAAACTAAAACCCAACTGACACTAGTTCGTTTATATCTGAATCACCCTCATCATTCAAAGACTGATTGGACAAAGCCAAATTGGAACGTGACCCAGCTAATTCTTTTTCTTCCAGCTCAGCTTGTACTTACTGCCTCCATCCCTCCCAGGCAGGGTCTCCGTGGCTGAGAGGTTGCTGGGTCATCCTGTGTATAGACAGTAAGGGAAACTAATGCAAAGACTGTGACCGTGTCTCAGAAATATACCATCTTTCCTCAGCGAAGCCAGGGCAAATGATTCTTTTGGAAAATAAGGACTTGGAAATTTTTCCATAGGGGTGTGTGTGTGTGTGTGTGTGTGTGTGTGTGTGTGTGTGAGATCTCTTCTGTTAGAAGATTAATAACCACAGTTGATGATGGTGGTGGTGGGCATGCTGGTGAGTGTGTGGTCAGAACTGACTGGACCTGTTTTCGCTTTCACCATGGAGTATTGACACATGGAATTTTAGTCTTGTTTTCCCATTGTCTCAAACGTGTCATCCTGATCTGCGAGGCTGGTTAGCCATGGTTGTGTTGTGATAACTTCTCTGTTGCTGTGGTAACCTGTTGAAATGCCATCTAACTATGATAGGACATTTTTTTTCTCCCCATGTTGGGGGCAAGCCTACATGCTGTCTGGAGTCAGGCCAGCTGCCAAGTCCCTGTTTCACTATCATCTGGCCAGGGAATGGGAATGTTTTGTGTGTCCTGTATTGAAAGATGCTCATGACTGGCTGAAGAAAAACTGACTGTGAGACTTACAAGACATCAAGCAGTCAGACTGATCTGTGAGTCCCCCCATGCTCCCACCTCCACTAAACAGATGGGAGTGGCTCATTGTTTTTGTACCTGAGGGATACAGAAGGAGCTTCAGGAGCTTCAGTGATCTCTCTTGGGGAAATTTCATCTATACCCATGCCTAAAAGTGCCTCATCCTGACTCGCTCCCCTAACCCCCTCAAGTTCCCTCTCCAGGAAAGCTTCCTCTCAGTGCTCCTGACTCCTGCATGCAGCCATGCTTGGAGTCTCCGCATGATTACTGCATCAGATCTTAAAACACCATCTCTGTTAACAGAGCTCTGAATGTCCCCTCAAATCATTGACTCCATAGGCCAGAATCTAGAAGCTGTCTGTAGCCCTTCCCTCCTGATTCTGCCCCATTCCCTTTGGTCCATCCATTAGCCAGTTCTTTTGCTAATATTCTTCTGTTTATTTCATTTTATTGAGACAGAGTCTCATGTATCCCAATGTGGCCTCAAACTTCCTATTGTAGCTGAAAGACCCCACCCACCACACACACACACACACACACACACACACACACACACACACACACCTCCCAGGTGCTGAGATTACAGGTGTATGCCAACACACCTGGAAATCCTGTTAATTCTGCTTCCAGAATTTACTCTCTGCTTCATTCTCTATATGGAAGTCTTCTTATAACGGAAGTTGGACCAGAACATTCACCTTGCCAAAACTCATCATTGGATTCCTGTTATATTTAGAATACTCCCTGATTTCTGTGTAGAGATCTGCAAGGCTCTTGAGCATCTTTGAGACCATGTCCTGTGCTTTTCTTCCCTTCCTCTCCCTCCTCAGTGGCCCTTTCGTGTTCTTGGCTACATGATCCCACCTCTCTCTCACCTCCTTTACTATGCTGGAAATGGATTCCAGAGTCTCATGCCTGCTAGGCAAACAGCCTTAGCCCTGAACTATATTCTCAGTGGGAGAATTCTAATGGCTTCCATCTGTTTGAACTGCATTTGCTTGCTTGTGGTCTTCTCTGCAGTGAGCATCATCTTTCCCCTGGCAATATATCCTTCTTATGTCTGTCCTGGCCACTCCCTGGGAGTTTCTTCTCTGCCCACTGTGATAGACCAGGCATAGATTCCTTGTGTATTACTCATAGTGTTCCATATTGTGGAGCAACCTGCTTGTCCATTTCCCCACGGCCTGGCTCCCTGCCTGACTCATGAGATCCATGAGGGCAATACTGTATGTATCTCCTTATCGTGCCAAAAACACTGTCATGAATTTTGAGCCCATAAATTGAAACAAGCAGTTGCTGGTGACATTTGGGAAGAAGTGCTAAGATTGAGGGAAAACATAAGACGCCCTTGCTGGCCTAGTTCTAGATGTGGCTGCAGCCCCACAGGGCTGACAATGGGCAAGTTTGTTACTTAAAATTTCTTATGCTTATTCTGTTTTTGTCTCAGCTGTTTAAAGATAAACATGGACTCAATTGTCATGAAAAAAAAACCCACAAAGTTTTCTGTTAGAAATAGATGTTATCTGAAAATTAGCATCCTGCCTTTTACAGAGAAGTCCAAAATTAAATACAAATGTCCTGTAATACTCTTATATTTTACCATATCCTGACCATTTTTCATGGTAGACTGCCTCTTATCCTTGGAGGGAGAAAGGAAAGCATGTGTTCTTAATATGATAAAAATACTCATTTGATTATTCATCGTTATGTGTATTCATTTGGCTCCTAATAGCCCAAAGTAGAAATAACCCAATTATATATCAACTCATGAATGCATGAATAATATGTATATAGCATTGAATCCACACCATAGAATATCACTTAGCGATAAAAAAATGAGATGTTCATACATATTGCAACATCGATGGACCCTGAAACATGGTGGGAAAGAAGTCAGCCATGTAGGATGCTGGGCTATGCTACAGTCGGAAGTAGACAGAAAGTAGACTACTTGTAGCCCTGGGCTGTGGAGTCTGGAGGGAATTTGGAGATACTGTTAATGGATGTGGCATTTCTATTTGGAGTAATGAAAATGTTCTAAAATGGATGGTAGTGATAGATGCCCAACTTTTCAAATATACTAAAAAGTACAGAATTATATTTTCTGGGTGAATTCTAATGGTATGTGAATTATATTTCAATAAAGCCATTCGAATTAATTAATTTATTGAATTAATGTGAGAGCAGCCTGGCTCTCTGATGACAGCATGACTGAGCAGGGAGTGAGTGGGGCTTTGTGTCAAATGCCAGCTTTGATTAGATGTGGATAATTGATCACCCCTTCCTCCTTCCCTCTCTCCTCCCTTCTGTCTTACATTTAATCTTTTGGAACCTGGACCCAGAGATGAGTCAGGTGGGTGGGAGGAGTTATCTTTCAAGAGCTGAGCTGAGGTGTGGCTGCAGAGTGGCAAAGAGGGGTAGAGATAGGATGCTGCCCAGTGGGCGTTCTGGAGGCTCAGCAAGAGGAGAATGTGGGTTTAGGGACATCTTCAGTCACAGCAAATATGATAAAAGAATTCTTATGTGACTTCAGCAGACACCCACTCTGTGGATGAATGAGGTTAGAGACAAAAGGGCCTCTCTAGTGCTGGGGGTGGGGCACAGAGCAATGATGTACAGGAGCCAGAAGTCTGGGGTGTGGGTGGGGCCTTTTCCAGGAGAACGTCCTGTTAATGTTAGATAAAGCAAGCAAGCAAGCAAGCAAGCAAGCAAGCAACCAATCAACCAACCAACCAACCAACCGACCAACCAACAAACTGACCAACCAACCAATCAACCAATTAACCAAACAAACAAAACAAGCCAGCAGACTAGATAGTTGGCTCGGTGAGGTAGCTCAGATGTTTTTGTTTGGTTGGCAACTCAGTTTGAGGCTGGCTGGGTAGATTTCCTCATTCCTGACTTGCCTGATCAGGGTAGAATAGAGTGGAGTCCTCTCCTAGGCCGAGGATCTAGCTGAAAACGCCTGATTTGTGGCAAATGATTGTATCTCTCAAGCTAGAGGTTGCAGTACCTTTTAGCCGGCTGCATGGTCCTGGAGGTAGAGCTATGGCAGACTCTGTGCGAGACATTCACCGCTAGAGGGAGCACCGTGACGCTCTACATCACCCGCACTGGGCTCCATAGGCTGCGAAGCCAAGCCGACTGGCCAGAAGCCAGGGCTTTGGCAACGGGGGAGGGGATGTTCTTAAAAAAACTCATTTTCTTCATCTTTGCTCTTTCAGTTTAAAGATTTCTCAGAAGAAACTGGACCCGAAAATCCTTAGTTTTTCGCAGGGTTCTTTGAGCGCCTCCCTGTCCCACGCCCCCATTTTGTGGACCTTGAGTATGGGATGCCTGCTGAGGCCTGTGTAACCCCGGAGTGATGATAGGAAGAGGGTACGATAAAGAAGTAAAGTGAGGTCAGACTGGTAGATGTGCTACCAGTGTGAGAGAACTGGAAAGGGCTTGGAGAACAGGTTGAAAAACTGAAAGTGGGGAGGGGCGTGGAGTTAGGGGGTTGCAGTACCTTTTAGCAGGCTGCACGGTCCTGGCTGTAGAACTACGGCAGACTCTGTGGTGGCTGTGGAACAAGCATCCACAGCTTGTCAGGTAGCTCTACTTTGGCTTTTTAACATTGGGTAAGAGGCTCATGGGATAGCTAGTGCATGCCCCTGTTTTTTTGGCACGATGCCCTCCCCCACCACCATTCAGTTGAGCTAGCCTCCCATGGTGACTGATCCTTCTGAGAGCATGGCTAAGACTGGAAGTGGTAGGTGTTTGGAGCAAAAGCCTTCATTCTTGGTTCCCACCTAGATGGCCACTATGTTCTTGAATCACATCCTAGCTCTTGTCGGAGCCAAGCCCTACTCCAACAGTAGGAGACTCAAAGCTCATCTTCTTCCAGCACTGGCTCTTGAGACTGGGAGGCAGGTTCTCTTAGCATCCACTGAACATGGGCAGCAGGTGTATAGGGAGTAGATGCTGTATATGTACCCACTCACTGCTCTCCACAGAAGCTTCAGGAAGATGGTACCCCATCTGCAGCAGAGCAGGTCAGAATGGGCCTGCTGAGGCTCCTGTCACTGCTGTTGTGAATGTTGGTGATTGCCATGGTTACCTGGAGGCTGGGAGCTCTGACAGTTGGAGGCAGAAAAGGAAAAGATGGCCTGGAAACCTCACTGGGCTAGGAGATCCTGGACTAGAGAAGATGTTTTACAAGGGTTCAGATGATCCACAAGTCAGGGGTCCTTTTCTTGTTCTGCTAGGTCCTAGGAGAGCTGAGAAGAGGAAAGGGTTGAGGCAGGGACCGGTCCTCAGTGAGTTCACAGTGGGATAAGTTAGGTGGTCACAGAGCTCCCTATAGATTGAATACAGATCCCTGGGGACCTAGAGGAGGGCTCCTGTTCTTTGTTGACCATGCTAGCATGGGAGCTATAATTGCCCTCTCCCTAAGTAGGATACTGTCCAGGTATGCAAAAGATCTTGGTTTTCCAGTCTGCAAAATGGGGTTAATTCGTAAGTCTGTACCTACTTCATGTCAACAAGGAGGATTTCTTAAATGAATAATGTTGTGTATTGGAATGAGCAGACAGGTTTCAGGTCTTTAGAGAAAAAGCCTTGTTTATTGTCAGCATCAACGCGTGGAGCAGAAATTCCATCTAGTACTTTTGCCGTCTCTTCACTGCTGGGTGACCCAGGAGCTCCATTGGCTCTGTGAAAACATGGGGCTCTTCATAGCTGTCTAACCCCAAACCCCGGGTGTTCTAGAGCCTAAGAGAGGAGGGGCATCATGGGAGCAATGAACAGGTATTGTGAGATCATTGGAGAATGGTGGAGCCAGAAGCTGAGGCTCCGGCACAACAGGAGATGGCTAAAGGTTGTTTCTCACAAAAGAGTGTTGTTCAGTGGCAGAAGCTCAGGGTGCTGGGTGCAGAGTCCCCCCCAGGCCAAGAAGGTCAGCTTTAACGCTGTCCCTTCTTTCTGGTTTTGATACACTGTCATTATATGTTCAAAGAATGAGAATAGTTATACAGAAAAAAAAAAAACAGAATAAAAACCATCAAGTCAATTGTATGAGCCAAACAATATTTGGCACATAGACTCTATGCTGTGCCCAGTATGGAAGGTCCCCATGATTGTGGAAGTGGATAGATGCACTCACAAAGGAAAGTTAGAAATACCTGTCACCTTTCACCCACTCTATGTAACATACAAATGTGTCATATATGTGCATACATATAACTCTGTGGTTATAATTGTCATATAAAATCTTTTTACTGTATTATATATCTACTATACATTACACACACACACACCTACACACACACACACACACACACACACACACACACACACACAAACAGACACAAAGGAAACTTGTTTCCCTTCTTTGAAGAATATAATATGGTGAAACTGATCAATAGAAACACTACCTTGTAGTTTGAGTTTTTTTCTTAGAAGTCTGTGCATCTTTGAACTAAGGTCAGGAGAGGAGGGATAGGCGCGATGGCTCATAACCAAAACACAGGAAGGGAATGACGAGAACTGGGGCTATGACAGAGCCACTCTGGGCTGGGTAGGAATGGAGCCAAAGAAAGGAACAGAGTGACAGTGACAGTACTGTCCCACTACACAGGGCAATCCCCACCTCTGCAAAAGCTCACTTCTTAATGGTCATGCCTTCTCCTCGTGTGAAGTCATGGAGCAAACGTGGCTGCCATATATGCCTTGGGAGGGGGGAGGTAGAGCTTGCTGGCTAACAAACTGGATTAATGGGGCCTAAATTTGTCAAATTCTTTGAGTAGGCTTTTTCACCAGCATGGATACATGTACAGAAAATGTGGCTCTGGGTGATGTCATACCCTTACTTATTTCATTAACACCAATGGCTTACTATTGTGCACAGAATACATTTTGGGCTCCTCCCACAGCCAGTCTTATCTATGGCTCCCCATCTTCTTATTGTGGTGTTCCATCTCTGCTCATCCTGCTTCAGTGTCTGAATATCCCAGGCTCTTTCCCAGGCTAAAGACCCAGTGCTGTTCGGCCAGATGTCCCCGAATGTCCTATATCCCATTATCCCCTTGGTCAGCTTTCTTTCTGTGCTTCAGGTCTCAGCCAAGATGTTGCCTCTTTAGAGAAGTCTTTCCTAGCTATGGTATCCACCTCTCCATGTTACTTAGAAAAACAGCAAGCAAACCAACCTATTACCTATGTCTCCAAGTAGCCTCCATTTCAACTGGGCCATATCCGACATATTTACTACTCTATCCCCCAAACTATTGCAAACTATGCAACAGTTCATGGTCAGCAGATGTGTAGTTGAGCAACATGTGTGAGAATGTTCTGTATTCTAAGTGACTTAACCTCAACCCAAGAAAACCATAACCTGTCACTTTCTGACTTGTGCTTTGGAGCACTGAGCCCAGACATAGGCTCTTAGCATAGTAGCATAAAAACAAAACTGTACATGTGTAAGAAACATGGTGACCGGAAACCAGGGCTTTAAGGAAAATGTAACTTGGGATTATATTTCTTATTTTGAGAGGGGAAGGCGTTCCAGTGTCCTTTATGTTGCTGTAATAAAATACTGACCAAAAGCAACTTAGGGGAATAAAGGGTTTATTTGCCTTACACCTCTCGGTCATAGTCTACTATGGAGGGGAATCAGAGCAGGAACTTGGAGCAGAAGCCATAGAGGGACTCAGCTTGCTGGCTCACTCACATGCTCATGATTAGCTAGCTTTGTCATATAGCTCAGGACCACCTGTCCAGGGATGATGTCGTCCACTGTGGGTTGGGCCCCCCACCTCAATTAACAGTCAAGACAACTCCCCACAGATATAGTCACAAGCCAATCTGATTTATGCTTTCCTCTTAGATGAGTCTAGGCTGTGTCCAGTTGGCAAGGGTAACTAGACAGAAGGCTTGGGATCCCTAACAGCTGTCCATAGATGCTGGAGCATTGTATTGTACAAAGAGACGAGTGTGTGTGTGTGCGCATGTGTGTAGCAGGCCTTAAAGGAAGTAATCTCATCAGTGGAGATGATACTAGAAATTTCCTTTGGGGAAGCAATGGGGCTAGATGATCTTTGCAGCTACTATCAGATTGAAATATCTGCACATCCAAAAATGATTCTAAAATGTCTGTGGAGGGTAGTTTCAGTCAGCAGGGAGACATAGGAAGATCAGAAAGTCCCACTTCACAGATTTATTATTCCTTGTCTTTTAGACACCCCCCCATACACATATACACCTAAGAAAACTTTAACAGATAGGGTCATTATTTTTTGTGTATATGTGTGTTCATGTGTGTGTGTACACATGTCTGTGCATGTACATATGGGTTAACCTCAGATGTTGTTTCTTCCGAATTGTCTACATTGTGTTTTGAGGTGGGTCTGACACTGGGAGCTAGAGATCACTGATTAAACTACACTGAGCAGTGGGCGAACTCTGGGATCCTCCTGTCTTTGCTTCCCCATAGCTGTTATTGCGGATGCGTGCCATTATGTCTGGCCTCTTGCATGGGTGTTAGGAACCGAACTCAGGTCCTTTTGTTTACACAGCTGGGTGACTGTCCTACTTACAGACTGGATTATTATTGAGTAAAAAATCCACTCAGTGTTTCCCCTTTCTTCTTCCCCAGGATGGAGTGTCCCTATCAGCCTGAGGACAGTGTATGGAGGAGAGAGTGTGCCTAGGCTCGGGCTGCTGGTGTCTGCATTCTTGTGCTTCTCCTGTCAGCATGAGATAATCTGGATAAGCTAGAGTTACAGAAGGAAAAGACTCAAGCAATGGACTCAACTCAAGCTCAACCCAGTGCAGCCAGCCCCAGAAACTCTGCAAACTCATAAATGAAAAGAAAATATTTTACTGTAAGGCTCCAAGACTTGGGGATTATCTGATAGACAACATTATCATAGAAAAACGAACTGATGTTGCTATAATGTCTTTAGCATGGACTGCATTGCCTAGACCTTTGTTTGAGGCTGTCAGGCAGAGATAATTGCTTTGTTTCATGCCATTGAGATTTAGGAAATGGTTTCCATTTTTTTTCCATGTAGAACTCCTTCCTTGACCTTTTCCTGAAGTATGCATTGTTCAGACCCACGGGATAATCCACCACGTTCGCAAGATTCCACCTCCTCCCATGGAGCCACTTCTAGCCTCTCAGTCCTATCTGCGGCTGACAAGAGCTTTGCCTATGCTGTGAAGCCATCAGGTTTACTGCAATACTGAGTAAGTGGAATGCAGAGAGATGAGGATTCTTTGAAGGTGCAACAAAGCACAGAAACACTCGGTTGGTTGGGTCTCCTCAGAGAGCAGGGAGAAGCTGCATGCTCACCGCGATGGTAGGTGAGGCACTGCACACCCAAACTGGGGTATTCTTTGTGCTGTGAGGTGGATACCAAGTAAACACAACGGTCCTTCGTCCTACCTATCACAGACAGGCGGGGCGGGGCCTTTCCAAAGCCCTTGCCTCTTACTGCCCCTGTCTCACTCTCTAAAATGAAATCTCTAACAGCTGAAGGCGCTGTGATGTGGAGAACAGTAGGTAGAGATTCGAATTCAGCAGAAACAGAACCGAAGGAGTCAAAGCCCCGGAGAAAGGGCTGAATGGGCTTGGAGAGGACAAAATAAAGCAGCAGACACATTTATACAGGTCTCCCTTACCTCTCAGAACAAAACAATTATGAGATAAGAGAGGCACGGATGGGAGGAAATTCTTTCATTTTTCACATTGCAAGCTGGAGAGATCCAATAGGCTGTTTATGAAGAACAATAAAGAAGATACATGTACTCAGTAAAGAGGTTGTTACAAATATATCGGGTGGTTTTGAAAAGCCAGGGTTTTCTCCCCGCTTTTGGATAAAGCTGTCAGCTGAGTATTAAAAGATTTTCTTTTTCTTTCTCTGTCTTTTTTTTTCTCCCTCTTGCTTTTTTTCTTCTTCTTCTTCCCCCAAAGCAATAAATGACACCAGTGGTTTGTTACAATTGGCAGAAAGAGTTATCATTTTTCTTTAGGATTTGGAAATGCAATCAAAGACGGGCAGATTGGAGCCCGAATTAAATGAAGCTTAAACAAACACAAAGAAAAATCTCGGCTGGTTTTTTTTTTTTTTTTTTTTTAAACAAACAAACAGTGGAGTCGCAGCTTCCGTGTTGCTAAATTGAAGCTGTGAAGAATTTGACACTCGCACTTGACAAAATGGTGCTGAGCAGGGAGGTGGACACTTCTTGCGTTAAGGACCGGATGTACTGATCTTTTTATGAAAGAAAAAAAAAAAAACCCACTGTTTCAGGAAACTCTTTAGTGAAACCTGTCTGGCAGTCTAATGGGAAATCACAGAGGACTTTCCTTCTGTTGACTTGAGAACAGGTTAATTCTTTCTGGGGTAAATTAAATAAACGAAAGCTCAGGGGTATAAGGGCGTCAGTTCTACGTGGCTGATTTCACATTTGCTCCATTTTGGGTTCCTATCACTGTAGTGGTAGACACAGTTGCACCAAAGAGTTACCCCTATGTTACACCACTTTCGTTTTGATTCATCCCGATACAGAAAGCCTTTTTAGAGTCAGAAACCTCTTCTCCTGGTTAGCTTCAACTGCCACCTTGACATGACCCAGAGTCATCTGGGGGAGTCTTAACTCAGGAATTTCTTCTGTCGGGTTGGTTTGTGGGTATGTGGGTCATTTTTTCGATTGTTGATTGATGTGGGCAGAGCCAGCCCTGGGCAAGTGTTCCTGGGTTAAATTAAGAAAGCAGAGTGAGCATACACCAGGAGGAGCAAGTCTGGAAACAGCTTTTCTTTATGGTTCCTGCCTCCAGGTTCCTGTCCTGACTTCTCTCAGTGACAGGCTATGACCCGGAAGTGTTAGATGAAATAAACCCTTTCCTCCCCAGCTTGCTTTAGTCATGGCATTTAGCATAGGAACAGAAAGCAAGATAGAATAGTTTCCCCCCTACATCATAGGTCTAAGAATCAGGATGGAGGCAAAGTATCCCCCGAGAAGATAAATAGATGACCACACAGGTTTTTCTTATGGATCTTAGGCATTTGATCATCTTACTCACAGGCCTATGGACAAGATTCTATGATCCCAGGGACAGTACTCCTTCTTGAAAATCCAGAGTGAATTTGAATTAAAGAAAGATTCCTGTATGTGCAGGGCAGGAACCTCTAGAGTTACCAGATTCCAATCAGAAGCAGAGACACTAAAAGGCAGAGTCTCACAGATGTGTTAGGAGAGAGCCATTATGTTTGAAGATAAAATGGCCTCCTCTGGCTTACTGTCTTGAGCACAGGTGATACCATTTTGGCAAGTTGTGAAACCTGCCGGAGGAGGGGCCTACCTGCAGGAAGTAGGCCACAGGGAGTGGGTCTTGATGTTTGTAGGCCCCCTTTGCTTTATTTTCCCCACTTTGTTGTCTACTGAGCTGTGAGGGGTAGCCGTCCACTCTAGCCACCACAGCAGTGAGCCACTCCCTCTGCCACGCCTTCTCCGCTCAGATGAACTGTTACCTGGGAGTCAAAATCAATTCCTCTCTCCTTATGTTGCTTTTTAATTCTTTTTTAAAAAAATTATCTTTAAATTAGGCATTTGGTTGCAGAGATGAGTAACGTCATAGCTATTACAGGAAAACAATGCTACATCATCCGACTTCCTTGGTGGTATATTTTGTCTTTGTAATCTGCAGTTCACTTCTTTTCAGTATAAGGGCCAAATAAGTGGCAAGCGTTGCTTTGTTTGAGAAAGAATTTGAGGCATTCACCCTGTGTCATGAGTGAAGACCACTCTGCTTTGTTGTTGCCCTCTCTCTGGGCTTGCCCAGCACTCCCCTCTCCGTCCCCCGCTTCCCGCCTAGCTGTCTGCTATAGTCACGGTGTGTCTCTCCAGCTCTAGAATGCCAACTTTGCAGGGCCTCAGATAGCTGATTATTGTACCCACACTGTGCAAACTGTCTTTCATAAACAGATCAAAAACCGTATTTTCTCTACCTTTTCATAGCAGTATTGGATATAAATTGTTTAGGAGGTTGGGGTGTGTGTATCTATACGTGTGTTGGTATGTGTGTATGTTTGTATGTCTGTATGTGTGTGTTTGTATGTGTGTATGTTTGTGTGTAGTGTATGTGTATATGTATATATATGTGTTTGAGTGTAATGTGTGTATATAGTATGTGTGTAGTATGTATGTGTGTATGTGTTTATGCGTAGTACGTGTATATAGTATGTGCGTGTTTGTATATATATGTGTGTGTTATGTATATTTGTGTGTATGTGTATGTATGTTTGTGTGTGTGTGGTTGCTGGTGTATGTGCCTATGCACACACAGATGGAGATGACAGGAGAGGATCAGGAGTCATCTTCTGTTTCTCTCCACTTTATTTTTTAAGACAAAGTCTTTTGACTGAACCTGAGTTCACCATTTTGGCTAGGCTGACTAGCCAGGTAGCTCCTAAATCCTCTTGACTTTGCTCTCCAGTGCTGGGCTTTGAAGCATAAGTTTTTATTCCAGGATTCTCTTGTCTCAGCATCTCAGTGCTGGGGTTTGAGGCATAAGTAACTATGCCTAGCTTTTGAAAAAGTGGGTGCTGGGGATTTAAACTCAGGTCTCTTGCTTTCACGGTAAGCACTGAGCGATATCCTCAGCCCCAAGATTTTGGCTTGATAGCTAAAATTTTGTGGAAGTGTTGCCATTTAGAGAGAAAACTCTCATGCTTTGGAAATGTCTAGAATTCATCTCCCTACTCCATCTATGTCTCTTCATGGTCAAACGGTATACTCAGAAACATTTAGTCACAGGCACAGATATGGTCTGAAGAATCAGTGAGAGCCACATCTTCCTCCTCAGTGAAACTTTCTGACAAGGATGTGTGTGACGGCTATTCTTGGTTTTCAACTTGACTATATCTAGGATGAACTACAATCCAGATATGGAGGACACACCTGTGGAAGATACTCCGCTTGGATTGAAGTCGGTGAATCCACTTCTAGCCCAGACCTTTGAGGTAGGAAGACGCACCTCTAATCCAGGTCTAGAGGTGGGAAGACACACGTTTTTAATCTGGGTCACACCTTCTGCTAGAAGCCTATATAAAGACTTGGAACAAGGAAGGTTTTGCTCTCTGCTTGCTTGCCCTCACCTTGCCAGCACATCCATTGTAGCATATACAGCAGACAAACTGAGGCACCCAGCCTTGTGGGACTGAGCAACTACTAGAATCTTGGGCATTGTTTTCACAGCTAGACATTGTTGGATTAGTTGAACTGTAGCCTGTAAGTCATTCCAATAAATTTCATATTCATTCTACAGGTTTTATGGCTCGAGAGAACCCTGACTAATACAGGGTGCATTCTTTATGTATACCATGCTTTTTTGTTTATGTGATATATACATAAGTATATGATTATAGTGTGTATGTGTGTACATTTTCTTATGTGTGCATGTGTGTTTACTGCGATGCATGTATGTGCAGAGGCCAGAGGTCAATGCTGGGTGTCTTCCTTTATTGGTCTCTACTATATGGTTTAGAAATAAGGTTTCTCATTAAACCTATACATGGACATTATGCTATACTGGCTAACTAGTAAGGTCCAGAGATTTGCCTGTCTCTGGCAACCCCCAGTGTTGGGGTTGTAAATGTCTACCACCATACCTAGCTTTTATGTGGGTGTTAGAGATTCAAACTCAGGTCCACATGCTTGTATAGCAGGTGTGTTACCTCTGGATCTGTCTCCTTAGCCTCTGTTTGTGTGACTCCATTTTATAGAGATACTTAATATTAGTACTGTGGCTTATGTTGTCTTTCTTCCAGAGGCTTCAGAACTGGCCTACTAGTAAATCCTTCTTGGAGCTAGTAGCTCTGTCATGGCCAAGTCCCTTCACCTCTGCTGGTTTCAGTGTCTTCATTTTATTGTATGGGAGAAATACCCGGCTGATGGACTATGGTGCAGACTAAAGTCAGTAACACACATAAAAGTGCCTTGTGCATTACCTGGCACATAGTAAGCACTCAATAAATTTTAATCCCCTCTTTCCCTTCTCCTTTCTTCAGTTCAATCAAGCATTATGATAGATGTATTTGCCGTGCAGTGTAAAGCTTTTTAAAGTGCATATAAATCAATTAAATAGGGCAATGCTGTAACTGATCATATAACGTTTATTTAAGGGATGCTAGGGAGAGCAGGAGAGAAGATTAGGGCCTTGTAGACTCCTGCTGTGAACTCAGTGAGGAAGGGAAGGCTGGGGGCTGGGAGTCTCCTGGCCCAGAATGTGGAGATCAGAGGAGTGGCCTCAGGATTTGGATTCTGGGTAGAACACAAAGGAAAAGACAGACAGATGAGAGGATCACTGTGGTGGCTTCCTAGCTGCCATCTAAGAGTGCAATCTGTGAGCTAACACTGGCTGAGGGGTGTCTAGATGAGAAGGCGAGCAACTCTAGATTTGATAGGATTGCAGGGTTGTTGGTGGCACACACCTTTAATCCTAGCACTTGGGAGACAGGGACTGATAGATCTCCTAGTTTGTGACCAGCCTGGTGTACAGAACAAGTTTCTGGACAGCCAGGACCACACAGAGAAACCCTGTCTCAAAGAAAAGAAGGGGAGTAGTGGCGGTGGAGGGAGTCTGTATTTGACACTAGCACTCACTCTCCGTGAGAGGCAGGCACATTTGCTGCATCTTCCTCTCTGGCTGCCCATGAGGCTGGCAAGCAGGATGCTTATGGCTTTCTCTAGATAGCTGAAATGCCTGGGCAATGGAAGTGAGCTTTGCCAAAGACAGAGTGCAAAGAGATCAGGGTCTCCAAGGAGTTGCTCATTCAGTGCCCAAAGAATGATTTTAAACATGCTTCAGATTCTAGGCAATCCTAAAATAAATCCCAGAATATCTTGCTCTCTGGGGAAGTCAGGGATTTTATTTGCTTCTGCTGGCCCTTGCTCTTGCATCCTGCTGACCCATGCTCTAGAGGGGAACTCAGAGGAGACATAATGGGAGCCGTCCCAGTATGAGAGGTGTCTCTGCTACTTTTCCTGCTCAAGCTCCTAGACTTTCTTCTCTCCCAGCATCCTTAGTTTCTCCATTCTTGTGCTGACCTAGAGAAGGCGCAGAGTTAGGTAGACTCTTTGTGGCAAGTAAATATGAGAGACATTACTCCATAGACTTTTTTTGTATGTCTGCACACCTGTAAGCAGAGGCAATGAGGACCTTTGTTCCACATAATTTCTTCTGGGATATTTACATAGCAAACAGCCTTGAAGGACAGAGACAGCGTCTTCCTCTGGGTTAAGCGGGTGCTTTATTTTACTGTGTCTTCTTCAGAGCCAAGGTCAAGTAAGTGCCTGTTCATTTAGATAGGGTTTGGTTTCCTAACCCCGAGGCCATTCAACTGGGAGGCAAACCCAGTGTGTGCAACATTCTATCCTTTGATCTTCCTCATGGCCGTGCGGGACTTCAGTAGGCATGAGGAATCCATAAAATGCCACAACCCTGTTGGTTGATGGGCTGTGAGTATTGATGTTATAAGTAGGATAAGGTATAGAACCCTTTCTTTCCTTTACAATCCTCCACAGAGAACTCTATCAAAGGAGCCCAGTGCTGTCCAGAACTGAGGGCAAGATTCTGTTCATGTGTAGGAAGCCGTTGTCATGCCTGGTAATGGCATGTGCAATAGCTTTCAATGAGCTCTCATGCCATGTCTCTGGCTCCATCTCCCTCTTTTTTCTCTTCTGGCCTGTCTTCCACATCTTCCTGTTAGTATTTTCTACATCTCTGGGCTGTATCTTGGAATGGGGTCTTTGGATTCTAACCTATTTTAGATGTCTCTAAAGTATTTTAGATGTCTCAAGAAACAGTTTGCATGAAGTCCTCTGGGTCTGGCTTCTCCCTCTCCTCTCTCTCTAGCAGGTGTGGCCCTGAATTTTTTCTCCTCTTTCATTCCAGCTGTGATGTTTCATCTGCCCTCATCTGTTTCATCTGCCAGCTTATACCTCCTATTTGATAATTTTCAGACTGATTATCCCTCAGGAAGAAAAGAGTGCTCTGGGGTGCCCCCATGGAAGGCGCACTCATTCGAGACTTCTGTGTGTGAGACACATTCACTATCTTCCCTGGCTCTCCAACATGTCTCCAGTGGTTGTAGCATCATTGTCTACTGTATCACTAACTAGACTGGGGCCCCTTCCAGACAGATTCTTACCCTGCTTACCTGTGGCCCACCACCTGCTTTTTGCCTTCCCCCGACCCAGTCTCCAGATCTGCGTCTAGCACACAGTGGGGACACACTGTGATTCAAATGAACAAATAAAATGAGACCAGATGTGAATCTGTGCTGACAGAGGTGGCCAGAAAGGGCTGTCTCTAGTTTCTGCTCTTTGTCTCTAGTTTACATTTTTAATTCTTTAATGTTATTGAGAACTTGAATTTTTCCTTTCTGTCCCTAAACAGATAATTAACCAATAAACTAACAAACCTTGATGAGCTTCTCATCCCCTGCCCAGTTATGGTCACAATGGATAGTCCTCGGAGTTCATCTTTTACTGGACTACAGTGCAGAAGTACAGCGAGACCAGTCCCCACTGTAACACAGTGAAGTGCAAAAGTTGCCCAGAAGAGATGAGGTCAGCAGACCTGTGGCAGCCAGGATGGGTTCTCAATATTCTGTGTGTGTGTGTGTGTGTGTGTGTGTGTCCGGAGGCATAGTTTAAGGAGCTCTGGTTGAAAGCAGACTGTGTGATAAGCCTAAGGTAGTCTTCCATGAATCTGCTTGTATCCCTCAATGTCTGAAGAAACAGTTTTGGATCCTCACATCTTTGGTTTTTTTCTCCATCAGAGTATAGATAATTGCATTCTAATATTTCAGCTGTTATAGACAGCAAAAGTGGATATGAAATATGTTAAGCAATGTGATGAATTCTGGAAAGACTGAGACTTTTAACTTAGACTGTCTTGGTCTTCCCTTTTCATTCATTCATTCATTCATTCATTCAGTCATCTCAGTGAATGTTACTCAATGGATCCATGCTTCACAATGGAGCCTCTGCTAGCCTGTGCTGGGAGATGGTAGCCCGTGTTGAACAGAACAAATGTATCTCTGCTCTTGGGGAACGTACATGCTAATGAGGGAGATTCAAGAGAAATGAATGCAAATGGCTATCAGGCTTTGCAGGGTGCTCTGGGAGTGAATACTCAAAGGTTCTACTTAGGTTAGGTGGCCAGGTATAGCCAGGCTGCAGAGGTGACATTCCTGTAGAGCTCTAAAGAGTGAGGAGAGTGAGTGAGCCTGGGTTGGAGGGCTGGAGGGGGACGGCATTCTTGGCGTGATATAGCCTACTTGGTGCTATAATTTGAGTATGTAGTTTGAAGGAATATAATGAGTAGAGGGGAAGAGAAAACAGAAATGATATCATCAACTAATCAAAGAGGAAAAGATGGAGCCTCACAGATCCATGAGGACAGGGGAGAATTCATAATATCCCCTTTATTCTATAATACACTCTTCTGACAATGTATTGTTTGCCTGGAGTTCCTGGAGTTGCCTTCTTCCGGCTCCGTTGGGGCTCTCAATCCCTGCTGGGGAGTTCAAAGGTCATGGCACCTAGGGCAGAGGTCCCTGGTAGAAGTTCAGAGGTTGTGGCACTCAGGATACAGCACAGTCGTCAGCAGCCTATTGAATGTTCTCTCTAGCATTTGCATGAGTGAATGAGTGGTCTGTGGGTGCCAGACACACGCTCATCTGTCAGTTTGACAATACATGGAGAACACATTATTTATGCTAAAAATAGTCTGTGTAAAAGACAAGGCTCCGAAAACAGCGCCACTGAAGTCTTAGAGTTCTGCCAGGGCCCCTTCCCTGGGAGGTGATTGATAAAGTCATTTTCTGTTGTGTTTTAATAAAGCTGAGCACATCACATACTCCAGCAAACTGTGGCAACTCAATCACAGGGCTGGGGCCTGTCCCAAGGTCTCCTCCTCCCAGGGTACTCCTCTGAGCTGGCTTCCCCCTCGGGGGTGGGGAGAGGTGTCATCCTTGGGATGGTATTTTCCAAAATTCAGGGTGGATCTGGAATATGATCCAGTGGCTTCTAGTTCTGACTTGACTGTCTCCATTTCTTACTCCTGGAAACAATGGAAAAGGAAGAGAGAAATGAGGGGCCAGGGTCGTCTGTATCCACCTCTGCTCCTTTAAACGCCGTCCATTAGGACAACAGCCATAGCTACTACTTATTTATTTATTTATTTATAATTGAAAAAATAATTATACATATTTATGGAGTACAGTGTGAGGTTATTCACTGTAGAATGATCAAATCAGTAAAGCTAACCCGTCAGCCCACTATCATTTAGGTTTTCACCAGCATTATGGAGTTCCCTTTTCTCTACATCTTTACTGTTTCTTGCTACCTCTCATCTTTTTGACAATGTGGCTGACATTTAACGAGGGTTTTCTCAGTCCTGTTCCCATTTCAAGTGTGTGTTCACACCAGTCCTAATGTGTAGGTGCCAGTCACCCCCTGAGGAAACTAAGACTTTGGGGGATTATGAGTAGGACTAATCACTTTTGCATTCAAAGAGAAGACAAGACCGTTGATGTGGGGGGCTGGGGGGGGGGGGGGGGGGGGGGGGGGGGGGGGGGGGGTAGGATGATCAAAGCTGAAAGCAAGAAGTAATGGTAAAGATGGTTTTCAGGGGAAGAGGCTGCTAGAGAGTGGCTCACTGAAAGTTTCTGAAGGATTCGTGCACACCTTTGAAAGGCTAAGGAGGCCATTCGTTTGAAATGTAGCAGCCACATCAGTCAAGTTCCTCGTGGTATGTTTTGGGTATAGAAAGCAAGGCAGCTTAGCTTCAGATTCTTCCAATTTGCATCGGAGAAGACCAGCTCAGGCAAGCTGTGTCAGCTTTGGGACTGCCCAGGCAGGACAGAGTGTGGCACTGTTAGGCATTTGTGAACTGACTGGACTCACTACTTAGGGATATATGCTTGCCTCTGAGTCTGCTTTAGAAGTCAGTGGCTCTTCTCTGTTCCCGTCTCCAGCCACACTTCTCAAGATCCCTTTTTTGTTTGTTTACGTAGATTGTCAGTATGTAGCTCAGGGTGGCTTTGAAATCACAATCCTCCTGCCTCATCCACCCCAGTGCTGGCATTATAGACATGCACCAACCTGCCTGATTTCTTCATATGTTCCTTTTAATTAGGTGTCTGTGATCTGAGATCTCAGGGGTGGCCAACTATCTTCTGTTTTCATAAGAAACTTGCCTATTCATGCAGGGGCTCTGATTGTGATTGTGGCTCTGAGGCCCCTGGGCATAGGTCAAGAGTTTGAGCCTGGACCACACTAGCTAGGGGTTTACTGATATTTGAGCATCTCAGTGTCTCAAAGGAGACAAGCCTTCAGTTATCTTCCAAAGGCTGTTTTTTTGGAAAGGAAATGTGAAAGAGAGGCTCTTTTACTGGTTGTGGGGAAAATCCAATTTTCATTTTTCTTACTCATTTCTGGAACGGAGCTTGTTTGAGGGAGCAGGAGGGCCAGCCTGACTCTCACTGCAAAGCTAGATCTTCTGTCTTCACTGTGGGTTTGTCTGATGGCCACAGATAGTGGCCTGATTGGAGCTGATCTTCCCCCAGGCGCTTGGCGGCTGGCCTAATAGGCTGACAGTCTGTAATGTGTCTAGAGAGGCCTGTGTCAATGCTGCTCCTGGGTCAGCATCTCTTCTGTCCCTTGTCTGCTGTATCCAGGATGCTCCCTGACACCCACAATGCGCTGGGGCTTGTGCCAGACTGAGTAGGGGCTGCTTGGCAGCCAAACTGAGACAGGAGTCGTCTTCCATGACCTCAGGCTTTAGAGAGGAGACCTGCTTGGCAACAGAGGGCTCTAATTCCAAGCAGATTACTGCTGGTGAATAGATGCTCTGCACCCCAGCCATATCAGGGCCATCTGAGCTATCTTAGCTTTAGCCTTGTCTGCCACAGGTTACCCTGGCAGGATGTCATGAATGATACATGACCTATGACCTCAGGTACCCCAGGCTTAGTTTGTTTAAACTGCCATTTTGCCTTCATTAAGAACCACTATGTACACTTTAGCTGATCCCAGAAGAGGATAGAGATTAGAAGGGGTCAAGAGACCTGTGTTTGGTCCTAGCTCAGCTGTCAGCCAACTATGAGGTCTTAAATGTCCTTCTGGGCTTCAGTACCTTCCATCTGTAAAATGACTAGATTGGGCTACAGAATTTTCAAATGGTCTTCTCTTTGACCTCTGGTTTCTTTTTACTCTTTACTCATCTCCCATATCCTAGAACAGAAATGATTGTGCAATTGGTGCCTGATAAGATGAGACTTACTGGATATTATTTTGCCTCCAGGTCAGACTTCTGAGAATGAACAGACCCTTAGATGCCCTTCTTTCAGTACTGTAGGGAGCTTGCAGAGAACTCATGATACTACCACACTGGTTAGTTTTGTGTCAACCTGACAGGAAGTAGAGACACTTGAGAGAAGGGAACCCTAAGCATCTATAAAATAAGGCTGTAGCCAAGCTTGTAGGGCATTATCTTAATTAGAGATTGATGGGGGAGGGCCCAGCCCTTTGTGGGTGGTGCAACCCCTGGGTTGGTCCTGGATCCTTTAAGAAAGCAGGCTGAGCAAGCCATGAGGATCAAGCCAGTAAGCAGCACTCCTCCATGGCCTCTGCATCAGCTCCTGCCTCTAGATGCCTGAACCCCTTGGGTTCCTGCCTTGGCTTCCCTCAGTGAACTGTGGATTCAGGACATGTAAGCCAAATATACCTTTTCCTCCCCAAATTGCTTTTAGTTACGGTATTTCATTACAATAATAGTAATGCTAACTAAGACACCTGCTTGGCTAAGGAAGATGTCTCATCCTTGGATGGGGACACCTTCGAGGTTTTCACAGCACGACACCTATCTGAAGAAACATTTCTATCTTGTAGTAGCATCCTGAGAGAGATCTGCTAGGTCAAAAGTTCAAGGTCTCTCTGCTGGGGCTTCTGGCGAGACCTGAGCATTGCATAGGTTCCTGTTGATCCAAGTAGCACCAACATCAACCAGGAGTTGGTTGGAAAGACAAATCTGCTACCCCAGTGCCAGGTTGAATTAAGCATTCGTGCTTACATGCAGGAAGTTTCAAGCCCTATCACAGCCTTCCATCAGACGTGAGGACTGGAGCTCTTCTAGTCCTTCCATAGCCTATGGTCCTTGTTACTTGTTCAGTGGACCACCTGTTCTTGCTTAGGCCCGTGAGTGAGACAGTCAGGGCTGTAGGCTCCTGTGAGAGCACCAGGCCTCAGGTTGACTGTTTGTGTCTGACTGCAGTTGCTGAGTTTGGAACAAATGTCCTTCTTGTCTCTTAGACTTACACATTCATTTATTTGCAAAAAGACTTTTAGTGCTTCTGTGGCCACTAGATTGCCTGAAGAAATGAAACTCAGCCTTTCTCTTATAATACACAGATGCAAACAAGCTACACATATACATACACAGATAAACATAAATATGCATGTACACACAACATATACAAACACGGATACATACACACACAAACACACAGATACATACATACAAAGATAAACACAACTCTACATACCCAGAGACATACAAATATGAACACACATATATGTATTCATATATATATATAGGCACACACACAAACATAAATACAAATACATGTAACACAAATATACAGATATGCACACACGTAAACATACAGACACGACTACACACATACAGACACACACAAGCATAAACACACATGTGCATAAACATTCACACATATACAAAGACAGAAATACACACATATCTAAGCACACATTACACACATACTCATACATATACAGATATATGCACATACAGACACATTGAATACATATACATATAAACACACATACACATACATACATACACAGACACATACATATGCATACATATGCACAGAGACAAACACACGTACATACGTATAGACAGACACATTCATACACGTGAACATAGAGACACATAGTCACATACACACACACAGCTTTTAGGAAAGATTGTGTATATCCTGGCTTTCTAACCAGTTTGTGATTGGGCTTCCAGGGAGTCCATGAGCTCTGAATTAATATGTTGAACATATGTGTGTGTATGTGCATTTTTGTCCTGATGAACGAGAAAGGGTCTATGGCTTTTCTAGATTCTCCAAAGAGCCAATAACAAACAAACAAACAAACAAACAAAAAAAAAAAAAAAGCACAAAAATGCAAAGTTCCCTTGATCTCAGTCCAAGGTCCAAGTCTGCTTCTTGGGGTTTACTTAATACCTTGTGGTTGGAGATGTATCAGGGCCTAACTGAAGAGCTCTTGTGAAAGCAAGCCCTGTACACCAGTTAGACATGGGCTTGCTCGCCTCTCTCTGCTCCTCCAAATTTTTCTTTGTTCTTCCTATTATCTCTATCAAGGACTATTTTCAGGGCTGATTGGAAACAGAGAGTGGTCCTGGCGGCACAGTGACAGGGGAGAATGTTTGCTGGAAAAAGCATGGGCAGTCATTGAGAGCAAAGGCAATTAGCCTTCGGAATTGGCTGGTATTCCTTCCTTTCCTTCTTTTTCTAAGTGAACCAGCGAAGCCATTTTCTAGAAAATGGCAAAGAGCAGATTCAGGCCTGCAATTTCCTTGTCTCTGCCCAGATGGATGTTCTGGGACAGGAGCCATGTCACCATGCTCTGTGCTGTGCTGGGCATTCTGGTCTCTGAGCCTGATTGTCTATTCATCATTCCAGGGTTCTGCTGTGCCGTGGGTGGGGGCATCTCTTGGGTCATCTGTCTCCTGGATTGTAAGACCACTGCATAAAGGGAATCCACCACTTGTGATACTGTATGTCTCTCAACCCTGTACCTGCAAACCACATGGCTTCAGGAAGACCACAGAATAGATACTAAAGGCAGCAGCACTTCCAAGGACCCCAGCCTGGCTCTTATTAACTAGTTTCTAATTCCATGCTGACCAGATCTCCTGTTTCTGTGAGCAGATGGCCTTGAATACTGAGATTCTTTGTGCTGTGGTTCTCTCAAGGATGCGACATTCTTTTCTCCCCACATTCCTCTTCCTTTCTAAGTTTTCAAGTTATTTCCAATAACCAGAACTAACCTCAGCATCTTGCTAGGTCTTGCCCATTGTGATGGAGATTTGGTTAACTTAGTCCATCAGCTTTGCCAAACAAACACATCTCTAACTCCTAGTTTACATTGTTGCCAATCAGTCTACTTTTCCTTACTTTGGGCCTGTCACGTTCTGTCTCTAACAATGACACATCTTCATTTGAATGAGTTTGCCCAGTCTCCTTTTAGGCTGGATTCTTCTTCACTTGCTAGGGGACTTTGCAGGCTCTGAGCTCCTTATTTATTCCACATACAGCCTATTTCATTGTTGGGATCCCGGGCGTTAGCAATGGCTTTCTGAAGTATGATCTCAATATGTTGCTGAGTTTGACTTTCGAGAATTTTATTGAACAGTTTGCATCTCTGTTCCTCAAGGAAATTGGTCTATAGTTTTCTTTTTTGTTATATCTAATCTTCAAATGGGCCAATGAATCCATATAGATAGTATTCAAAGGAAGAAATGAAAAGGGCCAAAGAATACTTGAAAAACAATGCTCACCATCCTTCTCCAACAGGAGGGTCACCATCAAGAAAAACAAATGACTATGAGTGCTGGTAAAATGTAGGTAAAGAAAAATCCTTGCACACTGCTAGTGAGGGTGTAAACTAGTACATCCTGTGGAAGTAAGGATGGAGGCTCATCAGAAAGGAAGGAAGGAAGGAAGGAGGGAAGGAAGGAAGGAAGGAAGGAAGGAAGGAAGGAAGATAGATCTGTGACGGGTATACACCCAAAGGATGCTAAGTCAGTACACCACAGAGATACCTGCACATCCATGTTCATTACTCTCCTACCTATACATAAAGAATTGTTTAGAATGGGTTACGAATATGGTAGATAAACATAGTGAAATTGCATTTGTCTATAAAGGAGAATGAACAACATTCATAGGGAAATAGATAGAACTGGAGATGATCATGTTAGGTGAAGTAAACCAGACTTAGAAAGACAGAACATTTTTAATATATGTGTGTGTGTGTGTGTGTGTGTGTGTGTGTGTGTGTGTATGTGTGTGTGTGTGTATGTGTGTGTGTGTGTGTATATATACTTTTAAAGCAAATATATATTTCTATGCTATATATTCTCTGTCTGTTATACATAGGTCAGACATGGAAGTAAAAGGGGGACTGTGCGAGAGGGAAGGTATCTAAAGAGAAGGAGAAGAGAGGACAAGAGAGGACAATGGAGGTTAGGTGGCATAAAAGCAGAAGAGGAACAGTTGGGGTGGGCTAGGGACCAGCAGGTAGGGGAGGAGGAGAGAGGGCTGTGAGAAGGGCAAAAAGAACAAAGCAAATGACATACGTAAGAAAATGTAGGAACACACCCGTGACTATTTGTGAGGTAACTTAAACAACAATATTAACAACAACAACAACAACAACAAAAACCAAACCCCAAACTGTCCTTAGGCTGGCTGGATGACTCAGTTGATAAAGGCACTTGCCTGTATGTTTGATGACCTGGGTCCAGTTCCCAGAGTCCTCATAGTGGAAGGAGGGAACTGACTCCTTCGAGTTGCTCTTTGACCTCCATGTGAGCAGCAGGGTGTTCATACACACAAAGACAATAAATAAGTGTAAAAATATGCTTTTTAAAAAATGGGTCCTTAGGGCTGGGGAGATGGCTCAGTAGTCCTGAGTGTACTGCTCTTGCAGAGGACCTGAGTTCTCTTTATAGTATGCGTGTGAGCTGGTCCAAAACCACCTATCACGCCAGTTCCAGGGAACCCGATATTCTCCTGATACACTATCACATCCCTACGCACATACACACAAGTACAGTTGTTTTTTTTTTTTTTTAAAGAGTCATTGTCACCTGAAGCTACTCCTAAAACTGTAGTCCCCTGGTTTTTGTCCTTTGAGCTGCATGGTGACTAGGTGTTTGGGTTTTGCAATCCACTGTGTGGAAATTAGAATGCTCTATTTCTCACTCATTAGCTGTGTGACCTCAGTAAAATTACATAACATCTCTAGGCCTGGGGTTCACTGTGAAGCAGGGCTAGCGCTACTCCTGAGTTCAGAAGGTTGTTTGTGACGATTAAAGGTCGCGGAGACATAAAGTGGGACTGCATTTGGGAATAGCTATTGCTGTAATTTTTTTCTGCCTTCTTTTAAACTTCTCATTTGGCCTTAAATTGCTCCCATTTCACCTTGTTCTTCAATTATGTGTCTGGTCCACTCAGCTAAACTGAGCTCTCAGAAGGAAGAGGAGCGGCTTCATCTGGATTCTTCCCCCTTCTTAGGTAGGCTAGGCCTAGTGAACACAGTCACCAACAGGTGGTTAATTGATTCAGGTCAATAAGACTTACACAGTTTAATTAAGGCAACCTTGCAAATAGTTCAAATTCAGCCTTGATTAGCCAAGCCTGGTGGGTTTGCACTGAACAGAACAGTGATAATTATTAACCAAACCCTTTCTTTTCATCCAAACACTCAGTTCCCCGAAGGAGGCAGGAGGCACTTCTGAGCTCTCCTGAAAAGCATCCCATCTAAGGCAGCTTGGTATCCATCCACTTATTAAATTGGCAGCAGGTGACAGTATGGCTAGTGTGGGAGTGAAAGACAGGCCTTTGGGGTGAAGCCACAGCCTCCCTGGAACCTATAAAGAATGTTCTGGAAGCTGTGTTGAAGAAATGCTGGAGGTGGGGTTGTCATAAGGCAATGCTCATAGCAACAACACAAGGCTACGCAAGTTGACATTCTAAGCAGGTGCAGTGAACCCAGGACTCATATCCTGGTCTGCTTTCTGCTTCCTCTCTATAGATAGCATCATGCGTCCCGTGGAGCCTCCTGGTACAGAGATATACAGAAAAACAAACTCCAGGGAGAAGCTTCTAGAAGCTCTGTTCCTATCCTCTGCTTGTTTATCTCTATGCCCTGGGCTGGCTGTGAGACTCAGAGTGTCTGAATCCCTGAGACTGAGCTCTCTCAGAGGAGGCTGGGATTTTATTTTCATATGAGAAAACCAGACTATGGGGAGGCAGAAAATGTGGAGATTAAGGGCTGGCCACTTTAACGAAGAAAAAGAATCTTTCATAGTTTAATGCGCCATCCAGGCCTCTTGCAGCGAGTGGGTTTGTATTCAGCTAAAACATTTAATTTTATTTATTTATTTGTTGCAAAGGAAATTGGATCACGGGAACATTAAAGGTGGAGGAGTGAAATGCATAAAGCAGAACTCACAGCAAGGCACAACCTTGAGCAAGCGCTGCTCACCAACCAAGCAGAAAAGCAACTAATTAGACTGTGGCTCTCCCTGGGCTCCTGGATGTGAGTTCCAACTCCCTCCCTCCCAGGACTGCCAAAAGTGCAGAAGGAAACAAAACTCCCATTGGGCAATTGTCCTGGGGAAGTAATCATGTTTTCTGGTCCCACTTGTTGTACACTTGCCTGGGAAGGGGCTGCCCACGTTTGTAGTGGCATGTAAGCCTGATCTTGGTACAGGATAGTTAGGGAAGGCCTTCTTGTTTTCTTTTCTTTCTCTCAATGAAGAACTCCAGCCAAGATAATGGAGTCTCTGCCAAAAGGTCATCCTGAGACACAGCCCAGTTTCTCTCCTAAGTGGTAGGGGTCCTATCAGTGGCAATAGCTTATCTCATACCACAGGGAGCAGGCTAAGGTGGAACAAACTGGAAAATCCTGAGAAGAACATCCCCGAAGTAGTACGAGATCATTCTACAACACTCCTGGGAGGCTCTCTCTAGGAAGAGGAGAGAATAGAAAGGCAGGCTGAACAGGTCAGAGCATCTCTGTTACTGTTTCAATTCACCAGTTGGATAGAGAATGCTTCCAGGAACTAGCAGGGATTAAAGGGGTTATAAGAAGAGAGAGGGTCCTGGACATCTGAGCTGATATTTGAAAGCCACCCAGAGAGCAGTTGGGCTGTTGCACTGGGGGTAATTGAGGAGTGTTTACTGTTTCAGGCCACTGGGATTATGGGCTGTTTGTCGCACTGTTAGTTTATCATGCCTAATAGGTACAAATAGCTAAGTGCTAAACAAAATATGGGGCAGCTAGGTGAGCCCAACCAGATATTAGCAGAGGGAACTACAGAGAGAAAAGTTAAGATCACAAGGGTAGAGGTGGACCCTACTGAGTGTGTTTTCACACTGGTGCAGATTGGAGGAACAATACACGGCCCTTGCTTTCTGCAGCTCTAGGTTTATATCTGCTGTTTGAGGGTAGTGTGACAGTCTGTTCCCCAGACTTCAGACTTGGTCCCATCTCACACCCAGCAGGTCACTTTGGCATCTGGGGCCTCTTCGGACCCCGAGAGGCTGCTGGAGAGAAACGAGGGCAGCTCTCTCCAGTTCTCAAATGATGACTGTACTCCTCTCACCTTATGGCTTTTACACAGGCACTAGAGAAATGTGCATTAAGAAAATAAATGACATTATGCTCTCAGTGAGCTTGATGAAAAACGGTGGGGACAGGGAAGAGAGGTGATCCCAGAAGTCAGCGGGGACCCTGGTAAAGGTAGTGCTGGCAGCAGGCCTGGGAGCTATCAGGACATGTCTCTGCCCACCCCCTCCCAGGTATCCTCTGGCTTCTCCAGGGCCACCTTGGAGGTTACAGCCCATGCATCTTTAATTTTTTCAATTAACAACAATATAGAACAAATGGAGTGGAGTTTTTAATTATTCATAATTCATTTAGGAATAAAATCTTTGTAAACTAAAGGAAGGGAAGGGCCATATTACCTTTTTCTTAAGTCAAAAAAAAATGCTGTAGAGCAATGAAAGGGACAGAAAGATCTACTCGTTGAGCTGATTTCGCTGCATCTTCCCTTATGGTCCATGCAGTTACAATGCACAGTTGGTGGGTGTTAGGAGCTACTTCCCTCTTAGCTGGTGGTCAGAGGATTGCCTTCACCCTGTTCTGGGAGGCCAGTCATGCTCTGTGCAATCTAGTTTATCATTGTCCCTTGCTATGTCCACATGAGCCATTCCTGCCAAGAGCCATGAAATGATCAGAACTAGCTTTAAAGTCAGTCTTTATCCTGCAAATCAGCAAGCATTGGCAGGGTGTCTGTACCTGGATCCCAAGGTTTACTGTCTACTTGAAACTTATCAGACAGGAGGCATGTGTCCCTTCATGTGTATCTATGAATAGCACCAATCACACAGAACAGGCTGTACTCTTGAAGCGCCAGAATATCTTGGAGGTCTGTTTTATAATTTGAAAGTCTGGGTTTAGAGAAGGGGCAGCCAGGAAGAACACAGGACTTGGAAGTAGCTGTTCCTAAGTCATCTTTGGAAGGTAAGGTTTAAAAACATGAAGGCACGACTCGCTGTCTCTTGAGTCTATGGCTACACACACAGTTTGATGTGTCTTATTTTCTGTGGATTTCCCTTAGAGATGCCCGTCTCCATACTCTCAGATATGTGTCTTATCTTTTTGAATGTTTCATTTTTTTCTTCTTCAAACTTAAGCCTGTTATTAGACTATCATTAGTAAGCCCCAACTCTGGTGCATAAGGAGAAGGCTTAGTTACTGAGCATAAGGATCAAAGTTTGGATCTTCAGAAACCTGTGGAAATGCAGGTGAGTGGAGTTGCCTGCCAGTCTCAGAAGACAGAGACGGTTTCCTCAGAGCAAGATGGATGGCAAGAGTAGCCATATCCACAATCCCTCAGTTTATTTTATTTTGAAAATTAATTAATTTTGGTTTTTTTGAGACAGGGTTTCTCTATGTGGTCCAGAGTGTTCTAGAACTCGCTCTGTAGACCAAGCTTGCCTCAGACCCACAGAGATATGCTTGCTTCTGCCTCCTTAGTGCTGGGATTAAAGGTGTGTACCACCACCGCCTGGCTCCACTCCTGGGTTTTATTGTAAGACATTGACCCATTGAATAAGGTAGAGCATCAGTTAAGGATAATTCCTGACACCAGCCTTAGATATTCACATGTACATATGCACACACACACACACGCACACACACACACACACACACACACACACACACACACACGTACAGCACATAAAATGAAAAAATGAAAAAAGAAAAAAGCCTCTGCTTTATAAAAAAAGTGAGAAGGGCGGGCGTTACAGATGTTATAGGTGGGGTACTGGTACAGTTACCATACAACAATGAGTGGGAAAAAGACTGGCTCCAAAGAGTGGAAAAGTGAGTCCATAGTGGCTCTAGACTGGGGTCTTGGTCCCAACTTTTCTCCAGGCTTCCTTGTTATGTACTTTTAACTGCTGTGACAAACACATGACAAGGCAACTTACAAAAGAAATTGTTTATATTATTTGGGGGATCAATGGCCATCATGGCAGGGAGCACAGCAGAGGCAAGCAGGTATGGTGCTGGGGCAGCAGCTGATCCACAGGCATGAGCATGAGGCAGAGAGAGAGTTAGGGACAGGGAAGGAGAGGAAGGAAGAGAAAGAAATAGAAAGGGAGAGAGGAAGGGAGGAAGAAAGACAGGGAGAGAAAGAGGGACATATCTTCTCTATCAAGCCCACACTTCCTAATCCTTCCAAATAGTTTTTGCCAACTGGGACAAAACATTCAAATATATAAGCCTATGAGGGCCACTCTTAACACAAACTAACACACCATTACTCCATGTTGGCTCAACAGCACTCTTGTCTAGTCTCTTAAATTTCTCAATAAGCAAGCATCTCTTTAAGCATTCGTGTAGAGGTGTTGACTCCTCTGATTAACATTTGTAATGACTCAGTACTCTCCAGGGTTGGCTGTCAGCATTCACATAGGCAGTCCAGACCTTCTGTGTCCTGATAGGAAGAGATTTGGAGCATGGCTGGCAGAAGAGGATGTGAATTTGAGGTCTATTCTTTTTCTGATGGGACAAGGAAGGAGCTTCAGTGGTTCTATAGTTACCTGGGTGGGACTCATGAGCCATGGGGATGCCAAGATGACTGGCACTATAATTTCGTGGTGGTAGGGGGATGGGATGACTGCCAGCAGGGACAAAGGAAAGTGCTCTTGGTAATTAGGGAACTGTGGTGACTCATGTCCGGGTGACAACTATCTCCAGGTGGACAAAAACAGATGGACCTTCCAACCAGCATAGGTGACAGCTCTCTGTGAGGGTGCATGCCATCTCTGCCATGTCCCTTCCCTAATTTCTGTTCCAGGAGATATTGGCAGAAGAGTGAAAGACCTGCGTTTTCTCTATTCAGGGGACATCAGCTTATCTATTGTTGGTTATAATCAGATGAGGGCCCAACAGATAGACTAGACCATCTATAATAGAGCGTGATCAGAAAGCAAAGGGAATCCACTCAGGATATTGTTGAGAAACAGGGAGGGGGTTGATAGAACAGGGGTGAAGAAAGTAGGTGGAAAAAAAATCAAGCATATTTGTGATTATATGACACAGAAGAGAGACTGATTAACAGGCTGCAAGAGCCTGCAGAAATTGCCTGAGATAGCCACACCAGTTGTTCACGATAGGGATTTGTTCTGATTGGTCATTGCTGGATCAGTTGTTAAATATTCTGACAGTCACCTCTGTAGACAGGTATAATCACAATGGCAGGAAACAGTCACCAAGACGGTTAAAATGGAAGTGACCACAAGTATAATCAAACAATCATAATTCCAGGAACAGGCAGCAATTATGCAAAGACAAGCTCCAGACTTGGGAAGTCAGGGGCAGGATCACAGAAACAGCCAGTCTTAGGTAGTTTGAAACTCGGAGCACAATGGCACAGGTTGTGGGGGACAAAGAACAGGGCTGGGGGCAGGTATGCACTTGGACTGGCCTCACTGCCACGAGAAAAAGTGCAGACAAAGCCTCAGATTGATTGACATATGCATCAGCCAGTTTTATATACAGCAACCTCACTTTTCTAGGCTTTCCTGCCTGGTGCTCTTTGAAGAAGTTCAGTGCTGGGAACACTAATGGCATTCAGTACTTTAAGGTCCTCTTGTCTTACCCTTGGGATCTGTGACTTTGTGTGCTCCATCAAGTATGAACTAAAGATGGCAGCCTGCTATTTGTGGTTCATATGACACTCTAGTGCAGTGGTTCTCAACCTATAGGTCACGAGCCCATTGATGGTCTAATAACCTTTGCACAGAGGTCACCTCAGACCATTGGAAAGCACAAATATTTACATTACAATTTATAACAGTAGCAAAATTACAGTTATCAAGTAGCCAATGAAAATAATTTTATGGCTGCGAGTCACCACAACGTGAAGAACCGTATTAAGGGTTTGCAGCATTAGGAAGTTTGAGGACCTGTGCTCTAGAGTTGTCAGAAGGGCTGAGGTAAGATCTGGGTGAGATTTCTCACAGGTTTGTGTGTATACCTTGTCACGGTGTACTACTCTTGGTGAGTGGATAATAAAGGGCTCTCAGACAGAAAGCCTTCGTGACCAAGTTATTCAAGCATGCTACTTTTCTGGCTTTCCCCAGCCTGAGACCCAGTTCTGGCATGACGTCAGAAGTCATGCCAACTGCAGGTTTGTCAATGGTGAGTGGTTAGAGAAGTGTTTTCCATGAAGGTGCCGATAAGACTTGTGGAGAAAGCTTCGATGAGAAAGAATCAATGGCTACCTGACAGTAAGCAGAGTAGCACAGCAAGTGATGATGTCAAGGGACAGTAAGCCAGAATAGGAAAGATTCTTCTGTTAGGTCCCTGGGTCATTACTGATTTGCTAAGACACCAATCTCTGCTCTGATCTAGTTAAAATTTCCCCACTTTGGTGGGCACAGGGATGGCTTAACAATTAAGAGACCTTGCTGTTCTGGCAGAGGACTGGGGTTTGGTTCTCAGAATTAACATGGTAGTTCACAACCATCCATAACTCTAATCAGAGGGGACCCCGTGCCCTCTTCTGATCTCTACAGACAGCAGGCATACACACGGTGCACACTTATACGCAAAGGCAAACGTACACATAAAATAAAAATAAATCTTGAAAAAGAAAACTCCACCTGTCTGGGGTATTCCAGCACTGTTCCCATCTGGCCAGCTCTGGACTTTACCATTTTGACCCAGAGGTGGTTCTCTTGCTGGTTCTGTACTTGCTGAAAGGCTCTGTGCCCTCAATGTTTGCTTGTATACTGTCAAGGAGCTTTGTATTTGGCTATTATCTGCCCACTTTGGTTTTGGACATTCCTGCTAGCTAGGGAGTTATCTAAATGTGCCACACCAGAAGACTCTGTTCATATGATGAATACCTGCACACCAGTAATCTATCCACAGGAGACTAAGCCTACGTGACGGTCTCCCTTTGGCAGACATATACAGCATGAATGTCTTAGGAAACATGACTTCCACTACTACTTAAACTTAGGCCCCCTAGGATCATCTGGGAAGATGTGATTGTGTTTCACAAGGGCTTCCTTCCTTTATGTTCATATGGCCATGCCTCATTTAACTTTTACAAGGAAATGGTGGGTACTTCTGCCTCTCTGGTACATGGGACAGATCCTTGTTTTGTTAGGGATACCAAGAGGATCTTCTCTCAACTCCAAATTGGTTCTAAAAGTCATTATGTTCTTTGAGGTCAGAGTTATTCTAGGTAACTAGAGAAATGTTTATTCAGGATACGTTTTGAATACCGGTGAGTGCAGGCATGTGTTGTGGATGAGGAGTAATACTGAAGGAGTGCCTAGACTCTGTGGGGCTTCTCAGGCATCCAATGTAATGTGTAGTTTTTGCTACCCTGCTTTAAGCCCCAGGTGGACTGTACTACTAGCCCTGCCCAGGTTCCCTCAGATCTGCAGATGAAACACACACACACACACACACACACACACACACACACACACACACACTCACAAGCTTATTTTTCAAGCTGCCTTATTGACTCAATTGCTGGACTCTTCTAAGCCTTCCTTAGCTATCTTGTACTCTTCTTTTCACTCCCAGCTCAGCACCCTAAATCTACCCTCAGCTTAATTATGCTTCTAGTATCTCACCTGCTGCCCCAGGCCCAGTTGGAGAAGTGACCAATGGCTACTCCACCCTAGAACTTACATGGCTGGTCACTTTTTCTCCCTTCAAAGCATGGTAAAATCCTTCTTCTCTTCCTGCTTCCCTTAGCCTCCTGTGGGGACCCGGGAGTCCCACCCCATTCCTTTCACCCAGCAATTGGCTCCTGGCATCTTTATTGATCGATCAAGAACCAATTGGGGAACAGAACCTTAGCATCAGAACCACCTACTACAATCTGTGGTCTTGTTGTTTAGCCATTTTTCTTGTTGTTGTTGTTACCAAATCCCCGAGAATAACTTAAGGCATGAAAGGCTTATTTTCACCTACAGTGTAAGACACTATGCAGTCTGTCATGGTGAAGGCATGTGTAGCAGATGTGTGAGGCATATGGTCTCATGCCTATAGTCAGTGAGAGAAAAAAGGATGGTGACTTGGGCCAAACTATAAAACCTTATGGTTTACCACAGTGCCTTACTTGTCTCCACTAAGGCTCCACATTTGCAAGCATCCATAACATTCCCAAACCAGTGCTTCTAGCTAAGGATGGGGAGTCTTCAAGACACATGAGCCTGTGGCAGTATTTTTCCCATTCAAACCATACCTTCCTAGACAGAAGAAAGCCTTTGTTCAAGGCTGAGGTCTCCTAAGCCATGGGACTATGCCTGACCACCAGTGGTGTGCCTGGGCTGTGAGTAGCACCTTGAACAGCTCTGAACTAAAGAACTCAGGGCACCCAGGTTGTCTGTCTTCCATTATAGAACCTGAAGCACTGGGTTGTGTGACCTCCACCTTTGGCACTCCCATGTCCCTGTGTCTGACATAGAATGATGCAGGACAAGCAAGGGAGAAACTCAGGAATACTCTGAGGTCATGCTTTTCATCCTAATCTCTTGTTATAATCTTGATCTTCTTTTCTTCCTGGTTTCCAAGATGCTCCCTTGAGAGCTGCCTCAGACTAGGCAGTGTTATTTATTATATTGATCACCCATAACATCCCCCCAAGGCTCAATGTAGAGGGAAGTGACTGGTCCTAATGGCACAATTAGCTTTATTATCTTCTGGCTCCTAATGTAATGTTTCTGTTGCAGCCTTTGCAGCAAAGAGGATGAGCCAGGATGAGAAATCTGGAGTCAAGATTGTGAGCTTTGCTGAGTTACTAGTGTTTCAAGTGACCTTGGATAATATTCTCTTTCCTTTTGATGGCAATATTTTAATTATGAAAATATAAAAAGCATTGATTGGGTCTGAGACAGTATACTAAATACTTTAGTGGGTTATCTGGTTTAAATCTCCCAGCAAACCTACAAAGTATCTATTGTTTTTCCATTATTTATTTCATTTTATGTGTACGAGTGTTTTGTCTGCAGTGTGTGTGTGTGTGTGTGTGTGTGTGTGTGTGTGTGTGTGTGTGCGCGCAGATGTGCATGTGTTGTTGGTATTTGTAGAGGTCAAAAGAAGGCATCAGATCCTCTGGAACTGAAGCTACAGATTGCTGTCAGCTACTGTATAGGGGCTGGGAACAGAATTCGAACACCCTGAAAAAGAAACAAGTGCTTTTTACTGCTGAACCATCTCCCAAGTTCTCCAAATAAGGACTATTTTTAAGGTATCTTAGAGGATCAGAGAGAGTAAGTAACATGGCTGATGTCTTGTAGATGGGGGTGTTAGGCTGGGTTTAAAACTTAGGTACATGAATTTAGGGCCAGCAGTTAGAAGCTTTCCATTCCCCTGTCTCTTCAACTACCTTAAAGGACAGTGATTCTCAACCTTCTCAATGCTATGACCCTTTAATATAGCTCCTCATGTTGTGGTGACCTACAGCTATACTGTAATTTTGTTGCATTACATTATAATGTAAATATCTGTTTTTCAGTGGTTGTAGGTGACCCTTATGAAAGGTCATCAAGCACCCCCCCCCCCCCCCCCGAAGAGAGCACAACCCACAGGTTGAGAACCACTGTTGTAGGAGAACAGATAACCCAGAAAGGGAGACAGGAACATCATGTCAATCCTGTTGACATTTCAGCTCCTATGCCTTACATCAGGCTATATAGGCTTTGCTGCAGCTTTCCTGTTTGGGGTCCTAAGAGTAAATGACTTTACAACATGGCTCCTGTAATTCAGACCCATGTATATTAATATTGTATTTATAACCCTTAATAGACAATCTTTACATATATAAATACTTATATATTTATCTTATGTATTTTGTATGACTGGTTTCCCCTGATCACATAGCTCACTTTAGTTACAACTGTTTCTGCAGGAAGAATCCCATGGACCTGCTTCCTGAGAGCCTGGCTAGAGATGAGACTGGACTCTGTTTGTAGTGGGGACCACATCAAGTGCTTTACAAAGAGATTTATTTGCTTTTACTTTATGCGTACAGGTATTTTCCCTGTGTGTATGTCAACACAGCATGTATGTGTCTGATGCCTGAAAAGCCCAGAGCAGTGCTTCCGATTCCTGTAGAACTGGGGGTACAGATGACTGTGACTATGTGGGTGCTGAGGTGCAGGGAACCAAACACTGGGGCTTTGCGAGAGCAGCCAGTACTCTTAACTTCTGAGCCATCTCTCTTGTGCCCCGTGTGAATCTTTGAAGCACAGAGATGATATTATGAGATGGATATTTGTGGAAGATTACTCTAGAGCAGTGAGGAAGAAGGCGGAGGTAGAGAGAGGGCAGGTAAGGAAGAGGCGGCAGGAAGATGCGGTTAAGATTCCCTTCGGATGAAGGACCACAACATGAGGTGTCCTTCAGCACACACTTCTTGCCAGTTATGTTCTCAGCCCCGTGAGGACACAGTGCTTGAAAGTTTCACTCTTTGAGGCTGCATTCCTGCTCTTTTTATTTCTGGTTGTCCCCCTCCCCGGTTCCCACTCAATTTGATGGCTTAAACATTAGAAGCCCAATTCAGGTGCATCAAGTTTTGGTCTAGCTCAGAGTTGTGGGCATCCAAGGTTCTGTGCTATCCCTTTGATTTACTGTACCCTCACCGTTCTCTCTCTTCCATTCAAGAGGCACCTGTATACACAGGAAGCTGACTTCTCAACCAGAAGAGTAGGGAATGCCTCTGGTGATTGGTGGCTACTCTGACAGGGCCAGATCTGGAGCTCAGGACTCTTGGGGGAGCAGGCAGGCACTTTATCCCAGGTCCCTGGTGGCTGGGGGTGAGGGGCGGCTGCCAGGTGCACTCTAATGATTGTTTTCACTGAAGAATTTTGGACTCCATGCTATACAATTTTCATCCTTTTTGCAAAATGGATGATAATTTGGGTCTGTCTTGACTGCTGGTTTTGCATTGCTAATATTGGTGGGAGGAGGGTTTTGCCTAAGTTCTCTTAAAATATGAGAATTTCAGTCCAAAATATGTGAATTTTTAATTGTGATCTTGGCAGCCTGGGGTGGGTTTTGCGTGAGCATCTGCCCCTTCCTTCTTGTCCCTCTGCAGTCTCTGCCTTGCCTCTCCTTCCCTTTCTAGCCTTTTCCTGGGCTAGGAGAGAGGGCTGCCCCCTCTCTCCCCCTCTTTCTCATTCCCTGCAATGCGCTTCCCTCAGCGGCAGGACCCAGCCCTGCTTTCTGCCCCAGGGTGGGGTCAGCAGCTGTGCATTTCCAGGGTTTCCATTACAAATGCTATTTTCCAGGGGCTTCTAACCAAGTCATACACATTTGTGTGGGCTTGGAACCCAGCCTTCTGGGCAAGGTCTCAGACTGCACAGCCTCGCGGTTCTGTGCAAAATCTCATTACTGTCACTTCGGCCATTTTCCTGGTTGAGAAACTAGACGGTGCATGCTTTCAAATGCTGTTTATACCTCGTGTTTGCAAGACAGGAGTAGCAACTGTTAAAGAAACATGGTCCTATACCCTGCCCAGCCTACCAGTGATCAAACACTACATGTGCTGGGATCATTGGGAAGCCTCCAAATATACCTTATTTCCCAAGCTCCTTAGCTTTACACAGCAACATGGTCTGACATTTAAAATTAATCTATGTGGTAAAGTTATTAGCGTTCGAATGTTAGCACTGGAATATCCACAGTGACCTCTCCTCCCGGGCTGGTGTTTGTTTGATGAGGATTCCCAGGCCGTGTCAGGGCTGAAAGCAACGCAGTCACACACGCTTTTTATTAATTCTAGTACTGGGCCTCACCTTGGGAGATCTCCAAGTGCTCTGTAGGGGAGCTCTGATTTCTCCAGGCAATAGCTGGAGGAGCCACAAGCCAGCTATTGCAAATGCCAAATAGGCTTCTCTTGCCCAGAGAGACAATGAAGACCCAGCGAGGAGCCAGCAGGGTGTTTAATAGCTGCTGGGAGTCATTGTTCTGGGGCTGAAGCAAGCACCTTAAATGACCATGGTTGTCAGGCATAATCTCATACTCACACATTTATGAATGTCTGTGCTATTTCATGTCATGCCCATGGCCTTCTCCTAGTCACAATCAGTCGAACCAAAGGGACCAGAGGAAAGGCTGATTCATCTGACCATGTCTGCCCTTATTATGGTATAAAGTACATACATGTAAAATTCTGGGCAACTATGGATGAACTCACAAGATAGACTGAAGGAGCATGCTTACTACCATCTTCAGTAGGTAAAACATGAAGGAGGAGAGACAGTCCTTCAAATCCTTCAAAGACATCACAATAAAACAGATCATTGGGGAGATGAAGAAGTAGCAGGCTATGATTTAGCCATAATGTAAAGGCAGGACATGGGGCATTGCACTCCTGAGACCACTCCAGAGATGACGCCAGACACTCAAAGACCCTGGGTACCACTAAGAGGAGCAGATAAGTGGTGGAGAAATGAAAGAGAAAGAGAAACAGAAGGATGTGGGCACCATGAAGAGAGATAGAACTGGAGACTCCAGGTTATTGAAGGACAATGGCCTGATGTGACCTGGGACCATGGTGGGATCCTGGCCTGTGCTACTACCACTGGAGGCCATGTCTTGGTCCATTGACCTGTAGTAGGAGTTTTATTGACACAAAATGCCAAGTAGATGTCCCTGGTCTGGGGTGACTCTGGGGACATGTCAATGTCTGAAGGCTGTGCAGAACCAGCCCCACTCCTCACCTGGGCATCTTGGGAGAACTAGCCATAGTGGTGTGAGAGAAAGCTGACCCTACCCCTAGCCAGCTGTAGTACTAGGGAGAGTACTTGCATATGGCCCAGGAAGCAGGCCTAGGAAGCTGGTCCTGGTTGTTAGAGATGCAGGTGAACTGGCCCCAAGGGTATGAGTGTGGGGGAACTGGCCTGACTGCCCTCTGTCTCCCCTGACATGGACCTGGGAGAGATAAATACCCTCCCTTCCCTTTGCCACTTGTAGCAGGCAGGAGACCTATCCTGGGGTCATGAGAGCAGGAGAGCAGTCCCTGCACCTTGCTTGAGCAGCACAGTAGAGCTGGTCCTGGATATGGGGTTGTTGGTGAGCCAGTCCGAGGGTGTGAGCTTGGGAGAGCTGGCCCAGCTACCACTTGTCTCCCTTGCAGCAGTGGCATGGACTCTCCCTCATTCCTTGCTACCTATGGCAGGCAGAAAACCTAGCCTTAGGGGAATGAGAGCAGGAGAACTGGCCATGCCCTTCACCTGCTACAATACTCCAGAGAGCATCTCTGAACCTTGCCTGGGCTGCACCTCACGTGGCAGCACAGTAGAGCTGGCCCCCTGGTTACAGGAATTGCCAGTGAGGTAGCCCTGAGGGCATGAGAGCCAGAGGGCTGGCCCAACACGCCCCCTCACTGCATCATTTGTGAGAGCAGGCCCTGCATCTCACCTGGATAACACAGTAGAGCTGACCTTGATGGTGTGGGCCTGGATGAGTCAGTTCCAAGGACATATGACTGGGAAAGCTGGCTCTGCCCCTTGCTGGCTACAACATTAGATGGGCTAGCCTGAGCAAGGCAAGAGAGCTCATCCTGGTGGTGTGGGTATGGGAGAGCTGGTGGGCTGACCAGTTCAGATACCTCTCAGGCCAAGATCTAGGACTTTGAATTGGACCACCCCAACATCTATAAACTACTGTAGTGTGTGAAGAAGCCAGTCCTGTAGAGCCAAAATTACAAGATTTCCCTGATGCAGGGCGGCAATAGGTTATCTGAGAGGAGTCCCAGTGAGGTTCCAGTACTGAGAGTCTAGCAGAAGGCAGAGGCCTTGTGACAGATCAACAAGTCATTGCAATGAACATCTGCAAGCAAAGAAGTGTGGACAAAACGGTATATTGTGGGACACACTGTGACACACTACAGTTTCCACAATGAGTTGCTTTGGGGAGAGATTGCAACGTGTAAGGCAGACATAGGGGGATGAGGAGATGAATGGGATTAGGGTGCATAATGTGAAATTCAAAAAGAACCAATAACAAAGTAAAAAAATAATTGAGAGTTTCTCTTTGTAGTCCTGGCTATTCCTGATCTCCTTCCATCCCTCTCTCTGTCCCTCCATCCCTCCCTCCCTCCCCCGCCTCTCTAAACCAGGCTGGCCTCAAACTCAGAGATTCAACTGCATTTGCTGTCAGAGTGCTGGGATTAAAGGCATGGACCATGGCCTGGCTATCTCCCGCTCCCCCTACCCCCCTTTTTTGTTAATTTAACAACATCTCTTCTTATCGAATTCCTTAGATCCAAAGACATCAGTATCAGCTTTCCCTAGAAGCTGGTCCTTCCTGTGATCTACACAGTCACCACTAACGTTGGCTTGTTACAGCTGAGGCTGTTCCCTTGGAAATGAGCCCTGTTCTTCTTCAGGTCTCATTGCTACAAGGGCTGTGCTGGTTAAGGCTCTAGGACAGTGTGATAATTTAAGCATCAGTTCATTTCACAGATGTAAAGAGTGAGTTTTCTCCTAAATCACGTCTCCTTCTCATGATTCTGTGAGGGGGAAGCCCTCCAAGAAACTGCCTGTCCCCCAAGTGATTCATAGAATGTGTTAATTTTAGTTTTGAGGTTTTTAAGAACCAGTAATACAAAGCATGTAGGAAGCAAGAGACTCAGGCAGGCCTGTGAAATAGGTATTCCAGGCCAAAGCTAGAGAGCTGGACTCGTCCAGGGTTTCTGTGTCTTGAGACTGAACCAACTAAGTAAGGAGAAGACTTGATCCCAAGGCTGCCGAAGGTTTCCCATCTCTCACAATATCTACTTTCTTACTCTGTCAGAGTGTAGTGAGTTGTTTTTCAGATTTAAGAACCCCAGGGGAGTGTTTGCTCACCTTGATATGGGGGCTACCAATAGCTCCTAGTACACCTTGAGTGATGAGGCCAAAGAGAGGTTTGGTTTCACACCAGACCCCTCTCAGGACTCTTGTTCAGAGAACATGCTTAGAGCTAGGTGGTGTCCCCTGAGAGGCTGCCACTCTTACTGTCTCTGCCTGGACAGTCTTAGAGCTTCTTAGAGAACAGGAATTATATCTTTATCACCTTTACCTAAGCCCAAAGCGGGGAGCAGAGGCTCTCTCAGCAGGGTCCCCAAATACCCTTCATCTTCTTCCATCATCCCTTTCTTTCCCCACACCCATCTACATAAACACACACTTGCTGTGGAATGAATATAATTTACCTGTTAGACAATGAGAGTTCTGGGAGAAATCAAATGTGTGTGCTTTTTCAGGTGGTGATTCTATGTTTGTATGTGAGACGGAGGAGAAAAGAGATGCCTTAGGGATGAAGTCAATGGCCACCTGTCAAGAGACACATCTTGATGGACAACACAGACTCTCACCATTTGGTTTGCCTCTGCCCTTCAGACCCTGTGTACCATTCTGAGTCCTCAGGTTGTGATGGAGATTAATTTTGGCGAGTAGGAGAGGTCCTCACCAATTTTTTTTATTAACATATTCTGCTTTTTTTTCAGCAGCAGGCTACAGTACCATGTGTAGCCCTGCTCTCTCTGTGTCCCCTAAGATGCTGCCATGACCATAAGTGTTTCCCGGTAGAAGCTTTCCTCTTGGGGTGCAGATAAGTGAATCCATTGACCTCCTCCTTCTCTTGCAGCTGGAAGCTGTGTAAATGGCGAGGCCTCTCTTGCCAAATAAATAAATAAATAACAATAAAAATAAAAAATAAATAAAAAAATAAAAGAATCCAAACAAGCAAGCAAACAGACAACAAAGAACTCTGATGTGAGGTTCTCATTTATTTTCATGTTGTTCTGGAAAATGTTCAATAAAAATGGCTTTAAGGTTTTAATACTTGAAACACTGAGATGTCTCTTCCCCCACAGGAAGAAAAAGGTTTATTGAGTACAACCGGGAAGGAAGGAGGGCTGGGAAGGAATGGCAATATTACTGCCATGATTTCCTGTATCGTGCTGTGACTGAGGAGTAAAAACATGGACAAAAATATTTTGTACCATAAGGGAAGAAGATGAGGCAAGAATGTAAGAGTTGGAGGGTGGGGGAAGGGCCGCTCTGCTGACTGTCCTATAACATGACATGACTAGTACACACATAAACTCACGGAAGCTTTGGCTAGCCACACACTATTCCCACAAGACCAAGAAAAATTAAAGTTTTCAGCATGGACAGGGGAGGGTCTGTAGGATGCTTCACTCCTGGCTGAGGAGCTGATGGCAGCTGATGGTTACAGAGGGAGAGTCACTTTCTCATGCCTCAGTGGATGACCCTGACATGCTTGTATGGGCAGCACTCATTGAATTTGGTGGATTATTTAAAAACAGATATGAAGTTGGGTGGAAATGGGAGATACAGTGGGAAAAGAGGGGGGGACCTGGCTTGAGGGAGTGGGAGATGGGCACAGTCAAGATATCCTGTATGTATATACAAAATTAAAAAAAAATTTACAAATTTCAATTTACAACATGTATGAGACGGGAGATAGACTTTTCTGTGTGTAAACACATACATAAATGCATACCTAAGCAATGAGACCTGAAGGCTCCATTTGGCTATTCATCAGTGGGGTTGACAAGGTCCTGAAAGGAAGAGAGAGGAAAAAGCCCCAGTTTTTCTTTGGGTGCCATCTAGAAACCGGTTTGATTTCCAAGTTTCCTTTTAAAATATGAGCAGTGGAATCACAGTGCTTATTCCTTTATTTACTTGTTTCTGCAAAGGTAGAGAATATAGAGAATTTTGTGAATCTGTGCATTCTTAGCCAGTCATGGAGATGTGTTAATTAGTTATTTAATATAACCACCATTATTTCTCAAGGAAAAAAAAATCTACAAACATGACAACTGATTGCTATTAATCTTAATTATTATAATGACCTCCATACAAACAATAACCGTCTGGCTACCCTGTCACGTGTTTATTTCATTACTGACAAGAGAGATCTTTAAAATCTCATGATAAATTAATGCTTATACCATTAGCTGCAGCATGCTGGCTGCGGGGAAGAAAAATGATAACTCAGTTTATAAAACTGTTCAAATAAATCCCTTCTCTCCAGCTCCGATATTCCAGATTTCTCATTTTAACATAATTCCTAATTCTTTAGTCTTTGTGTTTCAAAACTCCTTTTCGGCTTAAATGGCTTTTGTTTTCTAATTGACCAGAGTCTGCATAGGTCTGCTTTACAATGGTGCTTCTAAGAATCATCTAACCATTCAGTGAGCACTATTATAGATACGCCTGTGCTGCAGACAGGTTATTATTTTAATTTTGCTTCCGACCACAGTATGTCATGCTTAGTCCTGTCTGAGATAGCTAAAGGAGGATTTGTTTATGAAGCATCCTTGATATCTTTCAAGTTAACAGAGAGGTTAAGATACTTTCCCTGAAATAGCCAGTAAGTCAGTCATAGAAGCAGGACCAGAATGTATGTGTCTAAGTGTTACCACATACTGCCTCCCCCAGGCATCACAGTAACAACCAACTGAATCAGTTTGGATTGTGTTCTTCGTTAGGCTTCTAGGGCTGTGATAAGACACCAGGATAAAAGTCAGCTTTGGGAGGAAAGGGCTTATCTCATCTTACAGATCAGGTTCCATCATTGAGGGAAGTCAGGGCAGGAACTCAAGGCAGGAACCTGGAGGCAGGAACTGAAGCCACTAACTGGCTTGCTCCCCGTGGCTTGCTCAGCCTGCTTTCTTAAATTACTCAGAATCACCTGTCCAGTTGGCTGGACCCTCCCCCACCTTAATCAAGAAAATGCCCTGTAGTCCTGCCTATGGGCCAATATGATAGAAACATTTTCTCAATTGGATTCCTAATTTCCAGATGACTCTAGCTTAAAAACAAAACAAAACAAAACAAACAAACAAACAGACACCAAACAAAACTAACTAACCAGGAAACTTTGCTTTGATGAATACCATTAATAATACAATAGACTGGTTTTGTTATTGTTTTTAGTTTTGTTTTTTTTTCACTATTCCTCTCTCCTTCGACTCTGAGAGGGTACTCCCCCTTCTCCCTCTGGGCATCCCCTTTCTCTGGGGCATCAAGTATCTCCAGGATTAGGTGAATCCTCTTCCACTGAAGCCAGAAAAGGCAGTCCTCTGATACATATGTGCCAGAGGCCTTGGACCAGCCCATGTATGCTCTTTGGTTGGTGACTTAGTCTCTGAGAGTTCCTAGGGGTCTGGGTTACCTGACATTGTTGCTCTTCCTGTGGGTTTACCATCCCCCTCAGCTCCTTCAATCCTTCCCCTAACTCTTCTATAGGGGTCCCTGACCTCAGTCCAATGGTTGGCTGTGAATATCTGCATCTGTCTCAGTTAGATGCTGGTAGAGCCTCTCAGAGGACAGCCATGCTAGGCTCTTATGTGCAAGCACAACATAGCATCAGTAATAGTGTCACGGTTTGGTGCCCACCCATGGGGGATGGATCCCAAGTTGGGCCAGTGACTGGATGGCCTTTCCATCAGTCTGTTCCATTTTTGTCCCTTCATTTCCTTTAGACAGGAACAATTCTGGGTCAAAATTTTTGAAGGTGAGTTGGTGACCCCATCTTTCCACTGGGGGCCCTGTCTATCTACTGGAGGTGGTCTCTTCAGGTTCTACCTTCCCACTGTTGGGCATTTCATCTAAGGTCACCCCCATTGATTCCTGGGATCCTCTCACTTCCCATGTCTCTGGGACTTTCTAGAGGTTTCCTCCCCATCCCTCCACCCTCAGCAGCTACATATTTCCATTCATTCTCCTGGCCCTCTGACCTTTCTCCTGTCTATATCCCATACCTGATCCCGAAATAGAAAGCATTTGTTTTTATAATTCTGAAGACCATACATTCCTGGTCGAGGTGCTGAAGGTGTGCTCCTGGGTTTGCAGGTAGATGTCTTATCATTGTGTCTGCAAATGGAAGAGAGTAGAGAAAGAAAACGCTGGCTCTCCCTGGCCTCTTCATATCAGGTGCTCACCTGTTCCAAAGGGCTTGCTTCATTATTTACACCTTGTAAGCTGACACCTCATGTCCCACCACACGAGCGGTTAGATGCCCATAGGAATTTCAGTGGGACCCAGACACGCAGTCTGTGGCATTGTGGTAAGAGAACACCAGCTTGGCCAAGTAGGGAGGAGCTAAGCTGGCATATTTACCAAGGCAGAAATCAGTGCCATGGTGGACTTCTCAAGGTGGAAGGTGGGTTAGAACTAAGCAAGAGTCATGATCTGACGTATTTCCTCTGGAGACAATAAAAATGCCTTGAGAAGAGGGAGGGGAAGAATTCCAGGGTCTTAGGACACAAACTGCCATGTGCTGTTTTCTACTCAAGAATCAATAAATCTTACAATATGCTCCTGGTTTGAACAACGTTCACACTTCCTTGGGCAAGAATATTCTGGAAGGTGAAGTCATTTTAGTGTGAATCCTATGTCTGGTTTGATTCTTAGCATGAATATGTTTAGTTATTTATGCCTTTAGTTATTTTCATTCATCTTTTTGATGTGTGTTGATTTTTGTACTTCCATCACCACAGGCTGGTGCCTGTTTCATCTTAGCTGTGGGTCTAGCAACCGCTCTCCCATTCTTCCGTCACCCCAGGGCACCCACCCCTCAGAAATAGCAATAGAGATTTCAACCCCTCGTCATCCTGAACCATGAAGCAAAATTGAACTTCACAGAAATATTCCACAAGTATGTGGAAGTTAGAATTACCCCAGATCAAACTACTTGAGACCCTGCCCCTTGGACTTGAATGTCTTCGAGGAAATGCTTAGACTTCTGCTTGTTATTTACAACCTTGGAAATTGCTAGTCTCAGCTAGTGTGTCAAGGGACAACAGAGAGGGGGCCATGGATCCTTACCGGTGTAAACTCAAAATATTGAACAGTCTGTAAAATTAACATTCATGACAACCTTTTCTGATGAGCTGCATGGGCCATGGGATGTGGTAGGGGAGGAAGAATGTTTTGCAGGAGTGACAGCATCACTACACATCTGGGCCAAAGGGACAGAGGCTGCTCCCGCTAGAGAGAACTTTTTCTTCTTTGCATGGAATGGAGTAAGTAAATCAACTTGTTCAGGCAGTGACATGGAGCTAAAGGGAAGAGTGAGATCATTTGTATGGAATGTGGTCACTTCAATTGTTCTGGGAAAACTCTACCATTTGAAAATGTGCTACAAGTGCTCAAATCTGGGGACAGATATCACTTCAGATAGTCTGCCAGTCTATTGGTTAGGGTGACTATAGCTCTTGACAGCTATTATCCAAATGTCAATGGCCTAATATAATAGGCTTATGTCTTACCTATGCAACAGTCGACTTGGGATGTTTCTCATTGGCAAATGAAGTTCCTCCAAAGGGTGGTTTAGGGGGATTTTTTTTTTTCATTGTTAATTTCCACCATTAGTTAAGACTTCCATCTTCTGCACCCAGAAGGACACTAGGGATGAAAACACACACTGAAAAGAAACCTGGCTTGGATGTGACATACAATACTTCCATGAACATTGCTTTGGCAAGAGTGACCACACTGAAATGCAAGGAAGGGTGGGTCAGACGGAAAATGCAATCCCTGTCGTGACAGCTGCCTCCTAGTGGCAGCTCCATTCAGTAGCAAGACTTGGTAGACAGCTAGTTGCCATCACTACACCGTGCTCCTGGAGAATCACATCCTGCCTCCTACATTTTAGAGCACTCTCATACAGCTCTAGTTCACACATCTAGATCTAAATTCCAGAGCCTAAGCCATCAGGTCTGGGTATGGCTCACCGTGGCTCCATGAGCAGAGAATCAGAAGCCTTGGACCCTTTCTCTTTTCCTTCAACCCAGTGAATGTCACGAAGTAGAGGCTATGTTCCTTCAATATCCCAAGTCTGTTTTGTGGGAGAAATCCTCTTGTGTACCTTGCCCCTGCTCCTAGACTCTGTAATCTGGAAGATTCCCACCCTCTTCCCCCATCTTTTACTGGCACTTCTAAGGGGCATTTGTTCCATTCTTGGTTTTCTCTTTATGGTGTAAAGACAAGTGTTGACAGTAGTTTGGAATTTATACATTATTTAAAGGCTAGGATTATAATTTCTTTGGTATGCTAGTATGACTTTGTCAGAATCTCAGCAAACTTCTCATCTACTTGGATTGTGCAGGGGAAGATGTTCACCAAGTCACCCAGAGACTCTTCCCTTCACATATGGTGAAGCCAGCCTAGTTTGTTTGCTAATTTCTCTTCATGCCTCTGACTCTAAGATGAATAGAACTGACCATGAGACCTTTTCACATAGGTTAGGTGGGAAGGTGGCACCCTTAATTTACTCTCAGATGCAGGGTGGAGTCCCTGTGCTTAACTGTGAAGTCCTCATGGACTTTAGTTATGCATGCATTTTTCATTCTAATCTCTTGCTCTTTGTGGTCTGGCAGTTGGGTCTTAGTTTTAGGTCTCTATATGCTTGCCTTTTCTTTATAACTCTCTCTCTCTCTCTCTCTCTCTCTCTCTCTCTCTCTCTCTCTCTCTCTCCTCTATATATTAAGCTCCTCTTTTTCTTTGTTAAATATTCCCTCATCCCACCCACCATCCTCAGACATTCTGTATAGGCATGTGACCTGCCTTCCTGTGATGGCAGATCAAAGTTCTGAGTATTTCCCTATGGCATAGTGGTAGTCTCCATCACCCCAACTTGTGATCTAATTGCTTTACTCAGCCAGCCCATAACTGGGAATACAATGCATGTGGTTTATTTTGGATACTGTGGTATAATGATTATTTTGCTGTTCATAGTGGCTTCTGCACAATCTTCATGCTCTGGGTCAGTGTCTCTGACCTTGCCAGACTTGAGCTATTTCTTCTTCCTGTGGCTCCTATGTTTGAACCCAAATTTCTGGGCTTGTTGTGATCTCTCAAATGTTAGATTATAGGTAAATTTTTAATTCATCTTAACTGCTTGCAAAATGTGTCATTAATTACTACGAAACCTAATGAATAGAAGTGTGCATTGTGAATAGAAATGTGGATGAAGCTCTGTGTGTGTGTGTGTGTGTGTGTGTGTGTGTGTGTGTAGTTCAGACAGAGCATGACTAGAGTTCCACAGGGACTGATTGATTTGAATGTTAGTCTTAGAAGCATGTTCATAGAGAGAGACGCAGCAGCAGCTATTCTCAGAGTGACATGAGTCTGTGCATGGTTATATGCCACACAGCATGCAGTAATAGTCTATAAAACTTTTTCCAAATAAATGCACATGCCCAAATACAACTTAACATAAAACAAACCATCAAAACATAGCCACAACTTAACACAAACCATAGAAATTTCATTGTTAAATGTAGACCACACTTTGGTAAATGAAGTAGGACTTCATTCTTATGAACGTCTTCACTGCTCTTATTTTATAGTTGAGCCAAGAGGGTGGCTAGTAAAATCTGGATTTATGGTTGGGTTTCATGTACTCTGAAGTCCTATTATACTTTAGCCAGCCCAAACTCAAACTCTGCTGTGATGGAATGTTTACTGTTGATGGAAGTCATCCAGGCATGATGGGAAGGAAGGTCTGTGTAACTCAGGAAATGCTACACTCTGCTGTAGCATTGGTACACTTCTGATCTTTGAGGCTTAGCCTACAGTTCATTTCCTTTTCCTGTCACAGTTTCCTATGTGTTGGGAGCCTCCCAGAGCCACATTACTGTCAGTAGTGACTAAGGCTCCAGACTTTGACCTTCTTATGCTGTCTTGTTTTACACATGACCTTCATGGCTGCTGTTGAAGGGGAAGAAATTATGCTATTTCTTACCTAAGGATTATAGATAAATTTCCCAATTGATCTGTACAGTATGTCCAAAACTGAAAGTCTGCCACAGTGGTCTCTCCTTTGCTTTGTATTTACTTTTTAAAGTTTTATTAAATTGTAGTTAATAAATTCTGCCATGATCAAATGTTTAATAATGCCTAAGTTTTAAAATTGCTTGTGGTTCTGAGAAGTGTCACAGTTCATACCACTTTGCTTCATCCTGCCTAAACTGACCGTTGTCCCTCTATGTGTGTTCCATGATGTACACACCACTCACCCATTAGTCACTTCCAAGCTGACTTGGTTATTATGCTGAATCAAGTAACCGCTATATAGTAGCTTGACATGATATCATAATGCTTGTGTTATATACCCTACCTCATTTGATCATGTAAGCATTGGGTAACCTCACATTACAAAGAGAAGGGTAAGTATAGTATAATAAGATATCCTAAAAGATGAGAGACCTCATTCTTATAACTTCTGTTATAGTCATATTGTTATAGTTTTATTTTCTTATATTTATATATTTCATTATTAGTTATTGTTCCTAATTACATATATATATACATATGTATATATATATTCTATATATCTCTCACATACATACATATATACATACATACATACATACATACATACATACATACATACATATGATATAGTTTACATAGGGCTTGGTACTATGCTTGGTTTCAGACATCCACTGGGGGTGTGTTGACTGAGGTCAGAAGAAGCTTCTCCTTAGCCCATTTCTCCTCTTCTCCAATCATGAGAACTTGAGCTTCCAAACAGCGACACCATTTTGAGTCTATGGCGAGGCTCAAAACTATGGAAAGCAGAGACTCTGCTGCCTTGTTGAGCCTGGGTTTGCCTGTAGCACAGGTAGAATAGATTTGAAGTGCTGCCTTTGGGTGAATTAGTATCCCTGGGCACTATTTGAAGTCCAGTTTCGATTTTCAGAGGGTTTAGTAGAGCTCTTAGGTGTTCTTACCAGAACTTACATTTTCTCAGTGCAGTCTGAGGTATTGCAACTTGAAGACATAAGTATTATCTGAGCATTTATTTACCAGTCAGCCTTGCCAAGGGTGAGAATTCTCAGTGAGGACTGCCCCGAAGGAAGATTTGCTGTGGTAGCTGTCCATTTGTGCCTAAAACTCACAAAGCAAGATGATCTTTCCATAAATAGAGCTCAGACCTTTTTGACTTCTATATGTAATCCAATGGAATTTGAGTCGTTTCTTCATGAAGTTTGATGGTACAATCAAATCTCACTATGAATTACTGCTAGGCCTACCTGACTTGAAGGAATTGACAGAGCCTGATTTATGGTTTGGGTTCCTGGCCTTCTTGTGCCCCAGGGTCACACTCTGTCTTAGAGCAGGTATTAGTTTTAAAATGGAGTGTCATTCTTTAGTGCAAGAACATGGGCTTTCTGTAGAATGCCAGGGGTACATGCCATAGCTCTATGCATTGCAGATTCTATGTGTTGTCTTTTCTGCTCTAACAGGGACTCATGACTCCACCTTAGCTTCCTGTGTATTAGTGTCAGCTTAGGTTGTGTCATAGTCTTGGAGCATTGAGGTACATCCCTTTCTCTGAGGTATGCTTTCTCTACCAGCCTTTCTTTTTGATGACTCGTTGCTATATGAACATGAAGCTGCATAGTCTTCACTTGTGGGAACAATCTTTTCGTTTAGTGAAAGGGCTGGGGATATGAGACCCGAGTCATCATATCCCCCAAATCAGGATCAAAAGGTCCTGAATTTTTTTTTTAATTGAGAAGATGCCATTAAATCACTACGCATGCACTCTTGTTTTCTTGTCATTGCACACATCAAACTGTCTTATTAGTGTGCCACTTTATGTGCAGGAATGCAGAGATCCTGCAGATTCCGTCCATGGTTGCTGACAGATCAACAAGGAACTGGGGTTCTGCTGGAGAAGATTTGAGCTGTTCTCTATTGACCATGCAGCTACACATTCTGCAGCATACTGTTTAGCTTTAAGTTAAATGTAACTGTATTCCCATACACTTCCCTTCATCCATGAAACACTATGGCAGCAGGAGTGAGGGAGTAAGACAATGAGAAGAAGAAGAATAGAAATGGAGACAATAGTGGATGAATGATTACAACAGACATGTGGAAAACAAAAACTAGAGTGGCCTGGCAGCTAATTTACCTAGGCAGAGGAGTTATAATTTAAAGGTTTTGCAGAAGGTGATAGCTGTAAGATGTGGGTTGGTTTATTCTTCTGGAAAAAAAAATGTCCAAGAGCTGGAAATGAAAGACCACAGGGGTCTGAAAATAGGAGTTGGTTGACAGTCACATATGAAGTTTGAGTACTGTCATTCACTCTTCACAATCATGATTCATTGTCTTAGCAGCAGAGACTATTTGCAAATAATGTAAATACTGTCAAAATAAAATTGAATACCATGTAAACACAATGGAAATATGGGAAAAGGTAAAACAAGGATTTTGTAGTTTGTGAGCATTTAATCTTCGTACAATCTAATCAGAAACAAACATATAAAGTCTAAAAGGGATAAATTGAGGTGTTCAAAGGTATACTTCAGAAGAAATAGGTAAACAAAGGCAATAGCTGTCTGTGTCTTCAGGGAAGCACTGGAGGAGGGCAGAAGGCACAAGAGAGCATTGTCTTCCTTTACATGCAAGATTATTTTAGATCATATATGCAATGTGTTATTGACAATCATATCAAAGTATAAATAAGCAACAGTTGAAGATAAATATTATAATCACTTTCCTTCCTGTGATGGAGGCATTATGTATCAATGACACACACAAGCATTTATTCCAGCTGTGATTATCTGTTTAGTCAGTGGAACTTTGCTGAGCTCTTTGTTCCTTTGGGAAGCAATTGGATTGGGTGTGGAGGATGGAGTTTGAAGAACCGTGGCATTCACAAACTTAGAGGGAGAACAGAATGCCTGGGATAACCAACGGTACGGTAGATAATAAAGAGAATTTTCTATTAATGGCTTGCAGAGGTGTAACTTCTATCACAGTTTTCTTTTAGACCAACTTTAATACGAACTCTCCTGGTTTGAGGGTCCAGTGTTGGCCATGGATGGTGTGTGTACAAGCGTGTACAACAGAAGCTGAGCTGAAGCAAAGTCTGGGATTTTTTCTGATTTGGTCTTAGGCCCAGGGGATTATGATTTCTTGTTCTTTCTGTACCATGTATGGAAAATATCCTAAGCTGGGCTGGTGAGATGGTTCAGTGGGTAAACATGATTGCAGCCAAAGCTGAAGAACTGAGTTAATTACTGGAACACTCAGGATAGACGGAGAGAACCAACTCCTGAAAATTGTCCCCTGTCCTTAGCATGTGTCCCACGATACAAATGCCCACGTATCACACACTAAATAAGTAAATAGATGAAAAAAACTTATTTACGATAAATGATGGGTTTATTCCTAAACAGGACACTTCTATGAAAAAAAATAGCATTAATATAAAAAAGGCGTGATAACCGGTCGGGAGAAGGGTAAAATAGAGGGAAGGAAGATAACGGAGGGTGGAGGAGAAAAGTAAACAGAATGTTATACATGAATGTATTCAAAGAAAAAAGAAAAAGTGACAAGAAAGGTCCCAAGCAGAAGAGAAAGAAGGAAAGGAAAGGAGATAAGAAAGAGGGGGGTGATGGTGGGGCATGGGGAAGAGAAGAGAGGAGAGAATTGGATGTGAGTAGCGGCCATCCTATTTAAGAGATTGCTCAGGAGGAAACTACTGAGGGTTTTGTTTAGATATTCCTTTCAAATACTGCAGAGGGGCCTTTCTTCGTCTTTCTTTTTCATCTTGATGGAAATCTTGTTATTTTTACACTATGTATATAGCCATTCTGATGTCCTTTTGACAAGTCTATCACATTTCTGACAGGTACTTTTTTTCTCCCCCTGGGAAAAATCAGAGTGGGTGTTGACAGGCTTCCTAGACTCTGCATGTGCTCAAGATTGTATCCCAGCCCAAAGCCTCTCTGGGTCACGGGACAACTGCAGAGGAGCTAGTGTTGGGCTTTGGGGGAACTCGGCAGTGGGAACAGGGGTCCTATACGTTTGTTTTCATGCTCCACTCTTATCTTCCCTTCCCCTATTTTATCTCCCTTCCTTACTGGGTTCCTCCTCCCCATCAAACAGGGGTTTGAGACAGCATGGCTTCTTTGGAGCTTGGTTTGTTCTATACCAGCCTCTCAGCAGAAACCAGTGTTTGATTCTTCAAAGTCAAAGGAGCAGGTACAGGCTCTCTTTGGTAGCCTTCAATGGGGTGGGGACAGTGAATACTGGTGCTCTCTGAAGAACACAGCCACTGGGGGCGGAGCCTCTGATGAAAGGCTAAATACTAACTGTAGCTTTGGGCTTTAGTTTCCATTGTTTTTCGTGGACTGAGCAAGTGTAAGACCCAGGGCAGGGGCGGGGAATGAATCTTCAGACAGAACTCTCCTCATGCTTGTCTATGCCCTTGAAATGCGCCAGGGGCATCAGATCTGTGAGATATTTTCTGATTATTGTACTCCACTCCGACTGACCACCGTCTCATCTGAATTCTCATTAAAGCCCACACACACACACGCTTCTGGGACATGTAATTGTTAACAGGAGAATCGGCCACCAATGATAGAGGGCTTACTATGTATCAATCCTCTTCTCTACGCACCGCTGATTGCCTGAGCAGGTAGGGCAAGGTGAGAGCTTCCGGAGGCTCACAGAGGTCAAGTACTTGGCTTTCCATCCGAGTCCTCTGCATTGCCTGAGCTTGTGGCAGGCACAGACTGTGTCTTATCCACCTCTGTGTACCAGTGCGTGAAACCACTGCCTTGTAAATGACCGAGGGTGTAAGCGAATGGACTGAAGTCAGATGCTTGCTTTCTCTAGAGAAAAAAATCGTGCAGTTTGATTTCTACTGGCTTCTACGTCCCGTATTATGTGTTCCGAATCCTTCAAGCAGCCTCCTAACCTGTGAGTTGGTCCCTGAGGTCTGGATATATCTTTCTAAATGCCAGGATGAAATAGATTTGCCAGGGTCCCTGGAAGGGGAGTCCATCATCTGCTTCAGAGCAAAGTGTTCAATTCAACCTGGAGGCAACCCAGACTTGGTCTGGTCTATTCTGAATCCATGATAGAAATGTTCCTGTCTGTCTTTATGATATGGCTCTTATACACTGGCCATTATGTTACCCATCGAAGGTGATGTCTGGTGGGATTTAGTCCACACAAGCCCTATGCTGTATGTCTATAAAGCATGTGATTTGGGCTTTATGGATTTTGTACTGGAGTCAGTATAGACATGTTCCAGAATACTTTCTTTTTAAGGAGGTAGCATAAGGCAGCTGCCAAGCTCCATGTTTTAAGAGGCACGTTATCAGGTGCATCTCAAAGACCTTCTCAGACCTCTCACCCACTCGACTTTAAATCCACAGATATTAGCTTGGACTGTGAACTTCATGGGTATGATCATATAATGTGTAGTCTTCTGTTTTATTCTTCAACATTAAGGTCACGAGATTCCTCCAGACTGTTGTAGTATATACTTGTAATTACTTATTTATTCTCACTGAACTTGAGAACATCCTGGCATAACGGTACTACCATTGTATGTGTATTGTGGTGTGCTCATGCACACATTATATTGTATATGTCTCTGTCTCTGTAGGAATGGAATGGATAGATCACAAGGCATACATATATTCATTGTTAGTGAGTTTTGCTGGCTTTTTTAGTTTTTACAACTAATGATGAGGCAGATTTTACCTGTTCATGTCTATACCAACACCTGGGACATTTTTCTTTGATGGCAGCCTTTCTTGTGGGCACAGAGTGGCATGGTGTTGGTGATATAGCTTTCACTTGGTATCAGAGCTGTTTGGAGAATTAAATAAAATTTAAAAATTAATATAGACGCTTAGAACCAAAACAGAGTATAACACCTTTTGGCTTATTAGAGGTCTTAAAATGTCAGTGATGCCCCTGGATGCTACTTTTCTCCAAAAAGTGTCAAACCCATTTACTGATTTCCTGTTTCCAGCAAAAGTTGTGTTACTGGGAGGTTAGAGTGGTTCATGACTACAGCTGGAATCCTCAGAGCTGAGTGGCTGGGGAGTTCAGGGTTCCAGGGGATGAATGGAAAGTAGACAGTGCTTCCCACAACTAGTTCCCAGCAAATGTTTCTCTCCTGACTTTGTGCCCAGCTCAGAGATGTTTAGGGAAATAACACAGTGTGTACACGGTTAGGACTTAGGGCTTTCTCCTAACAGGATGCTTCAAGTGGGGGCCTACGTGGAATATGAAGTGCTGGAGACAGTCTGTTGGTATCGATGTAGCTGAATGCATCTCATTTTGTAAAAGGTTAGAGGTTGAGAAAGGGCATCTACTTTACAAGGAGGTCATTCATGAGAACTGAAGCAATGGCCTGCTTTCCAAGGCTCCTTCTATAGTATGAAATATTCCATGTTCTTGGCCTTTCAAATGACTCTATGTTCTTCAGTGACAGTTGACTCTTGGACTTCTGGGAACAGGAAAGGGTATACAAGCCAGCAGAATCTGAGAGTGAAGGTGGAGAGAGTAGTCAGAGAGAGAGAGAGAGAGAGAGAGAGAGAGAGAGAGAGAGAGAAAGAGAGAGAGAGAGGAAGAAGAAGGAGGAGGAGGAGGAGGAGGAGGAGGAGGAGGAGGAGAAGGAGGAGAGGGAGTAGTAAGATTGGGGAGTAGGTAGAAGTAGGGTCCAGGAGATGGAAGAGGGAAGAGTATGGTCAGAGAAGAAGGTTGGTGTAGGAAGAAAGAAGATTGAGTAGGGCTAGAGAAGAGAAGAGGAGAGGAGAGGAGGGGAGGGGAGGGGAGGGAAGAGGAGGGGAGGGGAGAGGAGGAGAGAGGAGAGATTGAGCAAGTGAAAATAAGAGACAGTTGAAAGCGAATTGGGCTAGCAGATTGAGAGGACAGTTGGTGAGAGTTGAGCTAGGAGAAGCTGAGCTGAGCCAGAGAAGACATTATTAGGAGACAGATAAAAGAAAACCCACAAACACGGTAGTCATTAAACAATAAAATAAAGCATCTGAAGAACAAAAATAAACATTTAGAAAAAGCTATATCCTTCTTCCATGGATTTCAAAGGCCTCCTACCTCCACTACTTCCTTCAATAATGCATGTGACCTGTGTCTAGGATGGACTGTACCGCCTCTAACGTTGTCATATCATAGGCCTATTTACATTCTCACCACTTCTGCCTGCTCTTGGGCCAGCACAGCCTTGTACCCTGCTGACTTACTGCATGGGGAATTCCTTCCAGGAGAACCTGGTATGGTAGTTTACTAGAGCCTCCATTAAAAAACACTGTAAATGTGGGGTGGTTTAAATAACAAAAATTAGTTTTCTCACTCTCTTGGAGGCTAGATGTCTAGAATAAAAATATTGGCAGGGTTGTTTGTCTCCAATCCCTCTTCTTGGTTTGCAGATGGTCACCTTTCTGTTCCCTCACAGTCTCCCCTCCGTTCATATCTGTCCTCATCTCCCCTTCCTATGGAGTCAGTAGTCACACTGGATTAGAGGCCACCTGTGATCTCATATTTCAAGTGCCTTAATCTTCAAATAAAGCTACATTCCTAAGTGGTGATGCTTAGGGCTTTGGCGTATGCATGTTTTAGGGGAGGAACAATTTAAGCCCTTTCTGTGGCCCATATATTTTTCTCTGGAGGTGACACATCTTGAACATGATTTTTGTTTGGATTCCATGCACTTGTTTGTGCCTTTCCCCTAGCTGTACACACTTCCTTTAATCTTCCCTGCCTCTCTACTGCCTGCCAGCTCCATCCCCACCCGCACGGAGCCTTCTGTCTTCATAGCCCATGCTTGTCCAACGCCTAACATGCTTCCCGTCTGTTCCACTTGGTTGAACACTTAATCCCTGCTTCTCTTGCGTTCACTGCCGTTTTGCCCAGTGTATTGTGTCTACTCTGCTTGACTGTGTGCCTCTTGTGGACAGAAGTCCTGGCTTTCATTCTCCTTTACATCTATTTAGTGGTGGGCACGAGGCTAGTAATAAATAATATTGTTGATTGATTAGAAACTGACTGGCGTGGGCCCTGTGAGGCGCTCCTTAAATGCCAACCCCAAATCCTTCCTGGGTGGGAGGGAGAGTGCTGTAATCCCCCAAACAGTTGAAGGAGCCTCTGGCTCAGGCATTTTCACTTTAAGAGGCAATGAATTCAGGGACCTGGGAAAGGTTTAAACATGAGTCTTAAATTATTTGCTCAGCTTTGATTTTTATTTTACAAGATGCCAGGGCAGTGCTGGGAGCTATTTGCAGAAGGGATGCGTGAGAGAGATGAAGAGAGACTACAAGTGGATTTACCCAGGTGTTGTCTCATAGAAAAATATGTGTGCACTGGGTAGGGGCTTCTCCAGTTCGGAAGCATGGAGAAGTCTGGGTTCTGCCCCCGGGCTCACTGGAGGGAGATTTGATTTTTATTCCTGCAATGTTGTCCCTCTGCTGGGATGCATTGAGCTAAGCCACTGTCAAGTATGGCCCCTCCGAGGAGGACAAGGAAGAGCAGCTATTTATAGTCTGAAGTCAGACTCGACCCACCTTTTCAGCCTGTAATTTACAGTATATGATGAGAAAATGAACTTCTATTGCCGCAGGAATGCGAAAGGACAGGAGACAGATAGTCCAGAAACCTGGAGTTTGGCTTATGTGCTTGTGAAATGTCTATGAAAACTGGCCGTTTTGCTTTGCCAGAAGACCGTTTCCTCTGGTCTGCAGTGACTTGTGCCCCAAATGCCCATGACTTAGACTCTTAGGGACTGGTGGTCTTCTTAGATGTATGTGTGTGGAAGGAGGGAGAGGAGAGGCAGGAAAGGATGCACTCACTGGTAAAGTCGGTACTCTGAGTTTACAGACACAGTCATGCGATTTCCTAAGAGTGGCTTTGTCTAGGGCTTCAGGGTAAGGGCATGCTTTGCATTGATCGCTTTGACCACAACCTTGGCTATTGTTTGGACTAGAGCACTTGCCTTAGTTTGAAACCCTACATGAAGTACTTTTTTGACCCTCAAAAAACAATTTCTGGAGTCATTCAGAGGATACGTAGAACTTAGTGTACATTCAATCAGACACTTACCATAGGTGAGCACTGAGCAGGCTGCGTTGGTGAGTTATGTACCCATGGTTCATGTCTTGGATTTAGGGTAAGATTGTCACCACCCCACGACTCACAGACTGTATCCATCTACAGTGCCTGACGTTTATTCAGGATGGTCACTTTGGGCTGAAGTTGCAACTGGGAAGCTCCTAAGAAAAGCCTTCTCCCCTAAACTTGCAGAGAAGATAAGAATGCATAATGTGAGATGTACTTGCCAGGAATATGTCAGGGGAGGATGAGCTGGGACGAAGACAGATACTGTATGACTAGATGCAGCTAAACACTTGAAGGCAATGCTGGATGTGGGGAGGGTGAAACACATGCACACACATTCACGTCTACATGTGTGTACGTGTACACACGTGTGTATGCATGTGTACACACACAAAGACTATGTGTGTCTGAGAAAGAGACAGAAAGAGACAGACAGACACATAGATTGAGAGAGAGAGGGAGGGAAGAGAGAGAAAGAGAGAGAGAGAGAAGAGAGAGAGAGAGAGAGAGAGAGAGAGAGAGAGAGAGAGAGAGAACACTCCTGGAGATCCCATTAATGATAGCTGGTCTCACAGTTTTGGATAAAAATTTCATCTTTGCTTTACAAATCTTGCATTTTGTTATCAGGTGAGAACAATCACAGAATTACTGTACCTTCTTCATTTCATTTGGATTTGGTAGTGAGCATCTTTGCTTCTAAGAATGCTTTCCCCTGAAATATTTTCTTAGGTTTATTTCGACGGGTTGGTATTTATCCAAAGTAGCTTTCCCCCACCTTCCAGCATACAATAGCTCTGTTTTGAGGTTGCCTCTTGTGCACAGCTTATAATCACATTCAGCTTTTCTATCCAGCCTGACAATCTGGATTTTAATGGCTGAATTTAACCTACTAAATTTTGCGTAATTACTGTTATATTTGGATTTACGCTGTCAATTTTTCCTCACTTGAAGTTCTTCCTCTCCTTTTCTACTTTCTATGTATATGCATAGTATTTATTATTCCTATGCTCTTTACTGATTCAAAGTTGCCTATTCATTTCACATTTACAAATGGCTACCTAAGAACTATTTTATATAAACCTTGACCCACAACATTAATCAATAGTTTTATAATTATCATGAGCAAAATAGAGAATTTAGAAAGCTTAAAAAGTTCCACATCATTCTGCTCAGTACTTAGAATTCTACCTTGATTTGTGTGACTCTGACATTAGTCACATTTTCAACATTATATTGTTTAGAGTCATACAAAATGAATATCAGAAAATTATTAAGAGCATCAGTAGAGGTCAGAGGCACTTCTCTCAGCAATGAGCATATTAGTTGTTAAAGTTTGGACGACATGATTAAAAATCTTAATTTAGTAGAGGAAGCTGGGTAAGCTGTCACACATCAGCCCCCCACCCACTCTCTCTGTTTCCAGCATTTTTATTGAACAACCTCCCAATGAACAAAGTCGTAAATGTTTAACTTTAAATACCAGTAATTTAGCTCCAATGCTCCAATGCTCCTTACTGTGTCTCTAGCTCTCTGCTCATCTTTTTTTCCTGCCTTTTCTTCTTACACTTTACTATTCTGGTTTCAACTTCTCTTGTCTTAATTTTTATTGTTTATATTTAGAGGAAGAAATGATTCCTTTAACAGATTCCTTAACAGGCTAATAAAAAGTATTGAAATTTGGTACTTCTTTGTCAAGTGATAAGTTAGAAAGGTGAATTCTATGTGAACAATTACTTTTTTAAAAATTGAAACTCTTTGAAAATGATATTCAATTGTCCTTCCCCTCCCACAGTCTCTAGTAACAAGTTTGGTGATATTCTTCTCAGGAAACACACCTTTTCAATTGGTACTACTATGCTTCTTAGTAAGTAGTACAAAGTGACCTGCTAATTTTATTTTTCATTAAACTTATAAGAACACCACTCTGAATTTTATATGAATGACTTTTTTGGCATCAGCTTATGAATTATGGCACAGCTCTACTGAATTATTAAAACATAATTTAACTCATACATTTTTAGATAAATAAAAGTTAAGATTTGAATATTTTTATCCCCACCTCCAACAAATCATGTTATGAATTCCCTGTGGTTTAGAAGTAGAATGTTTACAAAATCATTCATATATATTTTTTAATTTTAGAGATTTGATATTATTTTCAGAAGCTTACTTGTGTAAGAAAGGGGTGGGAGAATGAGAAGTCTATGTACTTTGATTTTCTTAATATAAGTGATAGACTTGAGTGCTTGTGATCTGAGCGGAAAGAACCAGAAGGGTCTGGGGTGGGTTTGGATACAGACACTGAAGACAACATTAAATGATGGAGATTGTGAAAACTTGGAAAGGTAGCAGAGACCTCTGAGATGGGGGTTTTATATTTTCTGCCTATGATTCTAAAGCTTTTAGATCTTTTTTTCTGAAGGTGAAATGAATTCAAACCACTCCTAAAACTCCTATTATTCTGGCCTCAACCGTGCTCCTTGATAACTTTTTATTCCATAGCTCTAAGCTCCTGTGTAATAACAAACGTGTTTTGATTACTGTCAAGACATGATGGTAACCAACAGCTTTCTAATTGGACTTGAGACCGCTCAACAAGAGGGAAAGCATGCATGGTTCTAGAATCAAAGCTAACTACTACATGCTACTAAAGTTGTAGATATTGGAGGAGAATCTGTCACCACTCTTTTACTAAATGAGCACATTCCCTAACAACAGTTTTTAAGTATGTGTCCTTAATCCCACAGATCACTGTCGCTTTCACTTCTTATCAAGGAAACTTCTTTTTACAATAGAGACCACTACAGAAAACCACAACCAATCAAAATGCAGGATTGTAGAGCCTAGTCTCAATCAACATACACACACACACACACACACACACACACACATACACACACACACACACACATTCTCTGCTTAGGTTCAGCAGTGTCTCAGAAAGACCTTGGCTGATAGTATGCTTTGCTTATCAAATACAAATTCTGTGGGCAGAGAACGCATATACTTTACCTCTATGGCTTTCTGGTTATCTCATTCACTAGAGATGTCTTCATATAATCATAGATGAATATGAGCAAGATTTATATTTACACTGACACGAAAATTGCTTCTAAGAATTATGAGAACTGTTTCTGCTAGCCAGGTGGCCTTCAGGTCTCATAGCAGCAGAGCCAACTTCTATAGCATGCTTGTGAACCTGAGGTGGGAGTGAGGATTACCCAGGCCTCCCCATCTACTTTTATCTGTATGAGAACTGAAGAACTCCCTCTGAATATTGCACAGCAGAGCTCAATAGACAGAATTGGGGAAACAGTTTTATTGAAGGGAGAAGGTACTCTGTGATTGGTCTTAGATTTAGGCATTGGGTCAAAATAGACCTAGACTTATGTCCATTCCTACCTGGAGATCTCTGGGAAAGTATTCACTACTGCCCTGCTTTGGGAGAAGAGGATTGGCTAGAAACTCTTTAAAGACTGTCCACCATACCCATTTCGAGTCTCTCCAGACAGGGCCTTCTGGTCTACCATCTCCTTCTCTACCTACCACTCAATCACTTGACTGCACACAGCTTCTCCTGGGATATACAGAGGCCCACCTGGCCCAAAGGAAGAAAGATTAAAGATCCTCAGCTCTGAGATCATAATGTGCCTCTAATCACTTTGTGATTGTCACTCTTCTCTGAAAGAGTCATACAAAGTAATAGGGAGAAACCTGTGAATATTCTAAACTCTGGCAGACCAGAGTATCTGGAAGGCAAGAGCCTGCACTGTATAGAGCTCCATTAACTAAGGAATGCCTTATTGTTTACCTAAAATTTAAAGCTGATAGCTGGGCAGCATCTTTCCTGGAGATCTGATGAGATCTGAAACAAAAGGAGACTATAGACCTATGTGGTGCCCCATTAGAAGACAGCCAAGCAGCTTGTGCATTCTTGAGTGCTCAGCATGGCACAGCTCCTCACCAGACTTGGATATGTCCCACTAGAGACTGCATCCTCTTGACAGCTCCCATGACATAGAGTTTGTTCTCCAGGGAAACCTATGTCTTGGCCAACTGCACATCCCAAATCCTGCGCATGTCATTTTTTTTTTTTTAAGTTATGGATTTCTCTCATGACAATGGAGGAGTGAACATTCACTCTGCAGTAAAACCTTCATGTTGTAGGATCCTTGTGTGCTGTGTGTGCAAATACTGAAGGTTCAGGCTCACCCTCTGCCCCTGAGAATTCCTGATGGGAACGACAGTGTGAAAATGCTAAGCCTCCCACCAGACAAATTAAAGGCTTTGTTCTAAGAACCTTGCCTACAAGAGCAACTTCCAGCAGCTTCCCGAGCCTGGAATCAACATGCAGAGTGAACTACCCACAGCGGGCTGGGGTATCGTCTAGGGAAATTTTATATGATTATTGGGGTTGGATCAGACCCTCAGCAGCCCAGTGCCCTGCCAGGCCCACTGAACAGCCACCCCTGTTTCTGGGAAAGACTTTGCACAGCAGCTGTTTTCTTCTCTTACTGAGCTGCAAATGCTGCTGAATGATGGGCAGGACTGAGCAAACATTCCAGGACCTGGATTCTTTGGTTCTGCTATGAGTTCTGAAGGGTCGAGATGGCCATCTAGTCAATGTCTGACATTCATGTGACTGCCACCTTCTAGATTCTTCTAGTGTGTATCATGAAGATTTATCCTATGGCTATAGAAACACATTACCTTGCCTCAAAGATGCCCAAATCTGTGGAAAAGCCAGAGGAATGGAGAGAATGGAGGCAGAATGTGTGTTCTGCAGTGCAGCGGCTCAGTCGTTTTTAACATATGTCTCTTTTGGAGAAACATACATCTTGAAAGTTCTTTTAAAGTTTGTGTTTCAAAAGGAATAGAAGTGTTTTTAATTTTTTTTTTTTGGTTTCCAAATATGAAATTATAATATTGAGTATATTTTAAAAAACCTACAGATGTCCTCCCTGAGATGTTTAAAAATCTTTTTGAGGTATAACATTCACATATGATATAGTGGATTTCCTCACAACATGCATTTGATTGAACACCACCCAGATAGCTAAGAAAGGTTTTTAACACCTCAAGAGGCTTTGCCACTGTCCTTCCAAGTCAGTCGTACCCCGACCCCATTCATATGTAATATTGCTGGTTCTGACTTATACCTATGCAACTTTTTTTGTCTGACCTTGAGCTTCATATACACAAAGGTGTGGTTTGTCGGGCTTCCTTAACTCCACTATGGGTTATAGCATAGAGTGTATAGATGATCCTTGTTCTTACAATGGAGGACCCTTCTCAGAACTCCCTTTGTGTTGAAAATATCCTAGTGAAAATGAATTTTTCTTCTCTAAAACCCCATCACTGGAACTAAGCAATGGTAACTTTGCAGTGTCCAGTTGTTCCCCCGAGGTCATGCGACTTGCTGGAAGCTACAGATCACTGCCTCACTGCCTGTCTGTGCCAGATAGAGACAATTATACATTATATTAACAGGATTGGAAAAAGTAAAATTTCTACTGAGTATGTTTCTCTTTTGCACCATCGTAAGACACAGTGTGTGGGTTGAAGCATTAGAAATTGTGAACAGTCTGTGATTAATTCTTCTTCATGCTCCTGTAGTATTCCAGCGTATGGAAAGCCCCACTATGATATATCTATTTACTCCTTTGGGATCACTGGTATGGTTGGAGGTATGCATTAAAAATCGCCACTTTTCTCCTCATGTTAGCACGGGAGCCTTCGTTTCTCACTTATAGAATGGGGTACTTATATTTATCATAGGGTGAGCACAGGACCCAGTGCATGTAAGGCCACTGTTACATTTCTTGATACAACAAAAATTCAGTGATGGAAACCATGGTTGCCAAAGGGGCTGAGGTTCTTGGGATGTTGCCTGGGTCTGCCAAGGCTGGTGGAAGCTACATTTATGTCCAGGATGTCAGGCTTTGCATCAGATTGCACTGTCAGAAGAACACAGGGCATATCACAGGGTGTGTGGGAAGATAAAGTGCACAGAGAAGGCAACAAGATGGGGATGTGGGGTTTCAACTGCAAGAAGCTTGGAATAAGATACTTTAAGTTAGTGCCCAAGACCTGCATGTATGGCACTTGTTCTTGGCCAGATATGCACATCGCTGGCTTGAGTCATTGCAGCTCAGAAAGATGGTTTGTATTAGAAAGTTATAGAAAATGGAGGGGAAAAAAAGGAAACTTAAACCTGCCCTCAATGCAGTCTCTATATGGTATGGATAGGAAGATCTGAACAAGACCATGAAAAAGGGCAGAGCTACAGTTGGTTTGGAGGCTAACAAAACCTCAGACTGCCACCATCTGCCGCCATCACTGTTATTGCAGCCAGTGAGCTTGAGCCCAGTGCCAGGCACTATGTCAAGCAGATGAGGGTATGCTTATGTCCTCTCCATGAGCTACAGTACAGATAATCCTTTAATATGAGAAGACTGAGGGTCAGGGCTGTTGAGCACCTCACTGGGGCTCTAGAGCTCTTTCCCCACTGTGTTCTTTCCCTTTGGAGGAATGGAGAGCTAGCACATTGCCTGCAGCACCGTGAGCTGCTAAGGTAACACCTCTGGTGGCAGCTATCCCTTCCTTTTCAGTGCCTTACAACTGTACAGACTCCTAGTTCAATGGGCAGTTGGTTCAACTTAATTGTGCTAAAGGACAGTGGGTATGACCATGGGAGGGACTGGCTATGGTTGTGCTCTTAACCTGTGTGAACTGTTGTCATGTTTGTGGAAGAAATTGAAAGCCATACCTTTATTTTGTGTTGACAGAAATAATGGAGACAGGTATATAATGGAATGAATTACTCCCCCACCCTGCCCATTTGAGTGTTAAAGCCCTAAATCCTACTACCTAAGAATGTGGTAGGCTCTATAAAGAAACTTTGACTGTGTTGTTGTAAAAAGAAGTGATTAGGACAGAGAAACAAAGAGTGGGAAAACTGTAGGAACACGATATGTACACAATCACCTACCAGCTAAGGAGAAAGGCCTCGGAAGCCAACTGTGGTAACACCTTATCCTTCTTCCGTGAGGAGGAAAATTTCTGTTTAAGCTGGCCAATCTGTACTACTTCTGTGATGTCCCCAGAAAACCAGTGCAGCAAGCTACTTGTGTCACTTGAAGCACAGAGAAGAACATTAAAAATGTAATAATAGCAATGTTAATCTTCATTGCCAATCAACCTCATAGCTATAAATGTTCCAAGGACATTTTGTGGTGAAACACCTTGTGGCTGAAACAAGATGGCTTCTTTCTTATCAGGAGAGCTGCATTTCTTTTGAAAATCTGTGCCTGGCTCTGGCAATATTCATTCCTGAATGCTGCCTGGCCACGCTAGTCCATCTATACGTCAGGCTAACAGAAAATAGTTCACCTTATTTTACCTGTGTATGCTCCAAGGACTTCTATTGCCCTTTGTCCTTTGTCACCAGGCTCAGGGAGATGAATTGCTAGGAGGCAGAGCTACAGGAGACCTCAGGCTCCTTCTTTCATACACATTTGGAAAGGAGATGTTTCTGGATTCCAGGGGAGCCTCCTGCCACCTCACCAAGGAGATAGATCACACAGATATATATCCGGGAACCATCATAAACGTCTCAGTTTTTGATGCATTTGAGTGACTTACAGAGCCAATAGCTTTGATCAAGTACCCAGCTCTACTGGATAAATAGAAAGATAATGAGAATTGAACAGCAGGAGACTGAAAGTCTGTGCCTGGGAGATGACAGGATGGCCTTGGGGAAGGTGAGGCAGGAGGAGCTGGTAGCTGCTGTGTTGCTGCTTTCTAAGCTTGCTGGGTAGTCTGATTTTTCAGGGTCACAATGTAGAGATAACCTTTTGCCCAAGGGACTCATGTTTTCTGAACTTGGTCAACCCTTCTCTTGGGTGAGGCTCCAACCCTCCAAAACACTCTCATCTGTATTCATCCTGTTTTTATCCCAGGAACCCCACTGACAGAGGTGCAAAAAGTGACTGCTCACTGATGGGTGATAGATTCCAAGATAGTGAAGGGATAGGGCCAGGGGTGTAGTACCTAGGTCCTCTTTTCATATCCACTGGCTTTTTTAGCTGAGGAGAGATGTGTGTGTGTTTGTGCGTGTGCATGTCTGTGTGTGTGTGTGTGTGTGTGTGTGTGTGTGTGTATGTGCATGTGATTCATTGCACAAGAAAAGGATAGAGCTAAGAGGGGTGCACCTAGGTTTTCCTTTCTGTTCACTGGCTTTATAGCTGACAGGGGGGACCCTGGGCATCCTCCTTTTGCCTTATGGGTTACCCCTCTCTTACCATTTTCCTCTTTGATGCCCCCTTTCTCTTTAATTTCTCTCTTCCTTTTTTACTGCCTCTCTGTTTTTTCCTCCTCCTCTTCTTCCTCCCTAGTCTTTCATGTAGCATCATGTAGCATAGCTATTCTTTCCTTCTCTCTTCCCCTGTTTCATTCTTCCAAGTTTTCACTAGCATGGTTAATTAAATATCAATCTAAACTAATAGTTATTGAGGATGAATATTCAATATGTTGGTCATTGCTTGACTTGGGGGACACTGAGGAGAGATGATCTTGGCTTCACAGAGCCAGAAATCAAGAGAAGAACATGGATGGTGACATCACAGGGATCAGAAGAGAAGATTGAACTGTCTGTGGCAGGCCCAGAGAATATTACTTCTGCAAGTCTTGATGGTCCCAAGGCAACTGAGAAGGAGATAAAATGACTACCAAGTGGGGATCCAATCAGAGCTCACATTACCCAGGAGGCTGTGGGAGGATTGAGCTTATGTCTTAAGTATGTTGGTTACCTCATACTGACTTCCATAGTCCATCCCACTCAGCTACTGTTCCCTAGACAGCTTGGGCAGGGCTGTCCCGTGCAGCAGGACTTGTATCTAGATAAAAACCCACAGCCTAAAAGAACAGCTATGTGTTAGAGGGGCTTGTTGCATGGAAACTTTTTCAATGACAAAAGGAAGAGGAGGAGACCCCACAATACCCTGACCCAGGCCAAGATCACAATGACCATAAATGCAATAAACACGAGTGGGCATGGGGAGAGGTTGAGAGTATGAGGCTATTCCATTTACACTACACTTGGAGGAAAACCAGTGTGGGAAAGCAATATCTTTTTCAGTTCCTCTGGTATAACTACTCACAACAGGTGCGTGTGTGCATTCATGTATGCATGTGTGTGTGTGTGTGTGTGTGTGTGTGTGTGTGTGTGTGTGTGTGATTTGTTGCAGAAGAAAAGAGTTACATCTAGTCTGGGGGAAACAGCAGGCCTCTCTTTATGTGCCAGAAATGACATTTAACCTGACACACTTCAACAATGGTTACCTACCTCAGTATGATAAGTGCCAAAAAATTCTAGATAAAATTAGGTAGCCTTATTTCCTCTCCTCTCTCTCACATTCTCCCGTACAAATCAGAACTCCAGGGAAGTCTTTCATTCAGTTATTCAGTCAACAAATATATATTTAATGCCTATTAGATGCAAGCTACTTTACTATGCAGAAGAAATATAAAGATTAATAGGAAGTGACTTCTGCCTCAAGGATTGGTATGCCAGGCAAGGCAGACTCATAAATAGCAGAGATGCCAGACCATGACTAGTATGCTTGTTGATGTTGTTGAAGCAGGTAAAAGCTCTAAGCAAGCTGTGTTATAGCTTTATAGGGTCCATATGATGAAGGAAAATTTGTTTAGGGGAGGAAGTGGTATTTGAGCTAAGCCTTGAATAATGAGGAGGATATAAATAAACAGATAGTGTCTTGGCATTGCAAGTAAAGGAAACAGCATCATAAACGACTCTCTAGAGACAGGAGAATGACACTACTTCCAGGGATTAGTAAGCAATCCAATTTGTCTGTACACTGTATAAGAGGAAAGATACAAAAAGATCAAGTCCGGGCTCTTGAATGTCATTGTAGCAGTCTGCCCTCACTTTGGTCACCAGGGTGAATGTGAAAATTGCTAAGATGTAGTTTGATGGAATAGATGCTTTAGAATAACCATTCTGATCAGTGCTGTTGAGTAGAGGGAACAGAGCTTGGAGATGGTAAACACATTGGGTAGCTATGGGGCATTCCATGTTAGGAGTTCTGACCTTGAGCAGTGACAGCCAGGTAGGACCAGGTACACAGATTCTAGGATGTGGCCTCATCTCAGGACTTTTCACAATGCTCCTAGGACTGTGAACACAGGAGGGGAAGAAAGACAGAGGCACTGAACTTGAGATCAGACAGGGTGTGTATAAAAGAAGCTCATGGGATGTGAAGATTAGTGGGACCAGATATCATGGCAGATTCAACACGGTGAAGTTTGAAGGATGAGGTGTGAACAGGCCCGCTATAGCCCAGAGAAGTCCAGGAGATTTATGGAAGACGAGGAATTTGTGAGTGCTCTGATGGCTCTTGCTTCCTCAGATGGAAGTGAAGTTCCTACTAAGGGTAGAAACAAGAAAGGCAGAATCAGAGAGATGTGCTTCAAGACAAGACAAACCTTGGTTGAGGATCAGCTAGTCTGGAGCAGTGTTCTGAGCCCCTGCAAATGGGCCTGTGCTGTGGGATGCTGACACTTCTCTCTGGAGTTGCCAGCATCTTTCCATTATTGCTTGGACTTCATGACTCTCTTGTTCTCAGAAAGAGAAAGGAGCTTATTAAGTAAAGTGGCTGCCAAGTGTATTTTAAGATGAACAAAGCATAGATCACTTTTTTTCCCTCACCACATACCATACATAATTGTACGAAGGGCAGGATTTATTTGGTTTGCATTATGATTTTTTCCCCCAAGCTTAATTACAGTGTTAAAAAGGCAACTCCAACTTGAAAGGAACAAGCTCCACGGTCCCGGGGACCAGCATGACCATTCTGGATTTGAAACACTATTTCTTTGTGAAAGGAATTAATTGTATATGAAACTTGAGAGCTTATGTAAAAGCACATTTTATGAAAATAAACTTGAACAGTCATTAAAATGAATAGTTGTTTTAAACAGGACTCTAACTCCACGGAAGTGCCACGGAGTTTTAGATGCCTCCTTTACGGGCTTTGTTTTGAGTTCAACTCTGCATTTACTAAGACAATATCAGGGCCCCAGAGCTAACTCTTAGCTCATAATTGGGAACCAGATGTGTAATAAAACGGTAGATTAGTAGGGGATGTAATAAATTGAAAAAGCTTGTATGGTGTTTAGGTCCACATACCTTCACAAGTAAGTAATCCTATTTTGGGGGGAAATCCAGTACATTAGTAGGAAACGTTGGCCTCAGACCAAGAGGCTGATGATGAAACTTTGGCTTCAGATCGGGACACTCCCTGGGCAAAGTATAGGTTAGAAATGGGAGGGATGACCCCTGCTTTCTCATCCTCTGCAAGTCACATGGGATATCTCTAGCTTAAAACTCTTCACATTTTAGGAGGAGTCCAGAGATGAGGCTTTTTAGCTGAGACAGGGCTTTCAAAGTTGAGCTGAAACAATGTACTTTACTGGGGTTCATCAGCATAAGCACATGTAACTGGATTTCCCCCCTTGGTGTCTGGGGAGTCCATAGAGTTGACTGTAGCAGCAGGGGAGAAGATTTGGGTCAGAGAGCTTTATTCTTGGTAGGCTGTGCTTTCCCCTGTCCACTATTTTTGAGAAGGTGTTTTAAAACAACACCTTAGAGGAATGTACATGTAGTTTTTGATCTGGAGCAGGTGGGGAATTAACATTCTTCTGTGGTTGGAACCTGAAAGCTTGGTCCCCAGTCCTCAGGAAAATGCCCTTTTCTTCTCTACACCACACTCATGGTATCTCTCCTCTAAGTCTTGAGTAGTTATTCTGACCTTAAGGCCATGCTTTCTTTGCAGTGGGATCTTACAGTTACTTAAATGAAAGCCTGCAAGAGAGGGAAGAAGAGGGGCCCCTGTAGATGCATGCAGAGAGGTTCAATAATCCAACTTCCTTCCAGCTTTACACCGAGGTCCATGATTAACTTCTGAGCATTGACCTGAGTCTCAGCCTTGGAGGTAACATTTTTGTTTCCTGTAGAGTTTGCCTGAGTTTTCAGCAAGGTGATTCCCTCCCCTTGCCCCATCTCCTCATTATAAGGAAGGAGAGGGAAACTGTAGTCTGGATATAGTATGTGTGAAAAGAGTCTATTTTCAATAAAGGGGGGAAAAAGACACAATGAGGAAGAAATTTGGCAGCTCATTATTAACTTTAAGACATCTGAAGTCTGACTTGCAGCTGTGATATCAACAATGCCCTGGACACTAAACATTTATAATCTAGGCGATAAGAAAGAAAATGTTTCAGATACAAAAACCAAACCAAAACAAAACCAACCCAACCCAACCCAACCAACCAACCAACCAACCAACCAACCAACCAACCAACCAACCAAAAAACCCAAAAGCAAAACCAAACTAAACCAAATCAACCAACCAAACCAAACCTAACCAAACAAAACCCTGAGAAGTAGGATTATTTACTTGTGTTGTTATTTTGACATAAACACCATACAAGCTTTTTCAATTTTTTACAGCCTCTACTAATCTACCATTTTATTACACATCTGGTTCCCAATTATGAGCTAAGAGTTAGCTCTGGGGCCCTGATATTGTCTTAGTAAATGCAGAGTTGAACTCAAAACAAAGCCCGTAAAGGAGGCATCTAAAACTCTGTGGCACTTCCGTGGAGTTAGAGTCTTGTTTAAAACAACTATTCATTTTAATGACTGCTCGAGTTTATTTTCACAAAATGAGTTTTACACAGGCTCCAAAGTTTCAAGGCAAAACACAGGAAGCGCTAGACTGCGCTTACCCTGCTCTGCCTTCAGGTGCAGAGGTGCAGGCAAAAGCTGGACCAGAGTTGGGAGAGAGGCTGAGGACAGTGACTAGTTTGGGGGGCGGGGCGTGCGGGGGAGGAATTGGAGCTCTGGCTTAGCTCATCAGCAAAAAGGCCAGAGATTAGTAGTGACTGTTGTTTGGGAGCGCAGAGAGTCCATCTGTGGGGGTCTTAGGCTGCAGCTCTAAAAGCAGAGACCTTCTCCGTGTTCCCCCTGGCAGCAGTTCTTGATGAAAGAGACAGTCTATACCGTTTATTGACTGTTCATCAGGGAAAATAGATGCATATCAATTCCTCAGAGATTAAATACCCTTTGCAGGGAGGAATGTCCAGGAAGGGAAGTTTATTGGCTAAACCCTTAGAACTTATAGGTAACTCATTAGCACGGAGAACTCTGTTCTGGGCTACATGACCACAGGACACATTTCCTGTGTGTGAAGTGTGGCACGGGTTCCAGACCAGGAATCTGGCAGAGAGCCTACTGTCTCAGGCAGGTGCTCGGTGCAGTGTACTTCAAACCTATTCAGCTTACCAAGTTTCCTGGCACGGCTTACCAACCCACACTCAGATTCAAACCAGTGCTCACCTGGTATAAATGGTGACATCAATGGCAATCAGAAGTCTCCAGAACGGTGGTGCAAGTTAATCAGCGAGGGGAGAGAGGGCATGTAGGTATCTAGTGCCCGGGCAGCAGAAAGACCCATCACTGGCAACACTGAGCATGATGGGGGTCTCTTCTAAGGGGATTTCATAGATGTCAGGGACCAGTGAATAGATCCTGCTCCTGGTCTTTGCATATGATCACTTGCTAGCTTGCTTCTGGCCATCCTCCATGGAGCAAGTGTTTGTGCACAGTGGAAGGAGGATAGCAGACATATCCTCCTTGTAGTCTTGCAGCAATTAAAATTTAGGTTTCTGTGTTGACTCTAACTCTCCCTTAGCTGGAGTCTGAAGCTGAGACTCATGTACTCATGTCTGGCTTCCTAAGAACAAGAACTAGGTAAGCCTCACCTTCTGCATTCCATAAGGAAGGACCTTCTGTGACATGTGGGACATGACCTGTGCTTGGAAAGACTGGTGAAATTATTATTATTATTATTATTATTATTATTATTATTATTACTATTATTCAGAAACATATTTAACATTCAAAGTACTGAAGTGCATTTCAGTCTGGACCCCAAAGGCATAGCTGGAAATCCAGGGTCTCGACATTTCTCTTCTTCTTCAATGGCATTGCTCAGTGAATCATTTCAAATCCATTAATGTTCTCAGAATGACAGGAGGAGAACAATCCTCCCAGTGAACACTCTTAGGGTACTGTGACCGAACACCATTTCCTTGAACTTTGCACCATTTTCTCATTTTTTCATATCCCATCAATTGCAATCCCTCCTTGAGGTCAAATATCTGTTTTTTTTTTTTTTTTTTTCCCTCTACTTCTTGACACAAAAGCCTATAGCAACGGCTTGTAGATACATGAATTACATACTTGTTAGTAACACTGTGTGGCTCCACGTTCAAGGGGTAACATGGAAAAAGTTGGCAATTTTTCTGAGTTTGTAAATCTAAAGAGGTAACTGCCTTCCAAACAGTTGGAGTGGGAACCGGGGCAGGAATCCTGGCTTTGAGATCTGGGCCACGCTAACTACCTGTGTTACCCTTATCAAGCTTTTTCAAGTGAAAAGTGTGTGTGTGTGTGTGTGTGTGTGTGTGTGTGTGTGTGTATGTGTGCCTATGTGCTTGTGTGTGTGTGCCTAAGTATGTGTGAGAATAGTGTGTGTGTGTGTGTGATGTCTTAAGCAAACTGTTTTTCTGTAGAAACACAATTGAATTTGAAAATTTAAATTAAACACATCTTCTGCAGGAGCACATCTGTTGCACAGAATGAAGCCCATTCCATCAATACCATTGCCTGCAGAGCAATGAAGCCATTCCTATCTAATCCCCAACACAGGAATGAGCATAACAGCCCAGCATTAAATATTAAGGTCCCTTTTTTTCTTCACATTTTGCTGTTTTCTTTCAGAGAACACAAAGAACACTGACATATTTTCGGGAGCTCAGGTGGATAGTTAATGGACTGGAGAAGCTTTCAACTCAACTGGAGCGATACGTAAAGAGAAAACTTAATTACACTCAGGATTCAGTGGGTTAACTGGATAATCAGGGAAGATGCTGTATCTCAGAGCATCTAGGATGCTACTGAATTTAAGATCCTTTAGTTTCATGCACCTCTAAGGGGGAAAAATATTGCCAATTAAACTACGCCATAGAGCTTTAAAACTTAAAAGTATTATTTTATGCTGATTGGAAAAGCTCTTTAATGTATATTTAGCCTGATCTACATATATTAAAATGAACATATAAATGAAATAAGTTGGCTGGGATGTTAATTCTTCCCATGACAACTCTTTATATGAGTCTTTGGCTTGGTTGGTCATCCTTGTAGTGATGACATCATCAAGAGCATATCCTCCTGATCTCTGGTCTTCTTTCCAAACCCTGAGCCCCACTCATATGCCCTAAGGAGGAAGCTCTCTTGGTCTCTTGAGTAAGAACTCAACATTCATATTCATCTCATTGTAAAAGCTTGTTGGATACAAGACCAAAGTATGCAATCAACTAATCTTGCCATTAGACTAGCAATCAGGTATATTAAAGTATGGGTAATGACCATGTCATTACTTAAACATTGTTTGATGATGGTTCAGGATGCCATCACTTATACAGCAGTAGGCTACTTGGTAATCCACTCCCTTTCCTTCTGGTCTCAGACAGTTACCATGAATAGAATAGTCTAAGGTATAACTCAGTGAATTAGATGCATGGATGAGGCAGCTGTGATGGTTTGTATTTGCTTGGCCCAGGGAATGGCACTATTAGGAGATGTGGCCTTGTTGGAATAGATGTGTCACTGTGGGTGTGGGCTTTAATACCCTCATCTTAGCTGCCCGGAAGCCAATCTTCCACTAACAGCCTTCAGATGAAGATGTAGAACTCTCAGCTCCGCCTGCATCATGTCTGCCTGGATGCTGCTGTGCTCCCACCTTGATTATAATGGACTGAACCTCTGAACCTGTAGTCAGCTCCAATTAAATATTGTCCTTTATAAGACTTGCCTTGGTCATGGTGTCTGTACACAGCAGAAAAAAACCATAACTAAAACAGTGCCTGTTATCTTAATAGTTAACTACTGTATGGAAATAAAGTAGAAGAGGCAATAATTACACCCAACAAGTAGCAAAATACAGTTCAATGAAGATCCTATCTAAATCACTTCTGTTTGCCTTTGATATACTGGTTCCTCATACCTCATCAGCCCTGGCACATGTCACATCACACGGTACATTTCTTATTCTGGTGGCTACTGTGACTTTCTTGAAAATAGCAGTCTTTGGTCTTTGTAACTTGAGTACATTGTAACATGTCCAGATCTTAGTGGACATTTGTGAAAAGGCTGTGGATGGAGAGAGCAGGACGGATAAGACTCAGAAACAGAGATGTGACAGCCAGCTTGAGGAGTGATGGAATCATGCTGTGTGAAGGATCTATGAAACAAGTCGGGGAAAGTTACCACCTCAGAGGAGCCGGTGTCAGGACACAGGGAGCCTCCAGAACAACCAGAAAGGATATTATTTCATCATTTGACACCTGATAAAGAGCTGTATATGACCCAGCATGGATGCTAAGTCACAGAAGAGAACATAGTAAGATGAATTGGTCAGAATTAACCACATACCAGGTGAGGTAATAGAGAGAATCTGACACACCAGCAGCTTCAGTGAAGCTGGTTGTTTTTCTCATTGTAGGTCTGTCCACTTGTTTACATGTGGTTTCCACTAGGAGTAATGATGGAGAGCAGGTTCCAGACACCGATTGCACGCCATTATTTCTTTAAGGAGATTGCATTCTGGTAGAGGAGAGATGGCTATGCATATTGTACATACATACATGTAAATTTGGATGTGTAAATATGGGCAATGTATATAAAGCAGAATATTCAGTTTTCAGCGTAATTCATGGAGAGTGCTATGAGCACTCCAATAAGAGAATAATCAATTTTACATGGATGGGTCAAACAGAATTCCACAGAGCCAGGATGATTTTTAAAATATTCATGAATAAGATAATTGTCTTCTATACAAGTGATTCCCACAGAAGAAAATGTGTTATCCCTTGTTAAAAAAAAAAATAAAGGATGGTAGTGAAGCAGTGAGTAGCTCCTGGAATTCACAGCCAATGTCTGCCATTGAAGCTGTTCTGGAAACTAGCAGTAAAAATAAATAGATATCCAGACAAACACAAAAGCCTGTCTTGTTTACCTTGGCTTAATGTACCATTTTCCAAACTTGTATGGCAGAAAGCTTATTAATGTCTTAATGCCTTTACACCTCTTACTATCTTGCACCTATTAAAACCATTTTAGAAACATGGTGGATAGCCTGGACCTGGTAGAGGTTATCAGAAGTTAAGGGGCCACAACGGTCTTTCTGGTTCTAACGATTTTTTTTTTTTTTTTTAGATTTCTCATGAGGACTGATTTTTGCCAGATGTGTCACATGGTGTATGGCTTTCAGTATCCAAAAGTCTGTTGACAGACACTAACAAATATGTAGCTTCTGTTTCAAAGGCTTACAACTTTGTGTGGGGATGTTACACTTGCCAAATGAGAATAATGTTTGCAGCATAAGTCAGAGGCCGTAACACACACATACACACACACACACACACACACACACACACACACACACACACACACACAAATACTGTATCTCAGAAGTGGGAGGACGAGTTCTAGGACATTTGGCTTGTGGCTTTCTTAGACTTTAGCTTTATCTGTAATTTTGGTGCCAATGCAGAAATCACTTGTCAAATTACCTGGAGATGTTTTCCTTTTAGCAGCTGAATATTTTCAAAGCCTGCAAGCAAAAAAGGACCCCTATTGTTCTAATGAAAAAGTTCAGCTTTAAGTGAGGAGTAACAGCCAAAGCTCACCAATAAACGGACTCTGAGTGTCTGCTGTGCTTGGAAGGGTTGGGATGACAGGTTTCTAAAAAAAAAAAAAAAAAAATGTAGATTAATACGCATCAATGATTGCCCATGAATGGGGTTCAGCGTAGTATTTCAATGCACATATGGGGTGCACTGATCAAATCTAGTCTCTTTCTGTCTACTTCTGACCCTCCCTCACCTCTTTCCAACTGATAGCAATCACTATTCTACCTGTCTTTGGTTAGTTGACCACCAGTAATGTGCACTGAGACAGGCCTGTCCAATATTTCTTCAATGTAAAATTTGAGATATTGACATCAGATTTCTAGGGATGTATTATATTTCATAAATTCCTAGGTGACAGGTAGATCTATATCTGCTGCTTGATTGGCTGAGAGCATCTTTGATATTGGACACCACCATTCTTCCCCTTGTAGATATTTATTTCCTTCCTTTCACTCCAAGAAGAAACCATGGCAAAGCACAGCAAACCCCTGTAAGCCCATGCTCAGATCATCACAAGGACTGCTTTGAACCAGAGAAGCAGTTCCAGGGCTGGCATAAATATGACATCTTCTGTGCGTATTTAGTAAAGAGAAGGTTTTGAGAGATACTTCTCCAGTGAATGAGTGAGGAGTAGATGGATGTCTTTTCCCTCACCTAGAGGAATATTCAGACTTGAGCCTTTTGACTGTTGTGGGGAGGATCAGTGGTGTTCTGAGGCTAGGCAGTATGCAGCCCTTGATTTCTAAATGCATCAGAAACCTGCTCAGATGCCACCGTGCTAAGTGCCCGGAATAGCTAGACCCGAAAACATTTCTTTTCACCTTTCTTTGCAAAGTGCTCCCCTCTGCAGACCTCTAGCCAAGCCCCTCTGTCTGGGAAAGGTGCCAAGAAGGAGGAGTCCACGGACAAAGCTTGGAAGGCATCTGAGAGTAATGAGAAAAACACATCTCACTGCACACATGGCTCCTTCTGCTCAGCTTTGCCTGTGTGAGCTTGTGCAAGAGACTGAAAAGCACATTCTTTAAAATCCGGGCCCTTAAAAGGAATGTATCTTGGGCTGAAATGTCAACTTGGCTCTGCCCCAAGTACAGGACAGTTTTTTATCTTTCCCAAATCCCTTTATTTATTCATTTTGGACATGACAAAACTCAGCCCCTTCCCCTCCACTCTGGAGATGGTTCATAGGACTGATGAAATTTCAAGCTGTCACTCAGCCAAACTGTATTTGATTTTTATCACAATGCAAATATTTTTAAAAATTGTATTTCTGTCCCCTCATTATTTTTTTTTTTAGAAAAGGCCTCCTTTGCAAATAAATCCACCTTAAAATCTTGTCTTATTCAGAACCAGTGGCATTAGCTATATCTAAGTAAGTCTTTCCTCTGGACCGGGGGGTCAGCTAAGTGACATTCATTTCTTTCACCTTTTAAAAGCCAGTCTAAGTGTCCACCTCTTCTGGCCTCAGCAGGCGGGGTCAGCAGCTGTGGGTGGCCAGAGCATGAGCTCATCGCCTTGCCTCATTGCCTGGCTTTCAGCTCCTCTTGCAGAACTGCCCCTTGCTGAGTTAAATCTGGGTTTCTGAAGCTTCATTCTTCAGTAATTTATTGTCATCATTGGAGCTGCTACACATCGTTCCTTTAAATGGATTCCAACTTTGTTTGAAAATTTGGCTTTACTCACTTCTGACCTTAGAGCAGGTCCCTTGAGTTTAATTGCCTGATGGTGCTTTAGAGTTGACCGGAAATTACTTTTTTCCCTCCTTCTTGCACTTGGAAAGATCCACTGTCTCTTCTATAGAGAGGGCTCTCACTGGGTTCTGTCACCTCTTATTGCAGAGTTTCAAAGTCACACTATGTGCCTCTGAGCAAGTGAAAACAACCATCCATCAGGTGGCTTTCAGAAAGAAATGACTTTTGCCAAAAAAACCCCCACAAACAAACAAACAAAAAAACCCTACTACATATTTGCTATATGCAAGGCACATGAAAGGGGGCCCTCCAACGAGAACAAAAGTTGCAGCTGTTCGTTCCTTTGCTTGAGTCTTCTATGTCGTATGAATACAGGATAAGCATGGAGTAAGGCATGGGGAAAGTGGGGTAGCTGCATCTCTATGTTGGTCACTGTGTCTTCTGATGGTGAAAATGGCCATGTTTAAACATCCTTGAGACAGAAGTTAAGCTACTGTTACTCTACTGGAGATGAAAGTACCAATTGCCGCACATGCATGGTAATAAAGGGTCTGTATCCTCCAAAGACCATGGTTTCATAGTCACCTTGTGATTCTGACCTCTTCCCACCCTTTCTGGGCTTTTCTTGATGATTATGGGAAGCAATAAGCACAAAGTGAGGTCCAGTCTATCATGGTTGTAGGAGGTGGGTTACTTTACCCCAATGAACACATTCCCAATCTCATAAGTATTCATGAAACTGTATTTTAAAGCCCACACTGTAGATCCCACCTGGCTGCTTCCTTTCTTAGGACAGCCCACTCCAGTCTTTCCTTGATGTGCATGATTTGTGTTGCTAAATAAAATTCTGCTTGACAGGCTGTGCCTCTCAACTAAATTCTTTCCCTCGAGTAGAAAAGAACTGAAAGAACCCATGCCCTACCCCAGACCCTCAGACAACACATGGCTATCCAATGTCTCCTGAGCATCCGACCTGGCTAAAGCCATTTTCAGGGCACGAATAGGAAGAGGATCCAGAGAAGAATCTCTCATTATAGCCTCAAGGGACTTTACAGTCAAATAAGGGGGAAGATGTTCATGCAGAACAGAAAACATTATTCCAGGGCGGGGCATGTTCTGGAGATTGCGAGTTGGGGTGTCTGTCACTGTCTAGAAAGCCACAGCCCTCGGTTTCTTCTGTGTGAGGGTAAGGTGGTTCTAGGGGTGTTACTGGGCTTCTTGAAACTCTCAATTTATAGCCACTACTGACAGAGATGACCAAAACAGAGAGCCGAAACCCAGCCCAACAAAACAGCAACAAAATAACAGCAGCAACAACCAAACAGCACAACTCCTTAGTTTCTGGATATAGGGACTATGTTTCCTTCTTGTAACTTGTTTTGTTCTTGTAACTTTCTCTAAACCAGATTCTAGCCATCTCTGCTTTCTTTGTTCCTAAGTGACTTTGATTTTCAATACAGTTACAAGTGTCTTGGGTCTTTTAATGTAATGAAATAGCTTTTAAATAAGGGCAGAGACACTGAGAAAGAGGCCATGACAGATTTTCACCTTTTCTCCCTAGCCATTAGCCACTAGTCCTTGCTTGTGTGACCACTTGAGTGTTCCTGGTTGGGGAGAGGAGGGCAGGAGGCACATCTCCAGGAGATGGGGAGGGATTTTCAGAAGCTGAATTCTGAAATCTGAGTGTTGGATTCCTTTGGGTTTTCTGTAGAAACAGCTTTGTGTCCTTGTGCCCAGTGGTAGGCTGTCATAATTTCAGTTCTCTTTGATCTCGGAGTAGGTGGGAATTGCCAGGTGGGAGGGATGCTGGTGCTGTCCTGGAAATGTCCTCTGAAGATGTCCTCTGAAGATTTTCATCTTTTCTCTCTGTTTCAGCTTTTCTGCTGCATGTACGTGCACATACCACTACCCCCTCTATCCTTCACCCTCCATTACCCATATCCACAGAGAGGGAGAGAAAGGGGGAGAGAGGGAAAGAGGGAGAAAAAGAGGGGTGGGAGAGGGACAGAAGGGAGAGAAAGAAGGGAAGAGAGGGAAAGGGGGAGAGAGGGGAAGGGGAGAAAAGGAGAGAGACAGAGAGAAAAAAGGATCTGTGTGAGGTATTCAGCATAACACAAGGTGGCTATTTTGTAAGAACATGCAGCATTGTATATGGCAAAGTTCTGACCTGGGGAGGGGAAGCTTTTCTCTTAGTTCTTATTTTAATCCAGTGGACCTGGATAAGTTACTTCCCTCTTTGAATTTTGTGTTTCTCCACTGTACTACTTGATGCTTAACAATATAATTTTAAAAATCTGTCTGTCTATGATTCCAAGTACCTTTCATTCCATCATTTTGATGTACTCTAGTATGATGCAGGGATTATAAATTGATTATCTACCAGATTTTAATTTCTCTGGCCTTGTGGTAGACAGTGAATAGAGACTTTACTATGAAAAATCATGTCTTGTAGACTATCCAGTACCAAAGCTGAAAGGTAAGCCCAAATATGTGTCTCATAATTAACTACTTCATGAAAATCATGGGATTCAGAGTACAGCATGTCACATGACTGGGACATGGAAGAAAGACAATGAGGAACCATGGTCACTATAATAAATTTCCATGTCTAAATTATAATTTATATAGATACATAATTTATACAATATAAAACTTGTGATTAGTCCAGGGACCAATTTGCCAGGATTAGTTCACAGGGTTGGCATGGAGGACAGCTGATCACCTTTTTCCAAGCTGAAAAATAGGGAAGAACATTTTCCTTTAATATTATTTCTCCTTGAGGAACTTCTATGTGCCCCAGAGTGAAACACACCAAGGAGAATCATTTAATATCCACTTAATCCAAACCCCAAAGGTTGTTAAGTCTAGCTGGAGACCAGGTGACACCCAAAGAATATACATGTATGCCTTCTTCAGAATGATTCTCAACTCTCACTTTCAGATGTTGGATTATACATACTATGAACTTGAGAACATGCAAATAAATATTTCTATGTATAATGTAAAAGTCAAGAATGGTTGCCCAAGTCAACAGCCTAATTATGTGATTACTGAAGACTAGAGTCAAAATGTAGTTCTTGGAGGTGACTATGTCTCATTCAGTCAGGTTACCTCAGCCATCTCATTCTCCTTCTGTTTTACGCCCACATGACCCTTCCTGGAAACTTATTTGAAGTCTCTTACATTTGAGATAGTTCTAGTGTGGCTTCTCTGCCCTTATGAATCATATATCTATCAATCCACCCATCTACCCACTCATCCATCTCTCCATCCATCCATCCATCCATCCATCCATCCATCCATCCTTCCATCCCACTCATTAATCCCTCAATACATTAAGCACTCACATCCTGAGCCTTTACTCTCTGCAAGGTCCTAATCTAGGAGATGCAGATAAGACAGTAAGATGGCTGATTACGTATGTCTGGCGTAATGGGAAGCAAACTGACAAGAACCAGGCAATGCCATCAGAGGTCAGACTCAAAGCCAGGAAAGCTAGTTAGATACCATGAGTGAGAATAACGTTCATCTTACACCCCTCTTACTCAAGCTTTGACTGTAACTATAATCGACTAAGTTGTGGAGGCTTCTAGTATCCTTTGAATGTTTAAACCAGTTTGAGATGGGTTATTTTATTCATTGTTGGACATGCTTTACTAGATGAAGAGGCAGCACTTGTGTAGCTGTTAAGAGCTTGGCTGGGATAAATAAGAAACATGGATCTAGAAGGGCAGAATACTTGGGTTTGAATTCTGTCATCATCTACCAATTATAGGATTTCCTGTGCCTCATTTTCTTCACTTATAAAATGGGAATAACACTTCTTCCTCATAGTAAGACAGATAGGTACCCAGAAAGAAATTATGACTAAGAACATGGAAATTCTTAGAAGGGTGCTTGACACACTGTAAATACCATATTAACAAAAGGTTGAAAATGGCTTAAAACAACAACAACCATTGGTTGTTATTCTATAAGAGCTAAAAGAATCCCTTCTGGCTGCTAACTCAATGGCAGTATGGGACTGGATATTGGTAATACCTAATACCATCATGACACCTGAGAGAGTTCTCAGTATTAACTGTGAGAATTTTTTTTGAAAAGAAATGCAAATATTTTGTGAATGTATACAATTTGTTTTCCAGTGGCTCCACAGATCAGCTTCAGGTCAATTCTGTGTAGCTCATCTATTATAGCGTTGATGGAACAGCGTCCTATTAGTCACTTCCTCTAACCAATCAGGTTTGCAAGGTCCTCAAAATGTCCCCTTCCTCCCTCCCTCCCTCCCTCCCTCCCTCCCTCCCTCCCTCCCTCCCTTCCTTCCTTCCTCACTGGGTCACATGCTCTTGACTCCTTAAGTAGTCCATATTATTGGTACCATTTTGAACCTTCTCCCCAGCTTCAGACTTGATGGTGATCTCAGTCACTCCATTGTTCCTGTTCCCTATACCCAGTGAGTCGCAGAGAGCAGCAATCAGTTTTCATTGCTATTACAGGATACCTGATATGAACAATGTAAGAAGAAAGATTTATTCTGGCTCATGGTTTTAGGGGTCTCAATACATGATGGTGGGGAGGGAATGGCAGGGAAAAATGGATCAAATCATGAGAGTCTAGAAGTGGAACAAGAATGCATGTAGTGTGAACTGGGTTTCTGCTTCTCTATTTATTTCAGCTTTGCTCAGTGATATTACTTAGTGTTGTCACATTCAGGGTGGGTTCTCCCACCTCAGCTCCTCTTCCTTGGAAATGTCTTCTAAGGTGCATTCAAAAGTGTGTTTAAATTGTCTCTTGGCCACCTATCAATCCAGCCAAGACTAACCATCACACAAGACTTAGGGTCTCACTTCCTAATTGTTCTAGCCTGTTTCCTGTTCTCCACTCCCACTGTTCCTGTAAGGAGAATGTGGCTTTTCTGCTTCCAGAGATGGCCTTGGGAAATCCCTTCTCAGCCTTATGGCCAGATAGATCATGATAAAACAGATTGATAATGTTCTTCCAAGAGCTGAAAGTTAGCAGGATGTTTTATTTTCCTATACACATTAAAACCTCACATTCTTATCCTGGATTCTCAGGACTTAATTGTGATGAGTTTTTAACACCCATCTCTCAGAACTTCTTTTTGGATTTTCCATATCTTGGTCCTTTGCTTTGAAGCTCTGTTCATGCTATGCTCACCATCAGACATGCCCACTCCTCTGTGATGGTGAAGAAGGTAGGTGCCTGCACCAGGATGCATGACTTTGTATATTAGCTTCATAATCTGAGGGATTTCTGATGTTAAGTAAATTACCTCTTGATTTCATTTCTCTTTAACCTGTAAATGGCATGAACAATTATACCTACCTCATGTAACAGGGTGAAAATTGCAGAGGTTTTCACACAGAGGACTGAGAAAACCATCTGATCTCCACCGAGTACCTAGTACTTATTAGTTGTTAGTACTCTCACTAAAATACCTAGTCCATGCTAGTTGTTAGTACTTGCATTGATCTTCTCCATCTTTCTCTTTGTATCCAGAATATACTCAGGAGAACTCTGGCAAGTCCTTCATCAATTAGTTCTTCAGTAGTCAAGACTGAGTTCAACATTGGATCTTTCCATAGGATTGTCCTTGAAGGCCTGTGGCATGTTTGCTTTCTTTTCATTGTTATCCTGTTTGTGTTAATAAACTGTCTGTTATCAGAAGGAAAATATCTAAATGTCTTCTTTAGCACTCAGAATGATGATTAATATGAAATATATGCTCAAGAGCTTTTTAATAAATGAATCTATGATTCCTTACAACTTTTCTTCAAAACTGTAATAAACTAAAATTTGTGGTCAACTGCAAACACTCAACTCAGATGCTCATGTGGGGTCAAGAGATTCCTGTAAGTCCCCTAGACAAGGAGTAAGGGAAGATTCTGATTCATCAGAAAAGCACCCAGCATTGTTGTTCTGCGTATATATTCACTCACCCACTACCACCCAAAGCCACCTACGATAGTGAGGATGCTTTAGGCAACCAGTGAGAACCCTTATCCCGCTGTCTTAAACAAGAAGGAATTTTATTTTATTTTAGTTTTTATTTATTATTCTAGACAAGAGGTTTGAAGATAGGATTCTTCCTAGCTAGTAAGTTCAGGCACTTGGCTTTATAATACAGAACACAGACTCTTCTCATTCTCCCATTTCTTGCTGTAGGATCTGGCATTATCTTCAGTTTGTTCCTCTCAAGACAGCCTCACAGCAGTTCTTAAGACAGAGAAAGAGAAGATGTGTTTATTCCTCTCAGAAAGAAAACACTTTACCCAGTAACTCCAGTAGATTTTATCTTATATATCTGGTCACAAACTGGATACAAGACGGTATATAGGAGACACTAGCAAAGGATAGTGCAGTCTTCATGTTAGGTTTAACCAATAAGGATTTATTTGCATCTAGAGGAGGAAAAATAAGCACTGGAATAAAATCAAGGTTTTCTAAGCATGAGAGAAGAGGAAGGCCACTAGGTAGGTAATTGCAGATATCTGCTTCAGAAGCTCTCATAAAAGGGAGAGAGATGGTTCCACATTATCTGCAAAGACATCATACCTATTGAAATTTTATGTTAAAGACAAATAAAAAACATCATATTTACATGTAAATCGAACTATGATCCAAATGTGAGCTAGCCTTTAGGTGAAAAAAGAAAAAAAAACTCTGCATTTGTCATAGAGGTTTTCCAGCTCAGCACTTCCCAACTCTTGAAAATTATTCAGTCATTTGAGCCTTCAGGGTAATTGCTTATGATCAGAGATAAACAAACACATTTGCGCACATAAAGCCTACTTTTACCCATTATAAAGGCATAGCACTAAAGCTCTCAGCCCTGGTGGGTCTTCTGATTACACATGAGCTAACCCTTCTGTGCTTTCATTGTCTATTAGAAATAAACAAAACCAACCCAAGAATATCATTGAAACACTGAAGCCCTGGATGACTAAACTTTCTCTGTCTCCCCAGCACAGTACCTCCTCTCCCTGGGAGTCCTTTGATTTGTAGCCACCTACAAAGTGTAGATACACTTTCAAGCTATGAGACACATTGTGTCTTTATTTTTGTTCTTTGACCTTTCATCTCTGTATGTCTGTACTTTTTATTCATCCTTCAAGGCCTGAGGCGATGTTGTATTTATAAGGAGGTTGATGGATATGATCAAATTATGAATTTTCAAAGAATAAATTAAAAATAGTTTTTAAAAAACAAAGTAGTAATTTTTAGGCTTCCCCAGGTAGGTCATATGCTTTTTACGTGCATTCAGCCCCAGCATCCAAGTACCCCTCTACTAGAACCATCATTGTGTCTTGCTGTAATAACTCAACATCCTAGAAAGTAGGTATCTGAACCAGCCAAATGGCTTTGTAACTATCTGCTGTGTTTCTTGCCTGAACCAGAAACATAATGTGGTAGAGAGGGCTAGCAAGTGGTTTTATATATACTCTTATAGTTTTCTTAATAAGTCTGAGATAACTCAGAGGATGTGTTACTTATTGCCCTCTTTTAAGACACATCCCGATTTGAGTCATAATCTGATCATTTATGAACAGATTAGCTACTTGCAAATGGGCACATTCCTGCATATTTACCTTGACATATATGTACTAATGGCAGAGAGAACCATTAGTGAATTCATTATTTTTGAATTCAACTTGCACTGCTACAGCAAAGGTTAATTATTGATTTGTTTTATTCTGTGATTAAAGCCATTAGCTACTATTAGCAAATGATGATGCTTATGCATGTTTGAATATCAGCGGGCTTGCTTTTCATAGCAGGGTCCCAGGCTAAATGATTGCTCTATGGGACTGAAATCTACAATGGGGGTTCACAGAGTCACTGAAAGTAACCAGTGGTTTGTCCTTGTGATAGAAGAATAAACAGAATCTGATTGCTTCCACTAATTATTCTTCTTGAGCAGATACTGACCGGAATTTACCTTTAATTAAATCTGGCCTCTGTCCCCATCTGGTTTTGAATGACCAGACTTCTGATCAGGAAATAAAGAGTCCGAGAGGGCTGCTATCTCCAAGTACTGCAGACCCCGATTTTAAAAATGGGAAGTAGATTAGACTTTTGCTTTCTGAAATGGTTGGAAATGCAGCCGAAAGCCCAGAGCTTGGCTTTATCTGGGCATAGTTCTGCTGATGAATAGAAGGCATTGCATGTTGACAACCTCTCTGTGTAGGTCATACATTTTCTGGCTTCTCCCTTACTGGGGGAAGGTTGACCTGAATCTACCTGGCACCCCTGCTATTGAGTTTCTGGATGCCAATGTTCAAGGGGCAGCTCCCCCCACCTTTGTGAGTTGGATGTCAAAGGCTTGACATTCTGGAGTCACCAGTGGCTTGAGATGGCATGAGGGCTTTCCTCAGCCTGTTCTTTGATAGTCTTAAGTCATTTCTAGTCTTGTCTCTGACTATAACAGCAGAATAGGGAAAGAGGCAGGAAGATTTCATGGGAGGCTTTCTGGATTTGGTTTAGAGGAGTATCTGTTGTTTCTTTCTGTCTTCTCGCTGGCCAGGACTTACATAGACAGAACTGTATACAGAAGTGGGAAATGTAGCCTGACAGTCCAGTTTGACAAAGGGAGAATCAATTTGGAAAGTCACTTGGCTAGGGTGGGTTGTAGTCTCTTTTACTCTTTAAAACCTGGACCACTTTCTCAGTCTGTCATTTCTTTCTATGATGTTAGAGGAACCACCCATCCCAGATAAGCTCACCTGAATGGTCCTTAGATTTCTCCAGAAAGCACAGAGACAAGAGCTTGAGAGTAGTGACAACTCCCAGTCTCAGCTCTAGCAGTTCTAACACAGAGGGGGCCATGGTAAACATTTGCTGAGTGAATGACTGTCCAACTGAATGATTTTTGGTGAACCGAAGGCTCCTGTCACCTGGCTTTGACATATATTCCTTTTAGAAGGCTCATCTCTTTACCCTTTTCACAAGCCTTTCCGATGGTTATCTACAGTTCATCTTTCCTTTCGAGACGGTTCAATTAAGACACCTCAAAATGAGTCCATGAGTTGAAGGAACAGCCGGCTGCACTCTGATTAACTTCCTATTCATCAGTCACGGAGATGTATGATGAGAATTACCAGGGCAGGCAGGAAGGAGGGCAGCCAGGCTGGAAGGAGGGAGGTGGCAGCTGAGAGATCAGAATTTGAGGGTATAAAGAAGATGGAAGAAGATGACAGGAAAGGGATCCAAGTTCCTAAGAGAAGCCCCAGCACATCACTTGAGATATGAGGTCTTCTTGGAAATGTATTTTAGATGCCTTTGTAATTCAGTATCTGACTCTAAAGTTGTATTGAACTTTCTTGCAGCATAAAAGGAAAACATAAATTAGACAGTAGAGAAGGCTGGTACCTTTCAGGCTTCACTGCAGTTTTAGCAGTTTTGTACTGTGGCCTCTTCAAGTCATGTGACACGCCCCAGCATTACCTTTAAAGGATCAGTGATGGTGTTTCTCATACCAAGAGGCTATAGCTCTCTGGGTGAGAAGTGGACATCTTTTCAGGGTAATGTTTGGATTTTGGGGACGATGTCATGTCCATGCTCCCTTAGGATGCTAATTTTTTTGGTTTGCTGGTACCTAGCATTTCTTGATTTGTGGCTATATCACCCCATCTCCACCTTCCTCTTTACAAGGTCTTCTACTTACGTGCAGTCTATCTTTGTGACAGAATTTTCTAGTTTAACCAGGACATGTTTACAGGATTTGGGCTACTCTAATGACCCGACCTTAACTGTCTGTCTGCAAAGCCTTTATCTCCAAAGAAAGTCACATTCATTGGATCTGAGGAATTGGATGTCAGTATCTTTTCTGAAGAGGGACACAATCCTACTCACACCCATTACCAAAGGTATGCTGGAAATACTCAGCCCCATGATTCTGAAATATACCCCTTCCTCTATGCCCAGTGCCCTTCATCCTGGTGCTTCTTGCTAGGTTTTCTTTATAGAATGTCTTCTGATCAGTTCCCTCAAACATGGAGAAACTCAGCTCATCTCTTCCTTCTTTCTAGTCTGCTCCTTGTGCTGTGGTCTCTGAACCAGGAAACACTCCCATCAGCTTTATGGTATAACATTCTTCCTCTGTCTTACCCTGGCAGTTTCCTTCTCCCAGAGCATTTGCCTGGAGTTTTACATCAGTTTCCTTGACACCCACCCTGCTCAGTTAGGATCCAGCTGTACATGTGACACACTGATCTTTTTACAGTGCAATTTGCTCGTGATCTTAATCTCAGAGCACCATAGTGTTTCCCTCTCTTGCTTTTGGAATACATCAAACAGTCCACAGCATGTTTTTCATGTCCTCTATGGTCTGTCTCATTTTTACAATTGCTTTGAGTTATAGAAGTGGAAAGTTCCCCAGATCTGCTTTCTCTTGCTTTTCCAGGGACCATTCCACATGCAATTCCACTTACAGGAAGGTTCCCCCAACCCCTGCCACCTTCATTTTCATTCCGTAGCTGATGAAAGTTCACAAATTAGATCTATATCTTCTGTCAAAGCTCTCTTCAAGTCACCAGAATATTCTAATATTTCCTTGTCAGTCCCAGGGACCAGTGGGAACTGAACTTCCCTTATTATTTCCTCACGATGTCTAACCCAGTGGCCAGCATCAGAGCCTGCTTCATGGTCAGGAGAGCGGATTAGCAGCAAAAGGCTGTATTCAAGGAGTACACACTGCACCTGGGGTTTGATGCTGTGTAGTGGTTGACCTGCTAGCCACGAAGTCATGTAGGTGGTAATAGTGCACGTGGTGGGGGCCCATCATCTTACCAAATTATCAGGGATGGAGTCTTTAATGTTTACACATGTCTACTCTCCTTGTTTGACCTGGAAATTTCTGCCCCTTCCTTTGCTTGGTAAGAACCTCCATAAAGGGATGGCACAGTGCCTTGTGGCGGCGATCAAAACATCAAAAGAGTTTGGCCTCATCTCTTAGTGTTCCTAAGGTAGTTACATTCTAACAGGAAGAAGCTATCTTCTGGCATTTGGTAAATGTGCTGAAGTCCCAAGAGGTGAAGAGACAGAGTTAGGAAAAGAAGAACTGTTTCTGCTTCTGAAAAAATGAACCTCACATTTTTATGTGGCAAGAGGCCCCACCCATCACACAAGTTATGTAGTTGACCCTGCCTGACACACAAGCTCAAAGATAGTTGAGTTTCAATATTTCCAATTATCTCTTTAACCCACCCATACCCATAAAGCTTCCCTTCCCTTTCCAGTTCACAGAACCCACTCAGAACCAAGATCCAAGACTATTTAACAGTGCCTTGTTTGTTTGGTTCATGTAATCTAAGTGCCCAGGGGAGGGTTTGGCACTGAGCGGGAGGACTTCCAACTGTTATATGATGAATACAGGAATCAATTAAAAAGTAGAAAAGCTAGTCTTGAAAATACTCTGTTGTAACTTCTGAAGGTTGTTAAAATGCCTGTGAGGTATGCCACTGAGAAGTAACCTTGGGGATTATTGAATCAATTCTGACCTGTGGCTTTTGCCAGGAGTTGGTCAGAGCCCTGGGCTAATCTGTATGGGTAGGTATGTCCATACCATCTCTACCCTTCACCTTAGGAGAGGCTAGTTGCAGGCTGAGGATGCATAGCTGGAGAACCAGAGAGATTTAAAAGATGGAAAGGTGCTATTAGAGAATTTGAATGACCAGGAGGCAGAGTTTAGTATTGGAAGTGTAGATAAGCTAGGTCTTCAGTGATGTTTGTTGCAAGGCATATTAGCAACAGTGCTGCTGAAAGAGCCAGCAGTGTGGTCCAGTAGTTCCCTTCAGGAGGGCAGGGTGTGCAGAAAGAATGCCATATGCTTTCAGTTTCACTCTTCTGCCTTAGTTTACCTAATAAGCTATAAAATCTAGGAGGTTTCCTGTAGTACATGAGAAATGTTTCTTAATAAGTGCATGGATGGGGTGCCTGGCCTCTGGCTGGTTTGGATCATGCCACTTTTACTGTCCTAACTCTTGGTACAGACTAGAAACTCCGCTGGGCTAAATCAGTTCTGCATTTTGTTTTGGTCCATTTGGGTTGGAGTAGTAAAAGAAAATACCAGAAACAGAGTAGCTTGTATCATTATTTATTCTTTGAAGCTGGGAAATCTAAGACCAAGCTGCTAGCAGATTTAGTGTCTGGTAAGGGTTCACTCTTCGCTTCTTAGATGGTGCGTCCTGTGTGGCATCATGTGGTGAAAGGAGCAAGCTAATTAATGCTCTGGGGCATCTTTATGAAGGTACTAATCTGATTTACCTAGGCTCTGCTCTCATCACCTGATTGTCTCCTAAAATCCACCTCTTAATCCCATCATTTTAGAAAAGAGGATTCAAAACATGAGTTTGGGTAAAACACAAACACTCAGACACTACATCACCTTCAAGGACCTGTATTACTCAACCTAGCTTTTTATCCAAGCAGACACAGAACCCATGCCTCCTTATCACTGAAAGGTTGCATTCTTGATGCTCCGGTGCCTCTTATTGCTGGTCAACATAGAAATCCATAGCTACCATGCATCTGAGAGTAGACACCACTCTATTCTGGTGAGAATGTGCCTGAAATCACACTTAGGAACTGTCACTAAAGTGCTGCAAAGTTGTAGTTTTGTGCAAGTTGTTTCAGAGCAAAAAGGTATGTATGGCAAGTATGGTTTGTCAGGGATCATAGACATGGAGGGCAGGCCTGGGAAAGTGAGGGGTTCTTTGTAATTATGATACCATTGGCATTGGTGGCTCTTAGAAGGAGTAGTGAGGCTGCATTTTGATGACCATAGCTGCCAAAAATCAACAGAAAGTAACAGTACAGATGTTTTTCCATCTATTTTCTTGATTAACAAGATTAATTTAGAGGCTGTGGTAATTTGGAGGTTCCTTCTGAGGATTTTCTGAGCCAACACAAAGGCAGTCTTCCTAAAGGTTCTCCTGCATAAGGCATGAGTGCAGGGTGGGTGCTGAGGCAGCTCATTCTAGCAAGAGGCAGAATGACTCTCATGCATGACTTGGACTTCAAAGCTCTCCAATAGCTTTAGCAAGCTGCTTTGAAGACTATACTCTTGTCTGGGGCTTTTCTTTCTCTTCTTTCAGTTATATCAGATCCAGGACAGGATTGCTCCATTTATCTGTTTTCTCCTGCAGATCTTTTGCATGTTTCACTCTGGTTTGATGCCTGCTTCACACAAACACAAACAAATGCATTCTTGCTATCCATTCCATTTATCTTCTGGTCTATGCAAATGACATTTTATGTTTCATGTTAGTGACTGATGATATTAAATGTCTCCTAGAGGAGGTATGGTCATAGAAGGGAAACTTCAAAAGCAGTTTGGGATTTCTGTGAAAACCATGGAAACTGACATAGGTTCACATTCAGGATCCAAAGAGGGTCTGGTACAGAAGCCTAATCACCAGTGACAAAGTGTGTCTAATGTAGCCTCTATCACTTAGTGAAATGCAGAAAGAAATAACACAGAGGCATAGATGTGGCAGTGATTGAGAATGGTAGACACTAGACACTCATCATTTTCCAAACACTCCAGAAGTTCCAAGAGTTTAAGTACAACCTTAATGGGGCATAGACACATCTTAAAAATGACAGCTATCCTGGTTAGTTGATGACCTGAGTCAGGTTAAATGTGATTTAGAGAAATAAGGTGACATGTATGACTTAGGTCTCAGTGTTCTGGAGAGTCTACTGACCATGTACATTCATATAAGATCGAGAAGGAAGGCTCTCCAAGCTTGGTGGGGCAGGACATAGTACAAGCACACATGCTTTCTAGAATGAGAACTGTGTCAGGAATTGGCAGTCAAAAAAACAGAGTATGACACAGGACTCTGTTTCTTTACAGAAAAAGTGAAATCTGAGGAAGACAAGAGTTCTTTGAGGTTGAGAATATTAATCAAGTCCCCAAACACAACAGGACTTACTTTCACCATGGCAGATACTAGATATTAGTGTCTGTTTCTGCAAAGAAGGCTCAAAAGCACTAGGGTAGGTCTCACCACTGGGTGCTGTGGCAGTCATTAAAGTCTAAATAAGGTTAGATGTATTGTCCAGTGAAATGTGGAAGAACATGAGACATTTCTTCTCAAGCTTCTCAATTGCACGGTTAATGACAATAGATTGGGTGTTGCTCCAAGAATGTCTAAGGATAGAAGAGAAAGCAGCCTGCACTCATGAGCAACAGCTTGAGACTTCCCAAATTCCATAACCAACTTGTATGTTTTGTTCATTTATTGAATGACAAAATATTTGCAAATAATATAATAGAACTATCTAACAGAGAGGTCACATTTCAACCCATCCAACTTTTTCAGTGCCATAAATATTACCCATAATACCAACAGCCAGGCAATCTTTTCTAGACTTTTACAAAGAAAAGTCAAAGAGATGCATGAATAAAACATAGTGTAGAACTATGAAAGTATGTGCATCAGTACAGGCTGTTCCATCTCTACCTCAGAATACACAAAGCAGGACTTTACCACTGGCCAGGATCGAGTAAAGTAGACCAGATATATATAGCATTCTTCCTGAAAAGAAGGGGAGAAGCACAGAATTGTAGTTTTCAGACACTGGCCAACAGGTAGTCTGGGATACTGACCTTGAGTGAAAAGAAGTGTTGAAGGCAGTGTTATGACTGTCAGGCTCCTGCCACAATTGTAGAGAGAGGAGGTTCTCAAAGATGGTAAAAATGTCTGGAGTTGAGGAGGTAGAATTCAGACTTTGTAGACACTAAGACAACTGATATATTTAGAAGAATCCGAGGGAAGCTGGGATAGCATAAAACTGAGAAATCACGTGGAAGGAGAGTTTGAGAGTCATCTAGGGCATTCTCCTCAGGGGCCTAGCATAGTAAGGTCTACATATGGCTCCAAACAGAAGCATTGGAGAGAGTGGACGGGATGAACTTTGATCACAAGGAGTCAAATATAGATAGTATTCTTGTCAGAGTGTAGAAACATCACAATATGTAGGCATCAAATAGAACACTCAGCTTGTCAAATACCTAGTTATTTCCTTGGCATACCCAGACTGTCTCTTGCTTAAGCTGCCTGGCTCTGCCTGAAAGAGAGAGAGCCTCAAAAGGAACAAGTTGTTCCTAAATAACTTAACCAGGTCTCCACAAAATGCTTAAGAATGTTAAATATATATATATATATATATATATACATATATATATATGTATATATATATGTATATATATATCAAGTATAAAGCAAGGCAAAATTTACATTTTCAGCAACTTAACCTCTATATTATCTTGTATTTAAGTAAAAAGAAAATCATGACCACAGTTAAGAAATCAGTGGATCAATTAACCAATAAATAAATCAGATCACAATGAAGAAATCCATTAATCAGACAATCAATATAAACAGACCCAGAAACAACAGATTACAGAATGAATGAGGTGCCAAGGATAGTTATTAGAGATCCATCTACCACTGGGTGCAGCCAGGTCATCCAGGATGCAAGAAAAGCTCTGGATTTGAGCCTCAGCCTCACTACCAAGGAGTGAATAATGTATATATATAATCATGTCACATGGTTAAGAAGAGTAAAGATTATTTAAAAAAGGCCTTTGAGCCAAATCAAGCCTGGAGCCTGCTTTTTAAAATTTTTATTTTTCTTTATATTACATCCCCCACTTTTCTCATTTTTCTTTTATTTTTGAGATTAATATGATTACATAATTTCTTCCCTCCTTCTAAACTCTTCCATATATCTCTCCTTGTTCTGTTTCAGATTCATGCCCTCTCTCTCTTTTAATTGTTGTTGCATGTATATATGGGTATATATGATACATATGCGTATGCACACACATATATGTTTATACACGTATATTCCCAAACATAACCTGCTCATTCTTAACATGCACTCAATGAGCATCCTTAGACAAACAGTTGGAGTCTGCTTTCATATGATAAAGAACAATGAACAATGACTCATCCTCTTCCTCCTCCTTCCTCCTACTCGGCTTTCTCTTCCTTCTATATTTAAAAAAAGAGTCATGAGAGAAAGTGTGATAAAACACATTTATTTATAAATCGAGCTTGGTGATATGGGCTCATAGTAAATATAACTGCAGAAGAGAAGGCAACAGTACTTGAAGACAGAATCACACCCAGTACCCACAATGTAACACAACAACACAGTGGCTGAGAAAAGTCTCTGAACACCATCAAAGGTGTGATGACTTGAAGGAGCTATCACACAAATGGCTGGAGCCTCTGAAAGATGTGAATCCCAGAAAAGTATTTTAAAATAACAACAACAACAACAACAACAATAATAATAAACCTTATTAAGTTTGATTAAGGAAAAAAGTAAGGAGACAGTTTCAAGAATATTAATGAATCATAAATCCAGAGAATACCAAGAAAACTATACCACAGTGCATAAAATCAAGTATTCAGAACCAGTAACAAAGAATGTCATTTTTTTGTGGTCTTGAAAATCAATGTAGAAGAATATCTTTAAGATAGCAAGAGACAAAAGGCTCATTACCTACAAAGAACTCAAATTAAACTGGAATAGACTTCTTAGTGGGAACAATTCAATCTAAATCACAGTAACTCGATATTTTTCAAGTAGTAAAATGAAAAAAAGATCAGCTTAGACTTATATACCCTGCAATAATTTGTTTCCAAAATGAAGTCCGGATACTTATGTAGGCACACAAAAGTCTGACTGGAGAGGAGAGACATCATCGCTAGCAGAATTACTGCTGTGTAAAAAAGTCCGCCAGGCAAATATGCAGCTTGGTCTTCATGTGGGTCTCAGGGGGGGTCTCTAGCAATCAGAACGGCGGCTGTCTCTGACTCTGTTGCCTGCCTTTGGATCTTCTTCCTCTAACCGGACTGCCTAGTCTGGCCTCAGTGGGAGAAGATACAGCCAGTCCTGTTGTGACTTGATGTCCCAGAATGGGGTGATACCCAAGAGGGCACTTCTCCTTATTCTGAAGATAAGGAGAATGGGGAAGTGGGGGAGGGGTGTGTGAGGGTGGGACTGGGAAGGAGAGGAGGGAGCAGCTATTGTGATCAGGATGTATAGTGAATGGATTAATAAATTAATTGGAAAAAAACATCCTCCAGGTAATTTTCAAAATCTGAATCTACAAACAGCAATGAAGACAATAGGAAGTGAAAACTGTGTAGACATGATGAAAAGGCTTCTTATTATTTAAAACATAGTTTTAAAGAGTAACTGGTTGATGTAAAAGCAATGAACAATATGGGGCGGCAGGGGATGGGAAGGTTATAATGTAGACATAAATAGTACCACACCCAGGAGTGGAGGGAGACATTCTTACATTATCTGTAAAGTAAATGAAGTGATAATGTCACTCGAAGGCTGTAACAAATTAAGGGTGTATACTACAAAATGGAAAGGGATTATTCTAAAAAGAAGGTCACAGCTTACTAAGAGGCAGAACTGTGAATGGGAGAAAGCGTATTCTAGAAATCATAGAAAGTAGTTTAAAGCAAAATTTAGGAAAATAGATGTCATGCTAACTAACAATAACCAAAAGCAAGAGGAAATGACCATTTTCCACAATGCCAAGTGGAAGAAGCAAACAATAGCATCACGGATAAGTGGGATCATTTCTGAGGAGAAAGAGATAATTGGAGCAACAGGCAACAGCAACAGCAGCATCCACGCATCTGAAAGAATATCTTTTATCATAGGTGAATCAAATACTTTTAGAATCAAACACTCCAAATGAATCAGCTATTATAGTTTGGTAATTTATAACCTTGTTGTCATTGATAGGAAACATGGACATAAAGTCAAGAACAGCATAGAGGAATTGAATGACCTGCCAATCAACCATCTAATTGACATTTACAGAGCATACCACTCAGTGAGAGCAGAGAAGAGATTCATTTCAGGTGCCCTTGGCACACTTACCAAGGTAAACTAGAAGACAAAGTCTAACAAATTTATGTTCTTGCTCATAAAAAAAATCCCAAAGTATTTAAGAGAATTCAAATTATGTCAACATTCTGCAAGCAGAACGGGCTTACTAGAACTCAGTTGTATTAAGGCATTTGTAAAAATTGCCAGATATTTAGGAACAAAATGGTACATTTAAAAATATTTCTTTAGTCAATGAAGAAGCAAGGTTGAAATTAAAATTCGACATACTGAAACTTTTTGAATGCAGCTAAAACAAAATTTAGAGGAAAAATTATAGTCCCAAGTATTTATATTGGAAAAGAGGAAAGCAATCCTCTAAGGGGCTTCAAACTATGGTAAGTAAGTCAAGTCCAATGTCAAATTTTTGGCAATTAAAGTCCATGTTCATTCATTTATGTATTAGTTGTAGCTGTTTCCACAGAATAACAACAAAGTTGATTAGAGGTATGCATATCAAAACCTAAAATAGTAATTATTCCTTAACCTTTCAAGAAAACACTTGACAATCTAAAAATAGAATAAAATAAAATAAAATAAAATAAAATAAAATAAAATAAAAACAAATGAAAGCTCACAGAGGCCAAAAACAAATGGAAGAGAAAAACAAAACTAACAAAGATAATGAAAATAAATTATGATTCTTTAATAAAATTAATAGTCTTCAAACCATGTAGAGCATAAAAGGTGTAAAGCACAAGCTGGAAACATCAAAGTACCATACAGAGCTGGGTACTGGGGCATACACCTAGCCTTTCAGAACTTAGGAGGCAGAAGCTGAAGGATTGCCGCCAGGTGAAAGTCTAGTCTACACAGTGAAGCCTACTTTCACTGCTCCCAGAAATGTATTGTGTTGATATGTTAATAGCTTTATGCAAATAAATAGGCAACTTATTAACTCATTTTAATTCTTTTGCTATTTTATGTGCATTAGTAATTTGCCTGATGGTGTGTGTATCACTTGTGTGCATTGCCTCTAGAGACCAGAAGAGGGCGTCAGATTCCCCTGCAACTGGAGTTAGATTGCTCTAAGCTGTTGTGTGGGTTCTGGGAATTGAACTCAGCTCCTCTGGAAAAGAAGCCAGTGCTCCTAACCACTGAGCCATCTATCCAGGACAATTGCAATATGAACAGAAATGAATGTTGACACCTTCTTCATGCCCTATACCAAAATAAATCTGAAGTAGATCATAGACCTAAATTCAAGCACCAAAGTACAAACTTTTGGAAAACATATGAAAAAAAAAAAAACCTGTGTCTTTGGGTTTGGCAAATATTTCTAAAATGTGTCCTAATGGAAACAAACTTTAAACAAAAATTATCAGTGACAGATGATCAAAATTAAAATCTACTCATAAACACGAAAGTAAGCCATGCAAAGTATTATACTCTAAGAAAGTTTTTGCAAAATGTGTATCTTACAAAGGATTTTATGTTGGGTCTGTGAAAACTCCCCACTCTCAATTATAAAAGATATGTGTCTCAATTAAAAAGTAGACAAAAGATTATACAGTATCTTTCCCAAACATAGATGTCAGATGAGTCCTTAACAAGATGCCTGGCAACATCAGCCAGTCATTAGGAAAGGCGGCCTCGAGCCATGATGGCGTTTTGTAATAAAGTCACCATAAAAGCTAAAAATAAAAATCAACTACTAATTCTCGGGGAGGAAAAGAAAAAACTAGAATTCTGATAACTGTTGGTAAAAATGTAAAATTATATAAACATTTGAGGAAAAAAAATTGGCAGTTTAAACCCAAGGCCTTATGAATTTGGAAATCTTGTTACAAGTTAAGTGACTATTCCAGTTCCTTTTTGTGAGCCCCCAAATCACACAAAGACTTTTTTCAAGACTGTAGTCATTTTATTTGCTATAGTTCAAATTTAGAAATAACCTAAATGTATATTGCAGGTAGATAGTTAAGTAAATTGAGGCATATTTATGAAATAGAATGAGGAGGATCCATGCATATCCAGAGATGGGAAAAGAGAGAGGGAATCCAGCCACAAAGAGATCTCAAAAGTCTTTGGTGACGATGCATGCATTAACTGTCCTGATTCTGGTAATGAGTCCACATGCATAGTTGTTTCAACAATTATCAAGTTTTATGCATTAAGTGTATTATGGTTGTGATTTATTAATTATACCACAATAAGACTATAAAAGAAACAAGTTACTATTGGCTAATCTGAAAACAAAAATACCCGAGCCAAAGTTGAGAAAACAGAAAGTGAAATATAACAAATCTAAGTTATAAATTGGATGTTTTAAACACTTATAGTTGATACATTGATAGAACAAACCAACCAAAAGTTTAGTTAAGATATAGAATGCTTGAACCAACAGTGTTATCTAAATTTACCTTATCTCACAAATCATGGGAAAATGTCTCCATATTCCTCAAGTGAGTTTGAAATTTTCACTAGTCCCTGTCTTGGTCTGTACAATATACTAATTCCAAAGGTTTGAAATTAAATATGTCGAGAGCCTCATCACTCAAACTTAGAACTAAGATTATACTTCAAAAACCCTGAGGAAAAAAATAACAGGAGAAATAGAAAAACGTTTCAAAAAAAAAAAAAAAGAGTGAGCATTAAAACACAAGCTGACAGTGCAAGCATGGGAGCTGAGGCCGTTCAGTGGGGGAATCTGTCTCTTTCAATGTCCGTGTTGGGAATAAAAGTGTTTAAAATCAATTATTTCAGCTTTGTCTCAGGGAACACACACAGACACACACACATACACACACACACACACACACACACACACACACACACACACACAATAAGCAAATCTACACCAAACTAAGATGAAAGGCTAGGAAAAGAGGAAAAGCAGACATCGACACCACAGAAAACAAGCAGTAATGATGAGCTGAGGGTTCAAACCTAATAGGGACAAAATAAGAAAATTACAGAGCAGTATCCCTACAAACAAGGAGATAAACGGTATCAGCTAGTTACTCAGAAAGCAAATACAGGAATGTATAAAAGTACCAATTGTGACTTATCCCAAGAATGCGAGGCTTGTTTAGCAGCAGCAAACCAATCGATGTGGCTGGCTGTGTCATCTGAGGAAAAAAATCTCACATGATCCTCTCCAGAGATGCAGAAAATGAGAAGCTGCTCATGATAAGAACTGCTGACAAATTAGAAATTGAAGGGACTGTTGTAGTGTGATGAAAAGAATCTGTGGAGAATCAACAGCTAGTGTCATACATTAAACATTGAATATCATACAGTAAACCAGGAGCACTTGTTTGTCTCCAAGAGCAGTGGCAAGCTGTCCGCCCTTCCCTCCTCGATTCCTTACTGAACGGATCCTAGACAATCACTTGAAAAAAAATAGAAAGTTTGGGAAGGAAGAAATAAAACTTGGGTTTAGATGATATAATAATATACATAAGGAATTTTATAAATTTTATAAAACCTATAGAGCAATAAGGGAATTTAGCAATTCTATGGCATGAAAGTTCAACATACAAAACTTAGTTACACTTCTGTGGCTTGTCAACAAATAATGAAAAACATGAAATAGAATAAAATACCATTTTATACAAAACTAAAGGCAAAATACATCAAAGTAGCCTTTACACAAAAGTGCTAGATTTTCATACTGACTTCTGTATAATATGAGACAGACAAATTAAAGGAAGGCCCAGTAGGGCTGCTGGCCATTGTGATACACTCAAAGACCCAAAGTTACTAAAATGCTTTTTCTAAAATCACTTCAACATAAACGAATCCACATTACATCCGCCTTAAAAAGTAAATTGATAAGCTTATTTGGAAGTTTTATAGAAAGTGAAAATAAAAAAGGTTAAAAAAAATCTAGAACAAAATTGAAAGACTTACTCTATTTGATTTTAGGACTTTATAAAGCTTGTGGAATTGAAGTTATCCTATGATGTTCTTATAGACAGAAGGATCGGTAGTATAGATTTTAAAAATCTCAATTTTATATGAACATGCCCATTTGGTGTCCAATAATGATAATAGGACTTTACAGAGAGAACTTCTTTCAATAAACAACATCAGAACAACTGGGTAGTCATATTAAAAACACCCTATATACTTTAAAGTCTAACTCATTCCATCAACAGCAAACTCTTCTTGATGCCTGTGTACCTAAAATGCACACGGTAAAGTCATCGTGTTCTACCTTCTTGTCCTCACAACAAGGACAAATTATTGAATGGACCAAAAAAAAATAATTCTGTATCAGTGAGAAAAATAATATATTCATTATATATTCATTAACATTATATTCATTAGCAATCAGAAAGAGCAACAGTCTGGCATAAATTTGAAGGATTTGTGAAACAGAATTGCATGATTTCTTTTCTCTAACGAAGAAACACGGGTGGCCAATAAACACACGAGGCTAGAAAACTCAGCACTGATAAGACACCATAAAATTGTAGCAGGTAGAATGGTTCAAGTTAAGGAATCTAATAGTGACGAGAAGGGTCATTGAGCCTGTAGAATTCTAGCACAGTCACATGGCACTACTAAATCTATTAGGTGGTTTCATATAAGGGTATAAATAAAAGGACAAAGTGGAACATATGTTAAGGACGCAAGGTTGCTATAGCATTAGAAAAATCAATCAATCAATCAATCGATCAAATGCTTTTTCTGTAGACAAGCCAACAGGAGAACAGGCAAACACACCATACACCTATAGAGTGTTACAGTAAAATCAAGTCACTGATGTATAATAATGTACATGAATCTTTCACACTTATGTAAACTTCTGGAGAATGTGATGAAATCAGCACGGCTTGCCTCTGAGTTCTACATAGTTAAAGAAGGGAAGGAGGAAGGAAATTTTCGGGTATAGAGAGAGTGTCTGTCATTTGCTTGGGGCAGTGATTACATAGGTTTATGCAATTATTAGAATTGATAGCAGTAAGTCAAACAATAAGCTTAAAATCTGTATATTTATTACACGTTTACTACATCCAAATTAGAAATATTGTGGCAGACAAAAATGCTATGCGAGCTTGCTCCTTCCATTTTGTTTACCTGTACCTTTAAAGGTAATCACTACTAGCTACATGACTCATCTTGTCACTTTTCTTTTTAGTACTCATCCAAACCTGTGTGTATGTTTATTTAAAAAAAAAATAAAGCTTCTCTGGCATTCTTCAGAGAAAAAGAGCAACGAGATATGTATATGGCTATGTTTATGTATACAATATATGCATAGAACCTGACCCCCCACCCCCCCACACACACACTGAATAGGGAGAGGGGAAGCAGAGGACGGGGAGAGAGAATAGGAATTAGCACACGTGATTGTGGATGCTGAGAAGTGTCATGATTTGCTTTCTGCAAGCTGGAAGCCCAAGAGAAGAGCTGAGGCTGTAAATCAGGTCTGAATCTGAAGGCCTGAGAACCAAGGGAGCTGCTGGTGTAAATCCCAGTCTCTGGGCATGAGAGGATGAGCTGAGCTGTCCTAGCTCAGGAGACAGGCAGGAGGCCAGAGCAGCAAATTGTTTCTTTCCCATTTTTCATTTGCTTTGGGCCCTGGGAGGACTGAAGAGTACTTACCCACAGTAGGGAGGGCTATCTACTTTATAGACCCCACAACTCAAATGCTGACCATAGCCTGGGACACCCTCACAGACACACCCAGAAAGAAGGTTTAATCTGGGTACTCTAAGGCCGAATTGACTTTCGAGTCACAGAAACACCAAAGTTCAGTGTTGCTAGGGGGTGTGTGGGGGGGTTCTTTTATTCCATCTCCATTCACTCTTGAATGGCTAGATTTGGCCACTAGTTTTTTTCTTTATCTTTCTTTCTTTTTCCCTATCAGGGACTAAAGGGTGTTGTGTTTTCTGAGTACTCGCGGGTCTGCAAATATGTCTGACACCTTTATACTTGAATAACCCCTCGTTGGGCCCATGATTTTTGTTTTGCACTTTTATTTTTCTCCTCAGAAGCTTGCAGATGTCATTCCATTTTAGGTCTAGCTTTTAATGTTGCTATAGAGAAACATGAGGCTAGTCTTATTTTCTGCTTTATAAATACTTCTGTTGTTGTTTCCTCTTTTTAAATAACTGAAGAATTTTCTCTCCCTCTCCCTTCTTTCTTCTGCTCAACAATGTTCTAGGACCTGTCTTTCAATTTTTATTCTGAATTGAACTTACTATAACATGATCTATGTAGAATGGTCTTCTGATGCAAACATTCAATTCTTCCTTCATTTAGAAAAATTTCTTGGAGTGCATTGTGTGAACATGTATGCATGTTTGTGTATGTGTATCACTTCTTGGCCATTTGGCTAAGATTAAGTGTGTGTGTGTGTGTGTGTGTGTGTGTGTGTGTGTGTGTGTGTGTG
>JANHMN010000010.1:51610641-51659454 GCA_030674055.1 Rhabdomys pumilio | reverse complement strand
TGTGTGTGTGTGTGTGTGTGTGTGTGTGTGTGTGTGTGTGTGTGTGTATTTGTAGTTTATGAAGCTGGAGAATAAACTAAAACCCAGTACCTTTCATGTTAGGTAAGTCTCTACCATTGACTAATAAGTCCAGCCTGTAATAGATCTTTAATTTTCTTGGTTACTCGTGCCTCTATTTGAATGATACAAATTATCTCTTGGCCTATTAGTATCATTTTGACAATGCATAGTTTAATATATTTGTCCTAGATACCCCCTAGACAATTTTCTTGTCTCTTTTTGTAAGCTCCACAGTCTCTGAAGGATACCTAGCAAATAGTGCCAAATACTGTCAGTTCAGGGCATCATCCTCTTGGTTTGAGAGGGACCAGCCCTCCCATAGGGAGCCAGCTGGAGATTTCACACCAGGTGTTCAGCGCTGCCATGAGGCCCTTGGGCAGATCTTGCTATACTTCTTAGTTCTTCATTTCTATTCCTTTCCCTGATATCCACTTTCATTCCAACTCACATCTCTGGGAGGGTCACCCAGCTCCCAATCCCAAGACTCCAATTCCCTAATCCCAAACCATTTCCAGTGTTCAGACTGACTGCACCCTTGATTGCACCTATAAGCCCACTCTAGCCTCTCAGTCCATCTCTTAGCCTCAACTCCCATGACTTTGTTTCCTACAAAGCACCTGTGTTTGGTTCCAAGGATGGTCCTCCAGGATGTGGCTTTTTTCTCATCCATCCACCTTTCTGGATGCTGGATCAGAGGGCTTCCTAGTCCTTGTGCATCTGGGTTTTCCTCACAGGCAGGTCATGCTGTCCAGAGGACTCCTCTCACTCTCAAATGAGCTGGAAGTTTCTAGTGTATTTGGAATATCTAACATTTGTAGGGTGCTTGATAAAGTGTTAAATTGGGGAAGGAAACATGCATAGACAAACTGAGAGCTTTCTCACAGAGGTGTAAGCGCCTTTTATCACCTTTATGAAAAAAGGATATTATCAGAAAAACACTCTATCCCTCCTTTGATTTATTATATCTACCATCAGGATTTAAAAACACTCCTTACCACAGTCATTGCTGGCATTGATGTTATGCACAGGGAAGTGGAGACCTGGGTAGATTTGAATAGCCGTGCTTCCTCTGCTCTCATGCTGAAAGGTAGCCCTTCACAGAACTTCTCCCATCTGTCAGTCAGCCACTGTACTACTAAGCTTTCAGTGGAATCTTTTTGAATGCATTCATCCCCCTCTCAACTTCAGCAGGGAACAAACTGTCCACCTTTACATCTCTGCATCCACTCACTCTGTGGATGATGGTGTGTCTAATTTCACATTCTTACCAGTACCCAGATCGTGTGGAACACAGAGAGGCCCCTGATGTTTACTGAATGCTCAGTGGCTTTCTGATGTTGAGTGGGGTGTGTGGAGACCGGATAAAGGCAAACAAAGGTGGATATGCTGGGGCAGGGTTTAGACTGCTATGGACTGGTTACTTCAGCCTGATTCATGATGGTTTTTTTCCCCTTTCAAAAACAAGGCTTTGTTTCTGATCAGTGGTTTCAAAACATAAAAATCTTAGCCAGTGTGGTCAGTCAGGCAGTCTGACCTTCAGACAGAATATTTCCTCTTTTGTATGGTTGGCTTGTTCAAAGCACAGTCCAGAAGGGAGCAGACTGATGAATTTACGCACAGTTCTACTGATCCCAATTTGAGGAGGCCTTTCAGACCAATGGTTGACGGAGCCTGGATATTAAGTGTCACTCAGAGGTAACTTGCAAAGAAGATAGATGACTATTGCTAGGTAAACCGTAACTTTCCATTCTGAAGCTGTGCCACTTTGAAATTCACAGTCCCCATGTCACTGCAATGCGTTGCATTAAATGAATAATAATTTTATTTCTCAGAGGACAACACCAGTTTTTTTTTTTTCTTGTATGACCTTTGAGAGAAGCAGCTTTTTAATTCCAATCAAAGTTTCTTTTGAACCTTAAGGAAAATGTACTTATTTACAGCTTGTAAGATCCTGACAAAGAGACATCCCTAGCAGAGCCAAAGGTTGTTCAGTATTTACTAGAGTGAGTATCATTCTGGATATTAATGAGGAAGAGAGTAATGGGAAAAAATTGATCCTTTCAGAATTTGTCAAGTGAAGTGTGGCTGACTGAAAATGTCACTGTCGGATAGCATTGTTCTAGGGGGATTATAGAGAAAGTTAGTTGACTCCACAAAGCTCCCTTTCAGGCTGAGGGATATTGACTGTCACCTGGAGAGGAATCTGTTCTAATTTCTATGATGCTGGAGCAAATAAAAAAGTGATTTACGATGTTACTCTCTACTCCCTTAGAAGTAAGGGGAGGCCTCATTCCCTCTCCTGGAACTGGAATATGATTTAAGCTAGGAAGCAGGATTAAGAATTGCTTTTCTAACCGTTAAGACTGGGACAGGGTTGCACATTTATCCACATGGAGAGAGAGAGAGTCGCATTATGTTAGTGTGAAGTAGGTTTCACAATACAAGATAAAGTATGATCCTGTTTTTGTTTAAGAGAAGTATGTGCATTTGCATAGGAAAGTCTGAAAAGATATACTTGCGTAATCACATAAGAAATAAACAGGAAAAAAAAAAAAACAGGCAAGCCAAGAGAAATGAACAAAAGCATGCAAGTCCACAACTCCTCGAAAGAATCATGAGGAAAGAAAAGCAAATATTTCAAATTTCATTTGTTATCACATACAGGTAATTTTAAATGACAGTGAGATAGCTTTACTTTTGCCATCAGTTGGATAAAAATGCTTAAAATGAAGGAATAAGAGGTGCCCATACATATTTGGAGGTGGCATATGTGGTTATGTATTTTTTAAAGTATATACTTTCAGAACTTTATTGATGTATAATTAATACTTTTAAACAGTGCACTCTACACAGTGTATATAAAGTGCATACTGTTTGAGGTGCAGAATTACAATAAATTCACCGAATGTATATACTCACAACGTCATGGCAACATTTAGGATCCTGATGTACTCACCACTTTCCAAAGTTCCATCCAGCTTTGGTAATTCTTGTTTGCTCCTCCTCTGTGTTGCACTCTCCACTCTTGGGAGCTTTCAGTTATAATGGATTTCATGGCATTTTCTAGAACATTGGATAAATGTAATCATATGTGTATCATTTTTACATTCAGTATAATTATCCTGAGCTATATCTGTGTTGTTGCATGGTCCTGCAGTTCATTTCTTGTGTAACTGGATAGTATTCGACCACATGGATATTACCATGATCTGTTCATCTGCTCCTCGGTGTTTGAATAATTTCCAGTTTTTGATCACTACAAACATAGATATTCATGTATAAGTATTTTTGTGAAAATATACATTCCACTTTGGTAAATTCCTAGCAGGAGAGTGAATAACGTATGTGGTAGGGGTGCCAACCTGTTTGCCAGAGTGATTGTTTAGTTTTCCATTTCATCTGTCCCTCCCTCTTAACAGCAATTGGTAAATGTTAGCCAGTCGGGTGTCTGTGTAATGATACCCCATAGTCTTGATGTGTATTATTCCAGTAACTAATGATGTTGATTGTTCAATTTTATGTCCAGGTGCTCTCTGTATGCTTTCTTCAGTGAACTCCCTGTTTAAATCTTTGACCAGTTTTAAATTGGGTCATTTGTTTCACCCTTATTGAGCTACAGGACTTTATGTAATTTTGTTTATCCCTCAGATACATTTGTAAATGCGTTCACACACTTTGTGACATTGCCTTTTCATTTCTGTTACTGTGTAATTTGAAGAATAAAGTTTTTTTTTACTTGTGATGAAACCTAAGTTACCGAAATTGATATTTAAGAAAATGTTAACAAACCTTTAGGCAATAGTGTTTTCTCCTAAGAGTTTCCTTGTCTGTTTACTTATTTACTTTTTGAGATCCTCATCCTACTTAGCTCAGGGTGGCCTCAAACTCATTATCCTCTTGACTCAGCCTCCAGAATGCTGGGGTTACACACGTGCACTGTCACTGACCACAGATTCCTCCAGTCTTGAGTCTTACGTTTAGACCTATGAGTATTTGTTTAGACCTATGAGTAAGATATGGTTGGGGTTCTTTCCCTGAATATTGCTTTTGAGCTGTCCTACATCATCTGTTGATTTTTCCCCCACTGCATTGGCTTGAAAACTGTAGAAAAATAATCGTCCATATTATGTGTTCATCTATTACTGTGTCCTCTACTTATTTTAACTATCCATTTATTTAAGATTCTACTTTAAAATATTATTATTTTAATATGTGTGGTTGGGCATGCCTGTGTGTGGATATGTGCCCTCAAGTGCCTGTCCCCTTAGAGGCCAGAGGTAACAGATCTTCCTAGAGTGTGAGTTATATATAGCTATGGAGGCTTGACAGGTCTTCTGGGAACCAAACCCTGGGCCTTTTCAAGAGCAGTGCATACTCTTAACCATCTAGCCATCTTTCTAGCCTGAGTTCGTGTTTATACTCTTACTGTCCTGACTTGATCCTTGTGCCTTCATAATTATATAATAATTATATAATAATGTCATTAAGCATTGACACCAGAAGTGCCACCTCTTTTTCAATGTTGTTTTAATCGTTCTAGATATTTTTTTATTGTATATAAATGTTAGAGCCAGAAAAAGAGAAAAAGAAGCCTACAAAGTTTTACTGAAGATCTGAATGTACACACCAGTCCTCGAGAGTAGGTTCCTCCCTGCTCTTTGCCCCTTTCTGTCACGGTGATAAACACGTGTTTGGGTTCACATGTGCATGTGGAGGTTGTGATTTACATTAGGTATCTTCTTCAATTGCTTTCCACTTTATTACTGTTTTTGAGATGGTGTCTCTCACTGGACCGAGAGCTCATCATTTTGGTTACATTCACTACAGGAATCCATTCTAGGGCTGGGGTTACAGATGCAGACCACAGCACCCAGTTTTTATGTAGATAATGATGATGCAAACTCGCACCCTCATGCTTATGTGGCAGACACTTTACTAATAGCCATCTAGGAGACAACAGATTTGTCAATGATGCTGTGTCTTTTAGAACCATGAGTATACTTTGCATCTCCATTTCCTTGTGCCTTCTGGGATCTAGCAGTACTGTTTTTGTTTCTTTTGCTTTTTTTCTTTTTCTACTGTGTAAGTTTTAAAAACTCTTTGCTAACTTTATCTTTAAGTATTTTATATTTTTGGTGCTATATTAAAATTTTCACATTTCTATTTCTGATTGCTGCTATTATATGCAAATAAAGTTTGATTTTATTTATGAATCTATCTTGAAGCCTTGCCAACAGTTATGAGTTGTAACTCTTTTGTATAAGACATAGGTTTTTCAGTGTAGATGCCATCTGTCAATACAGAAAGTTTCATTTCTCCTTCAATTTGGATCTTGTTTTCTCATGGATTTATTGTCTAAGATCTCTGAGAAGATACTGAAGTACAGAAATTAGATATTATTACTCCTTTAAAAATTACTATGCAGCACAAGCTGGTTTTGAAATTCACAACCCTCCTACTTCTAATTCTAAATGCTGGAATTGTGGGCATGAGAGACTGTGCCTTATTTTTCTGAAAGCAAAAACATTCAGTCTTTTATTAGCAAACATGCTTTCATTGTAACTGTCTCTGAGACCCTCTTGGATGGTTGATGACATTCCTTTTATTTTTTGCTTAATTTTTTGGGAGCATATTTATTTTTAATTTTTGAATAATTATATGTAATTTTTACAAAATCCTGGGTTTTAGACACGGCAGCTTCATATATACTTAATGTGCTTTGAGTCATCGTCATCTATCATACTCCCAATTCTCCGATCCCCCCTTCAACCCCTAATTATCTCCATCCTACTTTCTTGATTTGGGTACCCTAGATTCCATGTTTCTGAGAGAAAGTATGTGACACTTGTCTCTGGCTTATCTCACTTACCGTGAGGCTCTGTAGTTCCATTGGTTTTCCTGAAACTGATATGACTTTCGTCTTCTTTATGGCCCAGTTAGATTCTACATGCTATAGTGTTTCACCCCCTCATGTGTCAATGAACATCTAGGCTGAACCATAACTTACCAGCTGTAACCAATGCTATGATAAGTGTGAGTGAACAGGTATCAGTATTGTGTGCTGATTTAGCCCCTTTGGGCTATGTCTGCCAGAGTGGCCTGGCAGGACCACACAGTGAGCCTGATTTTAGAGTTGTTGTTGCTGTTTTGCGAGCCTCCCTGTGTGTAAGGGTCCCTTTCCTGCTCTTCTTTGTCAACAGTTCTTCCTGTTTGTTTTCATGAGAGCCATTCTAGATGAGGTGAGATGGAGCCTCCATGCAGTTTTGATTTCTATTTCACTGGTTGTGAAGGATGCTAAACAATTTTTGTGTATTTGTTGACCTTATCTATTTCTTTCAGGAATTGTCTGTTTAATTCATTGGCCTATATATTGGTTAGATAACTTACATGTTCAGTGGGTTTTTTTTTTTTTTTTTTTTTTTTTTTTTTTTTTTTTTTTTTTTTTTTGTTTTTTTTTTTTTTTTTTTTTTTTTTTTTTTTTTTTTTTTTTTTTTTTGTCATTCATATGTCCTTAACATTAAGTCCTTGTCAGGTAAATAATTGGCAACAATTTTCTGTAATCTGTGAATTGTTTCCTTTGATTGTGTAGAAGCATTTAGTTTGATGAAATACTGATTTTCTCTATATACTAGTATTTCTTGGGCTATTGAGTTGCTATATATTGAGTTGCTTTCCTCCAGTGGTGTTAACGTCTCAGTCTTTGCTACATTTTGAGTTGAATTTTGTACAGTGTTAGAGGTAGGAATCTGGTTTTTAAGTCTTCAACCATAGATGTTGAGTTTTCCTAGCTTTATTTGTTAGTCTTTTTTGTTTAAGTTATGGATTTTGTCCTTTTGTTGAAAACCAGATATTTGAAGTTCATTTCTGCAACCTTTAGTCTCTTCTACTGGTCGCTTTATCTGTTTTTGCCGGTACCCTGGTTTCATCACTATGGCTCTGCAATGTAATTTGAAAAATGAAGTATTGTAGGACTTGGTTCTTTGTTCTATTGTTTTGGCCTTTTTTTTTTTTTTGGCTCTGTGTGTCTATATCAATGTTATATTTTTGTGAAGAACATATTGGAATTTTGTGGTGGACTACTTTGAATCTGTGTATTGCTTTTGGTAATATGGACATTTTTTCTAATGGTAGCCTGCCATGGAGAAGTCACAGTCAGACCAACTCCCTTGACTGGTCTGAAGACTTTACAGAACTCAGATTCTCCTGGGTCAAGGACTCTCATTCCACCACCAGGGATGCCTGACCTCTCAAGGCTGACAGTGGCTGTGCCATCTTGTTACCTAACTCTCATGTGTTCAAGATTAGACATGTAGAGTGTTTTTTGTTCTTACAGCATTTTCCCACTTTTCCTGTGCCCCTTGCCTCCCTTATTACTGCTCTATTTCTCTTTCCCTCTCTTCAGAGTATTGTATATCTTTTGTTGTCCTGGCTTCATTTGAAGATTCATGTGGCAGAAATCTCCAGTCTTCCATTTTTTACCCTGGGAGTCAGGGTCTTTTTATTTGTAAAGTAATAATGGATCCTGGGTTTTGTAATTTTTTTCTTCATCTTGTGACATGGCCACATCGTTAGTTATTCTTTTAAAAAGATTTAAAATTAATTAATTTATTTATGTGTATTTACACAAACGTAATCTCTGTGTGTAGATAGTTATGAAAGCCGAAGATGGCCTCAGGTCCCCCAGAACTGGGGTCACAGTGTGGTGTGAGCTGCTGGAAATAAAACTCAGGTCTTTTGGAAGAGGAGGAAGTGTCTGTGACCTTTGAGCCTTCTCTCCAGCTCTTGTTATTCTTCTGTTAGTTAATATAATGAATCATAATGACTGTTTTCCAATGGATACCAGCATTGCATTTTGGGGATCTTGTTAACTTGTTAATAGTGTAATACTCTTATATGTTTTATTATATTCAATTTCCCAAAATCAATTAGAACATTTATATCAGTGTTATGAGTTATAGTTCTATGGCTTTCTTAGTTTGTAGCGTCTTTATCTAGAGGTGATAAAAAGATGAAGTTGTACTTATAGAAAATGGCAAGAAATATCTGTTCTTAAATTTCCTTCAAGACTTTGTGTGGAATCAATATCATTCCTATTTAAAATATTTTAATTGTTTGAGAAGGTTCTCACTCTGCAGCCTAGCTGACCTGAAACTTCCCATGTAACTCAAGGACCTTTAAGTCACAGTGGTCCTCATGGTGGTCTGAACCTTCCAGTGGTGGCATTACAGGTGCTAGTCAGTACTCCTGGCTGTCAGCTATAAATATTTGATATACTGTTGAGTCCTTCTTGGAGTTAGCATGTCTTTTGTGGAGGAAGGGAATGAGTGGAAAACCCATTAATTATAAAATTTAATTTCTTTGATGTATAGTTTCTAAGGACATCAGTTACATCTTGAGTGTACTTTAGTGGTTTGTCTTTTAGGTAATTCATTATTTCCATGGATACCACTAAAATTTTTAGCATAAGGATATTCACAATATTCTCTTCTTTCCCCTTTAGAACATGTTGAAGTTGTAGTGATAGCACCTGTCACTTGATATTGGCAATTTGTCTTTTATTCTTTTCCTGATTAGTCTTGCTAGAGGTTTATGAATTTTATTGATCTTCTCACATAACTAGATTTGGGTTACATCAATCTTCTTTATTGATTTTCTGTTTTCTATTTCATTGATTTCTCCCTTTTGTGTTTGTTTTTTTTTCCTGCTTAATGCAAAGTTTAATTGGCTCTTCTTTTTCTTAATGTGGTTGTTGATTTGAGATGTTTCTTTAGTTTTAATGCAAAACAATATAGGGCTATAACTTGGAAAGTACTTCTCACTTGTGTAGCACAAATTATCTTTATACATATATATGCATATATAATTTCATTTTCTAAATAGGTTCAAGTTATATTTTAATAATTTATTTTTCACTCTTTTGTTTTTTCATATCTTTTTATTAATGCTTTTAACCTCATTAAAGAAGATACTTATGTCTTATATAAAGATTTTTTAAATGTATTGAGATTTCATGATATACTGTGAGTGCTATTATATTTATGTGCACTTGCTAAGTAAGTTAATTTTGTACTGCATTGTAGTGCTATGTAAATATCAATTGGTATATATATTAAGTGGTAGTATTATCCAAGTAATCATAAATTTCTTTTCATGAATTCTAAAGCTCCATTATAATATGCACAGACTTGGGGTCACCAGCTCTCTTCTGAGAGTTGACTCATTTCATGCAGTAAAAAGTTCTATTTATTCACAGTAGTATTCTTGGCTATAAAGTCTTAATTTTATATTGATATTGTGATACTATTTTCTTTTAATTTGCCTTAACATGGCTCATTTGCTTTTGTACACTTAGTTCTGTACTTATATTTACAGGAAATGTCTTCAGATCTCTAAAGAAATGAATTTTATTCTTTTTTGAATCTATCCATATAATCTTTGTTTTTACTTGCAATGAGTAGACCATTTATATTTAGTGTAATTATTGTGGTTAAGTTCTATAATTTTTCTTCTTTATTATATCTGTTCTTTCCTTGGTTGTCTTCTCTTGTCACTGTTCACTTCGTTTTGAGACAGGGTCTCTCACTAAACCTGGAACTTACTGCTTAACCTAGGGTGGCTTGCTAGTGAGTGCCATCGATCTGCTAGTGTCAGCACTAGGATTACTGATGTGTGCTGCTACATAGATATTTTTACATGAGTTCTGGGGAGCTGAATCTAGGCCCTCATGTTTATACTATGTCTCAGTTTCCTTTCCTGTTAATGTGTTAAGAATCTCCTGACAAAATCAATTTAAGATAGAAAGAGTTTATTTGGCTCACAATACCAGAACTAGCCTATCATTGCTTGGAAGTTAAGGTGGCAGGAACTTGAAGAAAATGATCATATTACATACAGAGAGATGATCAGAAGACAATGAACTAATTTATGCATATACTCCACTCAATCTTTCCTTTTCATTCGATCCAGGGTGCAGCCTATGAAATGATGCAGGCTATCATACAGACAGATACTCCTACCTCAATCAATTCATTAAAAAAAATATTGGGCACGTTTACTGGCCAACCTATTTTACACAAGTCCACATTGGGACTTACTTCCCAGATGATTCTAAATATAGCCAAGTTGACAATGAAAACTAGCTCTAACATGCAGCAAGCACTTTACCAACTGAGTGTCTTCTTAGAATTTCTTTTGCATAATTTGATATTTAGATATAACTTCATTTGATTTTATTTGTTGTTCATAATCACTTGGTATTTAGGAGTTGGTTAAAATTTATAGCAGGGATAATAATTTTTGTAAAATGAAAGATAGTAAATACTTTAGAGTTTGTGGACTTTGGTTTCTATCAAAGCTATGAAACTCTGATATCATAACCTGGAAAAGGAGCCACGGACAATAAATAAATAAGCACATAGTTGTAAATAAATGGATGTGCTCCTGTTCTTATAAAATGTTATTTACAGAAAGAAGTGTCAGGTAGCATTTTGCCTGCAAGATGCAGTTTGCTGACCCTTGTTTATAGTGCCTGGCTTTATCTTTACAGCCTTAGAAGAAAAACATTATTATCCAGTGTAAGAACTTAACTAATGGTGTATGTCTACCTCCATTAAGTAGTCTGCAGCTGTTTTACTTTATAATTCATCTTCAAGTAAGTAACAGATTTGACAACAGAATATTAGAGCTAACAGTTACTTTTGAAGAAGATGGAAAGACAGCGTTTTAGAAGTGGCTTGCTTCAACAACATATTAACTTACCACGCTATTTCTTCCTTTGTGCAATTACAGTTTCTCAGTACCATCCCTTGCCTTTTGCTTGAAGGGATTTCTTTAATATTGCTCATAGTAGAAGTTTGCTGGTGATGAATTAGTTCAGTTTTTTCTTTTTATCTCACAAAAGATACTTGGGTTATGGAATTCTAGATTGCCTTTAGAAACTTTATTCATTTTTATTCTCTCACAGTTTCATACATGTGCTTAAGGAATTTTGATTGTTTCCACTGTCTCACATACTTCTTCCCTCTTCTGCCAGAGTCTTTCTTCCGATCATGTCTCCTGTCTAATTTTATTTAATCGAGCCACTGAATTTACTCGAATGAACACAGGTGCTAATCATTTACTTATTTTTGAGGCAGGGTTTCATGTAGCCTGGGCTGGCCCTGATGTATCAGAGGTTAGCCTTGAACTACTGATTCCCTGTCTCTATCTCTAAATTGTTGTAATTAAGGTATAAACTGTCCTGCCCATTGGAAAAAATTATACAAAACATTATCAGTTTTGTATAATTTGTATAACAAAATAATAAGAGTTAAGTAGAAAAGAGTGATAATCATGGCTGTGTAACAACAGCCACATTTTAATTAAGTTACTTCATGTCTATAGATTGTCATCCATTGGGCAAAAAGAGAAGGCCAAAGCCTTAATGTGATGTCACCTTCTTGAGCAGGGCTTTCTGGTATCATGTAGTTGAATGTAGTCACTGGTGTTCAAATGTGTGGTCACACACACCCCACCCCACCCCACCCCTAGCTTGGTGATGTCTTTATACACAGGTTTATTCAGTGCTGAAGATGACTAACTTAAAAAACCTCAACGAATGTCTGAGATAAGGTAGCAGATTAGAAGTGACCTCCATATAATGCAAGGTCAAAATATGGAAATCTCTAGCCCAGAGAGGCAGAGGCTGAAAGAATATCAGCAACCGCAACGGGGGTGATAGGATGATTGAAAAGTGCAGGTAAACAGGAAGGCAGTGCAGAATAAAGGATGGGGTTGCACCCTGCTCCAGCTGCAGAGGCTCCATTAAGCTAATTGAGACAGCTGTAGCAAAGAGACTGGCAATTCCACAGGAGGAACCCATAGTTCTTACAATCAATCCTTGGGTCCAGCTAGGGACTTGGTGAGAATGTGACATGGGCTCCTCTCACATCTCAGAGGCAGTGGTTGTGGGGACCATCCTAACAGGGAGCCTGTTTAAAGCTGAGCTACCCTTGGGCCTGAGAAGAAGGGAAGAAGCCTGTGGGAAACTTGACACAGCTGCTGGATGGGAAATAGCTGTGGCTAATGGCTATAGAGAGGCAGAAAGCTGGACGGGGACATATTGTGACATTAAGAAAATAGGACGTGAGCATCAAAGGGGATAGTGATCTGTGTCTCCATCCTAGGTTTTCAGAACCAGATGCCATCGTTTAAGGATGACTATGAGAACTGAAAGCCCGAAGCACAAGCAATGTGTGTGACCCAAATTTTTGAGCTCCCTGTCTACCATGTGCCGCATCCAAACATCAACACTCAGGTCACTTGCTGCAGCTTCTTCCCTCCTACTGGGTATTTAATAATTCATAGATTTGTAAGCACCGAGACTGGTCAGTATAGCTCTCTGTGATCTGCTTTATTCTCCCATTCCCTGATGCACTTGGGAGGGAGATAGCCTTTGCTATATTAGTCAACTTATGGCATACAAATGGGGGAGCTTCTGGAACATGGTGACCTGACCTGCAGGTTATAAAGCTAAGGGTGGTCAGTAGGAGCTCCTGGTGTGTGAAGAAGGGAATTGCTATAATGAAGACAGCCCTGGCAGCCTTATGCTTGACCAGCCTGGGGCTCAGCATAAACTTAAACAGCAGGGAAGACTTAACTGATTCCCTTCCATAACTTCAGACTCGGACATTAGAACTGGAAGTCACTCCAAAACTTACAAGTTGGACATAAAGAAAACCTCTGTCTCTGTCTTTAACTCTGTCTCTCTGTCTCTCTGTCTCTCTCTGTGTCTCTGTCTCTCTCTGTGTCTCTGTCTCTCTCTGTCTCTCTGTCTCTCTCTGTCTCTCTGTCTCTCTGTCTCTCTCTGTCTCTCTCTCTCTTTCACACACACACACACAGAGTTCCCTTTATATATACAAAAACTCTAGATTCCATATATGAAAGAAAAATAAAAGGTGATAATTGTTTGAGTCTGGTCTCTCTCTCTTTGTTCCTTTTTTATATATACATAAATCTAGATTCCATATATGAAAGAAAAAAGATAATTATCTTTCTGAGTCTGGTTTATTCTGTGTAATAGGAAGATTTTTAGTTCTATCAATTTTCCTGCAAATGGAATAATTTCATATTTATTTATGGCTAAATAAAACACAATTGCAAGTATGTATCACAGTTTGTCTGTTTAGCTGTCATCTGTCAATGGGCATCTAGGTAGGGTCCATATTTTAAGCATTGTAAATGGTGTCCCAATAAAAATGGATGTGCCAGTAAACGTTTTGTGGAATGTTTACTTGTATTCCTCCCAATACATGCCCAGAGGTAGTATAACTACACCACATAGTGTTTTCATATTTAGTATTTTTTGAACACCCAGATTTATTTCTATTGTAGCTGTTTGCATTGCCATCAGCAGTGAATAGGATTCCTTTTCCTGAACGTTCTCATTAATATTTGTTTTTGTTGTTTTGATTTATTGATGGTAGCCGTTCTGACTAAAGTGAGATATAATTTCAGTGTTGATTTTATTTGTATTTCTCTGATTGCTAAAGATAGTGCATGCTTTTTCATATTTCCTTTTATTTGGCAATTAAAAAAACTATAGCGTGTGTGTGTGTGTGTGTGTGTGTGTGTTTGCATGTATGGGGGGAGTCAGAGAACTTTTTTGTTGTTGTTTTGTTTTTTGTTGTTTGAGACAGGGTTTCTCTGTGTAGCCCTAGCTGTCTTGCATCTTGCTCTGTAGACCAGGCTGGCATTGAACTCAGAAATATCTGCCTCTGTCTTCTGAGTGCCGGGATTAAAGGCATGTTTCATCACAGCCCAGCTATTTTTTTATTTGAGAACTGTCTTTCTAATTGATTTGTCTATTTATCAATTAGATGATTTACATTAGTATTCAGGTTTTTGATCACATACACACACACACACACACACACACACACACACACACATATGCTAATCCCCTGCTAGATGTACAGCTGACAACAGTTGTCTGTTTCCCTGGCCTGCCTCTTCATTCTGGCAATTATTAATTTTGCTACACATACACTTTTTGGTCTCACACGTCACCACTAATCAATGCTCAAATGTTCTTTTCAGGAAGTCTTTGCTGTGTCATCCCTATGGTTTCCTCCAGCAGTTTCAGAGTTTGGGGTCTTATATTAGGGTTTGTACATTGACATTTGTACTGGATGAGAGAAAGGAGTCTAATGTCTTTCTTTTACACGTGGATGTTCAGTTTCCTAGCAACATTTATCGAAGAAGCTGTCTTTTTTTCAGTCAGTGATTCTTTTGGTACCATTGGGGCGTCGGGGAACCAGGTGGCAGCATCAGTGCAGGTTTATTTCAAGGTCTTCTGTTCTGCCATGATGGCTCACGTCTGTTTTCATGTTCACACAGTGTTGTCTTGTAGTATTATCTGAAATCAGGCACTGTGATAGCACAAATTTTGCTCCTTTTCTTAGGAACTGCTTAGGCTACTTGGTGCTTTTACTTTCATGTGAATTTTTGGACTGTTTTCCCAGTTCTGCAAGAACGTCTATGGGATTTTGATGTGTATCGCACTGAATCTGTAGGTCGCTGTGACCATGAAGCTAGTTTCACAATATTACTTCTGTTGATACATAAATGTGAGATGTTTTTCCACCTACTAGTGTTTATTTCAATTTCTCTCTTCAGTGTTTCCAAATTTCTACTGGAAGGATCTTTAATCTCCTTGTTTAGGTTTATTCCTAGGAATATTTTGAAGCTATTGTGTGTGGGATTGTTTTTCTGACTTCTTTCTCAGCATGTTCATTTTTAGTATATAGAAAAGTTGCTATTTTTTCAATTGATTTTGTATCCAGCTACTTTGTTGAATACATTTATCAGATCCAAGAGTCTTTAGGGCATTTTAAGTATAGCATCTGTAAGTAGGGTTGATTTGACTTCTTTTCCTACTCGTATCTGTCTTGTTTCTTTTCTTTTTCTTTTTTTCCCTTATCTTATTACACTGGCTAAGACTTCAAATAGTATGTTGAATGAGGACAGAGAGAATGGACACATTTGTCTTGTTCCTGATTTTAGAGAAAATGCTTCAGTTCTCAATTTAATATATGTTGGCTTGAGGTTTATCATATATAGTGTTTATTATGCTGATAAATGTTACTATAATTTGGGGTTTATTGTATATAGTCTTTATTATGCTGATATATGTTACTATAATTTGAAGTTTATTGCATATAGTTGTTATTATGCTGATATATGTTTCTATAATCTTTACTGCCCTCGGAGCATTTTTACCATGAAGAACTATAGAACTTTGGCAAAGGCATTTTCTGTACCTGTTGAGATGACTGCGGCTTCTGTCCCTGGATCTTCCTGTGTGCAATATTATACTATATTGATTTGTGTGTGTTGAACAATTGTTGTATTCCTGGAATTAAATCAACTTTGATTGTGGTATGTGGTATTTTCAATGTGTTACTGAGTTCACTTGGCAAGCATTTATTGAGAATTTCGAATCTATGGCTATCATGGTTTTCTTTGTTGTTGTCTTGTTATCAAGTTTTGATATCATAGAAATGCTGATTTCCAGACCCCCCCCCCAGCTCATAGGGACTAGACCACCAACCAAAGAGTACACATGGAGGGACTCATGGCTCTGGCTGCGTACATGGCAGAAGATGGCCTTGTTGGACATATGTAGGAGGAGCAGCCTTTGGGCCTGAGAAGGTTCAAAGCCCCAGTGTAGGAGAATGCTAGGGTGGGAAGCAGGAGTGGGTGAGTGGGTGTGGGAGGTACCCTCATAGAGGCAGAGGGAGAGGGTATGGGATGGGGGTTCCAGAGGGGATAACATTTGAAATGTAAATAAAGAAAATATCCAATAAAAGAAAAAAAAGAGAATTACTTTAGAAACACACACACACACACACACACACACACACACACACACACACACACAAAGAAATACTGGCTTCATAGAATGAGTTTTTTTAGTAGTTTTTACTTATTATCTGAAATAGTTTGAGGAGCAGCAGTGTTCGTTCTTCCCTAAGAGTCTGGTGGACTTTGGCAGTGAGTCCACATCACTCTGGGCCTTGCTTTACTGGGAGAATTGTTTTATTACTTATTGCTCATTATATGTATATGTAAGTTTAAAAAATTTATTGTTCATGATACACCCATTTAAGGTGTCTAATGCTCTTTTGCTTTAAATTGGATGGGTCATATGTACTTAATAACTTGTCTACTTCTTTCAGACTTTTTCTAGTCCTTTTGTTTCTCAGGCTTTGGAACTCTTCTGCTCTAATCTCACTAAATAGGTTTCAGAAGCCTTTTGTTTTTATCTAAGTGCCACTTACTCCACAGATTCCTAGGCTTAAAGTTCCTAGAGTTCTGGAAAGCTGTGACCAACCTTCTGCTTGGTGTGGTCTACTGGTAATATTCTCCACCGTGTTTAATTTGATTTATTGAGCTTTTTCATTTTCCAGAAATGCTTTTTTGTTGTTGTTGTTGCTGCTGTTTTTAATTTTCAAACATTTCAATTTTCTTGCTGGCTTTCTCATTTATGTTGCTAACTTTCTTTTTAAATTTTATCTATCTATCTATTTATTTATTTATTTATTTATTTATTTATGTGTGTGTGTGTGTGTGTGTGTGTGTGTGTGTGTGTGTGTGTAAATAAAAGGGGAGGAAGAAGAAAACCAATAGAAATGGTTTCAAGGGCACTCAAGAAGACAAATGAGGCCAAAAATAAACAATAATGAACAATTACCAAAGTCTCATAAAGAAACTCATTTTATATCATAAATAAAAGAAATAAATAACAAATAATAAAATAATAGAAACAATACTAGTTGTCCTTATGTAAGCCTGCCTTATAAGCAAGGATCATTTTGTGCATGCAGAGTGGTAAGTTCCTATATGGTAGCTCAGTAATTTGTCGTACCACGCAGGCCAAGGCAAGCCGTTCTCTGAGCACTGTTTCTAGAACAGGTTATTACCCACAACTGCCTAGATACCAGGGGTTAGAGTTGAGGTCTTTATCTAGGTTCTATTGTAAAGTTAGATCTGATGCCCTCAGATGTCAGGGAGTATCCAAATATTCATGACCCAAATACTGTGTCTCTCTCCCTCAAGCATGGAGTCACCTTTAGATCTTTGCGATGCTTAGCTCTGGCTTCTTGAGGCACTCTCTGATTGATAGAGCCTCCACCATCTTAGCCTTTACCTAACAAATCAGGTCATGCCTCCCATTTGTGGTTGAATTAGCTCTTCCCTAGTGAAATGGCTCATTAGTTGCTGGGAAGCTTGTTTGTTTGTTTTTATAAATTAAGGATAATCTGACTATGACTCACACCACAAAAATTGTAAAAATAAGAGTAAAAACCTTCTGACACGGGAGTTGTAGAATGTGAAAAAATAATACAGCAGAGAATGTTAAAAAAAAAAAAAGGACACCCACTGTAGAGCCATATTACAGCTTTTCAAATAATATGTGCATGTGACTGAGGGGGAGATGTTATAATGACATGCAAACCTGACACATTTAGGGTTAGGGGGTAACAGTTTGGGTATCGTAATCTCTGCTGATATTATAAACGTAAGATGATACCTTGTCCCCCAAAACATGAGCTCTCACCAGCCCGATGGGTTAGAAGAGGGGAGGGTATAGCTTCAATCAGCAGCGGCCTTTGTCTTGGATCCCAGCTCCATGATAAGTCTCAATACAAAACCCTTGTTTTACCTTCTGCAGGATCTGTGGGAATCTTTGGGAGTTTTATAGCTTGAAAACTCCAATGTCAGCAACTCTGAAAAGTCCGAGGTCAGATCCTTGAAGAGGTTTGAGATTATTCTGCTTCAGATAGATGCTCAGCCTCCAGGTCTTTAGAAACATTTTCTTAGAGAAATCATACATGCATATAATGTGTTCTGATCAAATCCTTACCCCATCTCTCCCTTCCAATTCATTCTCTATCCTCTACCACCTTTTCCTCCCAATGCCCTCTACTTTGTTTTTAAACCCATTGAGTCTATTTAGTGCTGCTTGCATGTGCATAGATGTGTAGTTGTCTATTAGAGCATGTCTAGCTTCTTCAGGACCACATCCCTAGAGAAAACTGAGTCTCACTTTGCCAGCAGCCATGAAGTGTCCATTCCTCCATACCTAGAAATGGTTCTTTATGAGCCCACTCTATTTCATGCTGTGGTTTTGGCTGATTTGATCTTTTAGGTGTTGAACAAGCAGACAGGGTCTCTCTGAGTTCTTGTATACAATGACCCTGTCAAACACCAAACGTTTGATCAAATATTGTTTGACTGTTGATACCATTCCCTCTGGTTCTTACCATCCTTCTACCCCTTCTTCTGCAGTGATTCTTGAGCCTCTAGGGTGAGAGAATGTGAATGCTCCATAGTCTCTTATTCTTTACTAACTTCTCAGTCATCTATCTCTGTACTAATCTCAATCTATTGCAAAAAGAAGCTCCTTAGATCAGGGGTGGGAAATGAAATGAAACTTGGAGGGTTAAATGGGGTAGGTGTAGGAGGGCTGGGTAGAAAAGGGAGTTTGGAGAAGGAATACTAAAACTAAAACCACTGAAAAACCCATAATGGAAACATTGCAGTAGAAACTTCCTAAAATATACACAACTCAGGTACAAAAGAAGTTCAAAAGAATTAATGCTGCAACAGGAACAATGCCTCTCCTAGTTACTATAGTTTATCCAATAAAAAAGCCCTGTGCCAAATATAGGTTGTCTCTTATGAACCCCTCCTGCCCAAAATTATAAGCTCTGCTATTGCTTTTGGTTAACCTCTATAACCCAATTGTAATACTCTACTGCTACTTGAGTCACAGGACATGGGGAAACCAAACTCATACCAACCTGGAGGCCCTTTTCCTACTGGCTAACGATTATAGTGCTTGAAGGCTCTATGCCTTCTGATTGGATTTAAAATTAATGATAGAACTCATGCCTGGTACTTTTACTTGGGCCCCAAACCTGTGGCTGACTAAGTCATAGGGAGGACCTAAATCTATTTTTCTCCTCAATGCACATAGAAATAAATGGTCTCCTAAGTTCTTTTTCTTAAACCCACAGATAGCTCATCTTTCAATCCTTGAACTCTTGAACTCTTAAAGAGTATCATGATGGGGGAAGTGAACTGAGGCCTTTTGACTTCAACCCCCCCCATCAAATAAAAAGTGTGTTTGTGTGAATCTCCATCCATATTTTTAAATATATATTTTTAATACCTGAAGTTTTCTTTTGTTCATCTGCTTTCTCTTCCTTTTCCATGCCTCACTCTCTGAGCAAATAATCCTCATGTTTACTCACTTGATCAGAAGAGAATAATATCAGTGAGTGTTGTGTAAAATACAAGGTATTTTTGCAAGGTAGACGGCTGCTCATGTTTGTTGCACTAACTTCTATTTGAAAGGCTATAGCAAAGGCATACATTTAAAAATTAGTTAACATATATAATTCTAATGTAGGCTGATTATCAAGGGAAGTGGGAAGTCAGAGAGAGCATAAAGAGTCCATGTTGAAAATCACTTTGGCATGTTAGAGTTCGGAGTGAGATGTGTGATTGGCATTAGCACAGGGGTGGAAGACATCAGTGTGCCATTTAGAGATCAGGGCCACAGTCAACTCCTGGGATCCTGCCTGGTGTAACACAAGAAGTGTTTGCTGGAGTGGCGTGCATAAGACTGATGACTCAAACAGTAACTGAGAATCTGATTTTTCTATTGTTCTATTATGGGAGGTTCAGTTAACAATTGCCAAAGAGTGGGGAGTTGCACAGTATGTTGCTCCTTTAGTGCCATGGGCTTAGACTCCAGGGGAGGGCTAGTGGTGAGGTGTCTGGGGTTTGTGGTTAGTTTTCAAATGGAAGATCTGCTTTAGAAGTAGAAGTTCATAAAAGCGTACTCTGGTCTGGATATGTATAACACACAGAGAGTTTTATATTCCATGCCTGGTCAACTTGTGGATGATACTGCTTGAGAGATGATGGGGTCAAAGATAGCCAGCTGTGGTAAACACAGCCAGGGCCAAGTTTCTGCTAGGAGAGAATTTGGCCTCCCAGGATGCATATATGGCCTCAACTCATAAAAACTATCAGAGAAATCTAATTTCTTTTCATGGGCCTGAGCATGTAATGTTTCCTCACATAAAAGGATACCCTAGAGGAGGAAAACCAGGATGAGACACTTTACTTTTATGCATTGTGGGTCCTCTGCTGAAGGAAGCCAAAAAAGTTATGGGGTTGGTTAAACTTAAATTGTGGTTAGGAATTACCCACAGATCAGAACATTAACTTGTGATTCAAATTCTCTTGTGTCCTTCTATTATATTGGAAATGGGTCTTTGATGGATATGGTTACATTCTGATATGTCTCTTTCCCAGACATTTAAGGCCATGTCTGTGATTTATATAGGTGTTATATACGTTGAAAAATGATGTGTAATTTTGTTCTATGTGTCCATAAAGTATTAGTTACTATAACTGTGTATGCATTCATGTATGCACCTGCATATTCATACAGCAAAAGTTATAGAAAACTCCATAAATAGGATCAAGGGTGAAGGTTTTACTTGATGGTTAATGGCAGGTTTGCAAATTATAGTTTGTTCTTCTTCACAGCCAATGTTGAGCACTGCAGGGTTGAGTCATTGGCTAAAACTGCACATTTTTCTGCTTAGTCTCATGTCTATATGTGGCACTGAGGAAGGACCGCCTGTATCTGAATGGAGGAGATCTGGCTAAGTCTTCTATTTCTGAGAGCTGGCTTAACTTGAGCTACCAATATCAGGGCATCACTAGCATCTTTAGGTAATATTGCATTGTTTCAGATAAAGAGTATTTAGACTTGTCTATGGCCATGCCTAGGGAAGGTTTCAAACATATGTAAGTCATGGCCTTTGCTCAAATAAATGTATTGACAGTGAATTTTGGAGCTTGTTGTTTATTTAATTACATGTTGCATGGTTTTAGCAAACAGGATTTTTAAAGGGAGAAATATAGCTGAGAGGTCACTGAAGAAGCAAGAAGAGAGACATACTGGGGAGCAGGAGACCAGGAATCCCAAGTCTGCTGCTGGGTGTAGGGGAAGGTGGCACATTATTTGCTAAGTTAGTTATCAAATATTCTTTGTGTAAAATGAGGAGTTTCTTGATGATAGATGTACATAATATACTTTGGTGGCACCTCCATGCCTCCATGCCCTCTTCCATCTTTTTTTTCTCTACTTGTCTTCTATCTCTTTCTAAATACTCTTATCTCCAACTTTCTTTTTGTTGTTGTTGTTGTTGTTGTTGTTGTTGTTTTGTTTAAAATCTTGACTCTGCCCATGAAACGAAACATACTAGTTGTACTGCAGTCTGGTTTATTTCACTTATGGTGGCATTTTCCAACTCCATCCATTTTTATGCAAATGAGGCAATCTTAGTCTTCCTTATAGCTGAGTTTTAAGCACATGCCCCAGGTTTTCTTTATTCCTTGGACACTGAATTTATTCCATTGCTGTGACCTCATACCTGACAAGATGCAATTTAAAGGAGAAAGGGTAGGTTTTGATTTTCAGTTTAGGAAAGTGTACGGTTTGTCATGGCGTGGCAGAGAATAGGAGTGTAAGGTGTCAGGACACATTGCATGCTACAGTCAAGAGTCAGAGAGGGTTGTACTCTGGTCATCAGCTACCTCACTTTCTTCTGTTCACTCAGCCTGGGACCCTAGCCAGTAGGATAATGCTGCCTACATTTAAAGTGGGTTTTCTCTGACTAATTAAATCTTTCTGGAAACTCCCTCATGGGCATACCCAGAGACATGTTCTAAATTCTATCAAGCTGACAGTGAAGACTGACCAACACAGGCACCTAGATCAGTCTATAAACTAGCTCCTCTTAATAGTGCCATAATACACATGGGTGTAAAAGCATTTCTGATTCCTTGGGGTTTATAATCAAAAGTGATGTAGCTAGTCATATGGTTGTTCTAGTTTCTGAAAAATGGATATTGAGACTCTAATGTAGTGGTAGAAAAAAAGGATATAGGACTACCAATATGTTTCCAGTGAAACATCTTAAAGCATCTGAATCTCAGTCCTTTCTAGGCTTTCCATTTTGATTGTCCTCTGGGATAGAGGTGGGCTATGGTGATGGTAGAAGTTTGGTTTTAATCCAGTGGAAAGAGGGGACTGCTATCTGGAATCTCACTTCTGGTTCCTTTAAATAATGTCCATATAAGGAGATATAAAAGGGCCCTTTATGTTTGTTATTATTTATTTCTTGGTAGTCTGGGAAATATAACACTAAGGATAAATGAACATGTACAGGCTCACTGGGAGTGGGAAAAACAAAAACTCCAAACATTTACCAAGCACCTCCTGTGCCAGGTACCGTGTGTATGATCTGATTCGATCCTTATCATTATGCATGTGGTATGTGTGAGGTACGTGTTATTATCCCCCTTTTATAGATTAGTCATTAATTAGGACAGCAGCCAAAGTGGAATGCATGGTTGAACAGGTTGAGAGCCGAACTGTCAAACATGATGCCCTGGCTAATTGGTGGGTTGTTAATGGAGATTATTTTGCCTGTGGGTCTGCTAATCTATGCATTGACTTTGGCTCAGAAGAGAAGACGAGCGAAAACAAATTCATCTGAAATAAACATCACAATATTATGCTTTAAATCTCATGTATAAAAATTCAAACCTAGAGCACATGTATAATTTCCCCCTTCCTTTTAGGTCTCTTTGATTTTAAAACTGCTGTAACAATCACAGTCAATTTTCAAGTGTTGATGATAACAATACTGCCCTGAATTTTTATACAGACTTTTTCTTCCAAGGACCTTGAAGTGCTAAAAATGTTGTCATCTATACAGGCAAACCTCGAGAATATCTAATTTAGCAAATGTCAGTGATAAATTCTTCTGGTGCCATTCTCCATGTCTTTGAATATATTAGAACACCCTGGAAATAAGAATGTTTATTCTATAGCAATTGACTGCTGGTAATACAGTTAGTTGGTATAATTTCATGTGTATTTACTGTTTATCATTTAAATAGCTGCTTGGATTAAAAAAAATCCTTCCTATTTGCTTTCTATCTCGAACATGGTAGGTATTGCCCATGTCTCTGCCTTTTCTAGGTTGCCTAAAGGAATACTGGTTGTCTTTATCTAACTTACTCTTTGATGTTGTGGGCATCCTTTACATGAGTAAGACTGGGAGTACTTGAATACAGTGTGGAATTTGAAAGGTCACTAAACTACAAAGACATTTCTTGTATAAGTATGGAAACAGTGGACACTGTAAAGTCACATGAAGGAGAGAAGAATGGGAGATGCCTGGAGCAGGTTTGTGCAAGCATACCCAGCAGTGTTAAGAACACCTCACCTATTCCCTGAACCATCTAGCCAGAACCTCTTGGGAGGTGACCATGCAGGACTTAGGTTTGTGCAGATTATGAGGTCATTCTCTTTCACTGAACCATTGCAAGTATTTCCATCTTTATTTCAGTTTTCAAAGAATTAATTAGCTAAAACTAAACTGTCCACAATAGCAGCATTATGTTTAAGAGTCAATTAAATTGCAGGCAATGTCATTACATGGACTAATGCAGATGGCAGGATCCAAGGGAGAAGGAGAGTGAGTGCCAAGCATCCTGGACCTTCAAGATGTGTTGAGGCTTGGCTCCCATGGACCCTCTCTGCCCTCTCTCTGCCTAGTCATGGTTGTCTGGGTTTCACACATCAATGATACTCTACTCTGCTTGTCTTGCTTGCTGAAACTCCCTCACAGACCTTATTCTTCAAGTCTCAACTTAGATCACTTCATTTACAAAACAATCCTTTATTTGCTGTCTGTTGCCAGCCTCTGGTGGTAACAGAAACTCCAGGCAAGCTTTGAAAATAGATACTCGTCTCTGTATCTCAGGGTAGTTCCAAAAAGTCAGAGCCCAGGCAGCATTTGAAAGTAGAGACCTTCATGATATTTGGTGATAGGACTTAAATTCATAGGTTCTTAAAACATGAGAAGTTGGGAGTGGGACTCAGGTAAGAGCTCAGCCAAGCTTTGGTGGCTTGTTCTGTGAACTCACAGACCCATGTGACACATAGAACTGTGCTTAGTGTGCTTCCAATACTTTTACCTCTAACTTCCCTGCCTCTGTCCCTTCATATGCTTATAGTGTTCTATGGTTTGAAACAGGAAACGGAAAAAAAAGACGCAGGAAATGTCCTCAGGATGATTGCAGCTATAAGGGAGCTATATGTGTATCCCTGTGTCTCTGTAGCTCTCCTTTCAAGTGTCCCATGCCCCACCATCTGCATTGTGCTATGTACACAAGATTACCTGTTCTTCAAACTCAAGCTTGACTTGGCGGAGTCACTGGCCTCTCAGAAAGGGCTGTGAGCCTCTCAGAATACTGCAACTTGCACATGCAACATAGGGTCCAATCTGCTGCCCATTGCTCAGCCCACCAAAATGACCTCTGGCCTAATAGCAGCATGCAGCCTTTTCTCTCCAGAGGAACCCCTGCCCCGTGGGGCCTTCACGCTGTTATGCTCTGAATTCCAACTACACACGGGGCACGCACGTCACTGGAGTCATTTTCCAAATGAACAAATTGTGTTTTCTTCTTCGTTGAGTCTGATATTTGAGCCAATCTGTGCAGCAATTTCCTCCTCTTTGTTTTGCTGACCCTGAGTGCTCTCTCAGCCCCACCGTAATTACGGCCTCTCCTGCCACTGGGAGTGTGGCACGTTCAGCCACAGGAATGATTTAGCTGAACATGAGGAAGAAAGAGGTCTCGTTCCAAGGCCTTTGTCTCCATTTCTGATGCTGGTTATTTACAAAGTCAGCTCTTATTATTGAGTTAGAAAGAATTTCCAGGTGTCATACGGAAAATGGGTCTGTGGGGGCATTCACGTGCAGGCCTCTTACTTATGTGACAACCCCATGATCCTTGGCACCTACCTGGCTCTTCTGCTCTCTCCTGCAAAGAGAACAGGGCTATTCCCAAGGAGCAGTGGGGACAGTAACATCCTGTGTGTACACTTGTCTAGTATGTCACATCCACTGTCATTGCCTTTCTTTGTGTGAACTACCATGGTATCTTTGCTCTTGACCTATGGAGGAATGAAAATTATTTGTGTTCTTTAAAATAGGTCCTTCCTAAGAATAAAGGAAAGAGTACGGCTAGGTATGAAGGGTCCAGGACTGGGTACATATCATTCAATCTGTTCATTCTACTTTCTGCTCTGCCCCCAGCAACTCGTTATTTAGCACTCTTTTTACTTGCTATCTACCCATCTACCTATCCATTCACCCACCCATTCACCCACCCACCCATCTGACCATCCACCCACCCACACCTATTCACCCACCCACCCATCCACCCATACACCCATCCAGCCATCCATCCACCCACCCATCCACCCATCTGTCCATCCATCCATCCATCCCACCCACCCATCCATCCATCTACCCATCCACCCATCCATCTACATGCTACACCTTCATTAAGCACTTTGACTACCTGTTGTTAGGGACTGAACAGTGCTTCTCCCCAATTTGTCTATTGAAGTTTTAATCTCTAAGGTCTCAGGATGTGACTATGTTTAGAGATAAGGCCTTTGAAAAGATAATTGATGTGAAATGCAGTCCCATGGATAGGCAGACACTAATTCAGTATAACTGATGTCTTTCTCAGCAGAGGTTAGGGGAGAAAATAAAAGACTATATGAAAACACACAAGACATTGGGCATAATGCTGGGCATAGTGGTACATACCTTTAATCCCAGCATGCAAGAGGCAGAGTTAGGAAGATCTCTGAGTTTGAGGCCAGCCTGGTCCTACTAAGTGAGTTCCAGGACAGCCAGGGCTACATAACAAGACTATGTCTTGTGGGAAGAGGGGAGCAGGAGAAGAAGGAGAAGGTGGAAGACATACTGTGAAGTTAAAACAAAGATGAGTAGGTACATCTCAGGTTGCTCAGAGCCTAGTGTGAACCTGGAGTGTTGCAGGTCAAAGTGAGTGGGCCAGCCTGTTGGGCTGTGATGTGCACACATGGGTATGGGTCCTGTTGGGCTGAATTGTGTGTCCCATGTGTGTCGCCCCAAGGGGTTGGGGCCACGGCTCAGGGCAGCACAGGACTGTGTTCACTCCACGCTGTGCAGTGTGTGTGTGTGTGTGTGTGTGTGTGTGTGTGTGTGTGTGTGTGTGAGGGGGGTGACATTGAGGTGTGAGAAGCTGTAGGGCTCTGCTCCAGGGTGGAGAGAACACAGTCTGGGACCCCTGGGGGGCAGAGCTCTTGGGTTGGGAATCCCTGGGCCAGGAGGCAGCTGGGGACCAACTGGTCTCAAGCCCTTGGGCTCTCAGGCTCTGCTGAGAGGCCGCAGAAGGACTGAGATGGGGTGTAAGAGCTGGATCGACCTGCAGCCAAAAGTGGTGAGGAGGACAAGCTCCAGCAGCGTCATGCGGGGAAGGAGACTTTTGGTCATGACAACTTGCTTGGCTGGGTCTTGGCTGGGTCTCTGTGGCTGGAACATAGAGAGGTCTTTGGCGGGAGGTTAGAAGGTGGCTCCATAGTTGAAGACATTCTCCACGGTTCCCCACTGCAGGCCCCAAAGAAAAGAGATAGTCCATGATCTTAAAATGTTTATTGTCATGGCCGAAAGTGGATGAAGCTATACCCCATATTCTCAGGGCAGGCCTGAGGTTAAATACTTTTTGCAAGGAGGAGGGTCTGGGAAGGAATGCTTAATTGGCTAAGCCCTCTGGTCTTTAGGTATCTCATGAATATGGAGATGTCTTGAGGCTCTGCCAGCTTGTAGTCACACCCTCTACCTATGCTACATGACTGATGGCCACAAACCTCTCTTTGGGAGGGGCTGTAGAGGGCTGTGGCTATGTGAAAGGAACCAGGGGGCCCAGGAGTATCGCCAAACTCCTACAATCCCTTTAGGGTCTCTGAGGTTCAAGGCCTGCGCTCAACCAGGTACCCAGCTGTCTCTCACAGCACACTGCACGACACCAGCCCTGGCTCCTTTTGCTTTTCCACCATCCAACCAACAGAGCATGAATGAAGGGAAGACCTTTGATGAACTGTTAGCCAGAGGCCTCAGCACAGACCCCAGCAGGCCAGTGTGACTAGTAACATGTAGCTGGTGACTTGATAATACAGAGATAGGAGAACTCATATAGGGACTTTCCCAGGGAATCCCACAAACCATTTGGAGATGTGTTAAGTGGCAAAGGTATGTAGCAAGACTGATAGACTTTTGGGACTCTAGTTTATACTTTTAGGCATGTGAAGCTTGACACATTGATTACATGAACCCTAGCCCATGTTTCTGATATTTATCAGCAATGTGTGTTACAGAGAATCTCATACTTCGAATGGACTGACTCTGCTGGGGCAAATAGGGGAGCAAGAACTCAAGGTCTGTCCTCAGGTTGCAAAGGCCTAGCTCTCAATGTTGAGGGGGAGAGACTTACTCAAGACATACTTAGGGTAGGTTTTGGACATGGCATGAGTGGTCAAGTCAGTGGCTTAGACCATGGCTGCTGCCTGAGGAGGTCAGGACTGAGGAAGATCAATGTGGGCTAGAGCAGTTCATTTAAGTAGCAATTAGTTATAATTAATCAATTATGTAATTGAGTAGCACTTAATTATTTACTGCCTTGTTCGGTTTTCCAACTGTTTACAAGTGTCAGCTTTGTTTCCCAACCAGGGCTGGAGTTCCCTGAGAGTAGGGGCCGGGTCATTCTCCGTGGCCCAGTGGGACCAGGGTCAGGCTCTCACATGGAAGGGTGGTGATAGGAGGAAATAGAGACCGTGGGAACAATCACTTTGAGGTCAAAGCAGGATGACTCTGCCAAGAAGTGACTGTGAGTGAGTCAGCCACTGGGATACACACGGGGCAATGAGGGACCAATGTGGCATAGAATAAAATGGGAAAGAAAGTCCCTTTGGCAATGAAAGGGGACAGGGACACTTGCAATAGCTTTACACAGTGTGAGGGATGTGTCCTAGGAAAGCATACTGCAATGCAGGCCTCCTAGAGGACTCCAGGCTGGCCCTCTGAACCAAACTCCAGCAGATCTGTGCTGAGGTTGCACAGGGCTGGGAAATGTCCTATGAACACTGCTGGACGGCAGTTAGCTGAGCCCTTAGGGGCTGTCAGGGCTCTAATGGGGGTGTGCTTTGGAATAAGAGCTGCTTCATTGGTGCTAGTTAGGAAATTAAGGATAATGCAATGATGCGCCTCTGGAAAATTAGGGTGGGGGTGGTGCCTCAGGATTTCAGGCTTGTGGGAAGAGAGCCACAGCTAAGCCCAAACCAGATGGCGGCTAAATGAGTCTGAAGTTCCATAGAAGGCAGATTCCCACAGTTAATACTTAATGGGATCTTGAGCTTAGGGTTGGGGGAGTACCCCGAACAGGGCAACCTCTTAAATTCCAGGTTTCCATGGCTGGCTCAGGTCTGGCTCATTTACAGAGAACTATGATGCCTCCTCTCTCTCCATGAGGTCAGTGGTGTTATTACCTGTACACACAAATGGGGCAGAACACCCCGAGACTTGCAGACTGATTGCTTTCATTAACTTTAATTGGATTCTTTCGCACATGGAAAGAAAAGTGTAACCAGGGTTTAATTGGAAGAACATCTCAGACCCAGGGTGACACAGGATTGTAAACATTAAAAGTGCTACAGCTGTGTCGGGTGGAAAAACGTCGAAATCACTTGTGGTGTTTGTACGAACAGCTCACAGATTATTTGGAAGTTGGCTGAAAGTTCTGGGTGTGTCAAAATCGGGGATAATTTTGTGTGTGTGTGTGTGTGTGTGTGTGTGTGTGTGTGTGTGTGCTTGCTTCAATCAAAAACAATGTGAAATCAGATGTTTGCAAGCAGAATGACAGAGGAACCAGATACATCCCAACTCTCTCTTGTGCCAAAAGAAATCAGCTCTTGTCAGGAGTCCTTCAGTGTGGGATCATTCTCAGAACTAGCCTGGGGCAGCCTAGGCAGCCTTTAGAGTTGAGTCCAACCTTGCTTACCCATCTCTCTGCTTTATTGAGTTATAAGTTATCATGCCCTTTGCCTGGGATGTGCCTCTCATCTGAGTGGGAAAAGTCCCACACAGCTTTTAGGACATAGATTTTATGTTCCCTGCTGTGAAGACTTGGGCAACAGCTCTGAAGAGGGGGTTTCTCAGTGTTCTATGGTTTCACAGAACTGTATTCATACTGTGAGTCCCAAAGGCACCCTTAGTTGGAGAGGGAGAAAGAAGAGCTCCCAGGTCTAGAATTCCAAATATCAGCTAAATTACAATCACTTGAGGGTAGTGAATGAGCTCCTTATGGAGTTAACTTGAGACCCTGGGGTTCAGCATACATTTGGGGGAAATGTGAATAACTGGTTCAGGGACCACAGGTCTCAGGAGTTTGTCAGCTGGGTTGACTGTCATTCTGTAGCTGCCTGTTCTTGTCCTGTTCTGAGAGAAGCTGAAGAACCCTAAAGAACAGGTTGTTGCCTAGATGGCTGCCTGAGCCACTTGATGCTTTCCTGCATGCTTAGCCCTGAATGGTGGTGTGCCTGGCATTACAAAGGCACCCAGGCAGTGCCTACCTGTTACAGGCTGTCTGCCTCCATTTATGTAAATATAACATTTCTTGGAGCTTGTGCCTAGATCTCTCTTTCTCTCCAGGGTGGCAACACCTGACACCTCTTGGGTTCCTGTCTTCTGGTTTAGGCAGAAGTGCTAACTGGGATATTCGGCAAGCCCTGGGTGGTGGTGATAGTGGGCACTGAGTCATTTCTGGTACCTAGCACCTAATTCTAGGTACAGCAGTGTCTGATGCTAATACACATCATGGATTTGATTTGAAGAAGTGTCCTGAGCACTTAGCCTTCTAAAAGCCCATCTGTATCTCTTTGCGTCCTGGGGTCTCCTTCACTGACAGGAAGCTGCTTGGCTGGTTAGATGAGGGCTTGGCACTTACATTCCCTACATATACTGAGGTCTCCTTCTAGGGGTCAGGGCATAGTGTGCTATCAGGTCACCATCAAGGGCTTGCTTCTCCTCTCCCACCACTCTTTGGCTTAGAATATGGCCTTTTAAAATTCACACAGAGAAGTCATCCTCTCAGATATTTTTAGAGCAGAGTTAACTGTTTCAGTAGGACAAGGACTGGTGGGTCCGATGGGAGCAGTTGAACTAAGGAGAAGCAGCTTGCTGGGCTGAGGGGCTGGGCTCTGGCTTCTGACCAGATTTGACTGGCTCAGTTTCCTGTGTGCCAGTTTGGATACACAGGTGTGTTAGTTCCTTTTGCATGGCTGTGACCAAAATACCCAAAAGAAACAACTGAAAAGTTTATTTTTGCTCCTGGGTTCAGAGTGTCCCAAATTTGGAAGGCAGAGAATGACTCTGTCACAGAGGCCCTTCCCATCTTGGCAGACGAGGAACCAGAGTCTATATGGGAGTAGCTTTTGAAGATCCACTCTTGGTGACCTGCCTCTGCTAGTTAGACCCCACATTCTAAAGTTACCCCAGCCTGAAAAGTACTACCCCCATCCAGGAACCTAAAACTGAAACACGATCCTGTGGGAGACATTTCAGATTCAAACCACAAGAGCAGGTGAGGCACTTTGGCAAATGATACAAACCAGGGTGGGAACATGTAACCACCAAGCACACAGAATATTGTTAGCCTTAGTTAAAATATGGCTTACATATAGAATGTACATGCTGGAGTTCAATGACCTGGCAGAAAAGAATTACACGAAAAACATCTTAATAGTTTTTATATTGATTATATGCTAAATGGTAGTATTTTTAATATACTGGTTAAACAAAATTCACCCTTCAGTGAATTCCATCTGCTTCATTCTAGTTTCTTAAAGGGGAATTACTAGAAAATTTAAAATTTGATACAACCTTTATTTCTTTACTATAAAACAGCACAGGTCAGAGTCTTTTTGACATAAAAGGGAGGTGGGTTCCAGAAGGATGAGGGCTGCTTTTGACCTGGTATCAAATCTTAAAACGCTGATTGGACCAGAGACCTGGAAAGGTATTGTTTTGGTTTGATTTCTATTGCTGTGACAAAGACTATGAGCAAAAGTACTCTGGGAAAGGTGGTATTCATTTTAGCTTATAGTTGTAGTCTATCATGAAGGAAAGTCAGGGCAGAAACACAAGGCAGGAACCTGGAGGGAGGAACTGAAGTAGCTGCCATGGAGGATTCTGTTTACAGGACCACTTCTCTCAGTTTGCTTAGTTTGCATTCTTATACAAGTCAGTACCACCTTCCTAGGGGTGGTACCACCCATGTTGGGCTTGGCTTTCAATCAAGACAGTATCCTGCAGACTTGCCTAGAAGCCAGATTTATGGAGGATGAGTTATTTTCTTAATTAAGAGTCTTTCTTCCCAGATATGTCTATGTTTGTATCAAGTTGACAAAAACCAACCAGCACAATGTGTGTCTTCATAGGTTAGACATCTTCTTGTAGTTTGATCTGAGACTGACAGAGTTAAAGCTTTCTTTAGAATATCAACCCCATTCTAGATCTACACCAGTGTGAGGTGAAGCATGCATATAAAAAATAGACTTTTTAACAAGTGGGCCGTATTTACTAGTTCATCAGTCTCACTATGGCGCTGCGGAAGTCCTCTATAAAGTTTGGAGTCTGATTTAAAGTGTAGGTCCCATTTGCAGTGGAATTGAGGAATCTCTTAGGAATATTTGATATAGACTTTCAGCACCCCCTTCTACCACTTTGGCCTTATTTCTAGTCAATGAATCCTTCTGCATTATCTCACGCTGTTCCATGTTCTATGCAAGTCCATGGCAGACTAGTCATTTGGAGGCTCCTTGGTCTCACCCAACATGATTTCTCAGGGTCATTGTTTACACTGTGTCTTTATCCAGTGTACTTAGCCAGCTCTTCTGGCACCAGCTTCCATTCAGACAGGAATTCTGGAGCTTCCGTTTCTCGCTAAGACATCAGCAAAATGTCGACCTCTGTCTGCTGTAGAGTTTAGAAATGAGTGCAGTCTCCTCTGCTTTGCAGTCTTTTGTTTTGCTCTGGCAAATCCCTGGCTTCTACAGTCAGTCCTGGATTTGAGTGGAAGGGGAGAGAGATACAGACTGAGTAAATCATCGGCACATCTATTCTTCCTGGCTTTTTAGGTGCATGAGAGAACAGTTGTCACTCTAGATGTGATTGGAGTGCCTCTCTGCATCTGTGTCTTGGTCTGTGTCTGTGTCCATATCTTTCTGTCTCTCTCTATCTCTCTCTATCTCTGTCTCTGTTTCTCTTTTTCTCTCTGTCTCTCTGTCTGTCTCTGCCTCTGTCTCTGTCTGTCTCTGTCTCTGTCTATCTCTAGCTCTGTCTCTCTCTGTCTCTCTCTCTGTGATGGACAGGCACATGTGCCTGTGCATGTGCAATGTGTATTAAAATATTAAATGTCTTCCTTGAATTTGTTTTGTCCTTATTTTTGAGATAGTGTCTCTATCCCTCAATGGACCAAGAGCTCACAGTTTTGGTTAAGTTGTCTGGACAGCGAGCTTTGGGAAGCCTTCTGTGTCCATTTCCTGCCTAACCACACCTAGATGAGGTTGTAGATATGCTCCTGCCTGGATTTTACATGGGTTCTGGTCAAAACTCAGGTTTCTATGCTTGCTCAGAAGCAGTTTGCCCACTGAACCATCTCCCTGACTGGGAAGGAGTTTGTTAAACTACCTATTAAAAAGATCTTTGTCATGGATCTTCTGAGTATATTCTGAAGTCTAGTAATGCAGGAATGCTTTTTTTTTTTTTCAGTAGAATTGCCCTTGACAGATGTCTAAGTGGGGGAGAGACAGGTACAGCGAGCGTGATTAGACACTCCTTTCTCCTGCTCAGGCAACTTTTAGGGGACTAAATGCGCAGTATACAAAGGAGTTCTTGCTAGGTAATTTTCTTAAAGGAGTATTAAAATTTAAGCATTTCTTATAAAATAATGACCCAGATAGGTTTTGAAGTATTTCAAATGCTGAATTCTTTTCTAGCATCTTTCTGATGCTCTGGTTTTGTTAGTGAACTGATTGTGGCTTGGGTTGACTAATGGGAGCCCTGTCAGAACTGTGAGGCATGATGTGGGTGGCTGTTATATGATGAACTGTTGGCCTCTGGCTGGACATACTATTTTGAGAGAGTCTATAATCTTTAGGCCATAGAGCCTTGCTGTAGGAAGTAGGCATGGGGGAGGGGAGTGAATGTTTGAAGGTCTCCAGTCTTTCTCATTCTTTGTTGCATGCCTTCCATAAAGTCAACTGTTCCCTTGTCTATATACTCATACCACTGTGAGGTTCCACTTACTCTGAGCTAGAAATCAACAGGGCAGGCCAAGGACTACAGACCAGATTCTTGGAAAATGTGCACCAAAATAAATCCTTCCCCTTCTTCAGCTGTTTTTATGTAAGACATTTGATCATAGTGATAAGACTGGCTAATAGAGTTACTGGGAGCAGTAGGCATCCAAAGGAGCCGTTGAAAATGCCCCCTTAGCCAGCTCTGGCCCTTGGACCTCAGGATTCCTACACTGACTTTCACTGTTATTACAAGTGGAAAAGTAAAACCCTGTAGCTTGGTCTCGATCTGTATGATCTTTAGTGATGCATATCAGAGTACTTATTATGGGCCTAGCATTCAAAAAGGAGCAGAGCTTCAGTGTACTATGTCCAATATCTCTCTTTTGAAGGATGTAAAAGCACTCACTTGACAGCGAACTGGAAACAGGAGATCTTAGCCAGTAATTATCTTAAGAATTCCTTGCACAGCGCTTGCTTGGAGTGAACGAGTGAGTGAGTGAATGAATACACGAACGACCTCTCCCATAATGGCTTCAGAAATATGATATTATTTTCAGCCACATACTGGGATACCCAAACCTTTTAATGGTAGACTAAATTTCTCAAAACGAGAATAGATGTCAAATATTTATTTATCTAGTAGATTCTTAAAGCAGCATCCTTCATCCTTAAACCTCAGGGTGCATGCAAATAAAATTACAAATAATTAAAATCCTTTAAAAAAAAACCCATAAAAGCCTTGAAAACAAAAATGATATTTTATGGTTAATAAAGCTAGAATATAGGCATGATTACAATGCTATGTAATCATGTACGTAATTATTGCATAAATAATATATAATCATCCTAATAAACCATGCAATTCTAGCCACTCCTTCCCATGAAGCATCTCTATTTATAGGCCTGATGTGGTTGGAAGGGAGGGCAAAGATAGATTTGGGGTATGCTTGAGGATTAAGCACAGTGTGTTGCTTGGAAAAGCCTGTGTGGCTTACTAATTTAAGAGTCTACCTCTGAACTGAATGCAGAAAATTAGCTTCAGGCTCAGAGGTGCCCTGAAAGGAATAGTCAGGGATCTGTGAGCTTGTTTTACCCTGTCTTTTGTCCCTCCCACCAGACTGTCTATGTAGGACCTCACGTTTATTTGTCTGTTCCCAAACACACATGAGGTTCCTCTGCCTTTCCATGTGTGACTAAAGTTCCCAGAGATCCGTTGTTTGTTTGCTCTGTACTTACCAGACTCTGTTGCAGTACCAGTCTCTGCAAGATAGACTGACACACAATCTGATGACCTCTGGTCATTTGGTCATTCTCCATAGATGCGGCTCACTCTTACATTCAATCCACATTTCTTCCAAATTGGGGAAGACAATGGCCCCTCTTGTCTGCCTCTGTACCATTCTTCATTTGTTTCTTGTTGAGGATGCATGATGGACTAAGGAAGTCAGTAGAGGTCATATCAAGGAGGAAACACGTGTGACAAGTTGACAAGTCACAATTCCTTAAGGAGGACGTTCTCATGCTTTGGTGTATGCAGTGGAATCCACAGAAGGGCTGATTAATCATTGAGATTTTCACCTTTGAACTTATTAAGCATTTTGATTTAGGGCATGCAGGGCTTGATAATCAGCATTATTAACAAGTCTATGCCATGATGCTGAGAAGACTATACTTTGAGAAACATGAGTTTAAAGGAAAAATCTTGATGCTTTCCAACAGAAAAAAAGCTATGTCCTGCAGTTGTATCGCATGCTTCTTTAAAATAGCAAACTCAAATGACCTTAACATGGTCTTATGTGACGGTCTCTGTGTGCATATCTGTGTACCACATGCATGCCTGGTGGCTTCAGAGACTAGAAGAGGGTGCTGGATCCACTGAAATTATAGTTACAGGTGGTTATGTTGTCTAATGGATGCTGAGAACTGAACCTGTGTTCTCTGCAAAAGCAGGTGTTTTTATCTTCTGGGTCATGTCTCTAGCCCTAACATGTTACGTTTTACAGGATGTTTGTTGAATTCTGTTTGTCTAATTATAGAGAGGTAGGAAGACTTACTCAAGGCTCCAGGTGACAGGCAGAGTATCTGGAGCCCAGAACCTCTCTTCCATATCCTAGAGCCTAAGACTTGCCCCATTGCTTCTTTCTTTGTGGATGGGACTTGTTTTTCTGGCCCTTTTTCACTGGGAACCCCTCACTGAGTAATGCAGGCAGGAGAGCAAAAGGTTCAGTCCCTTCCTGAAGGGTTGGTAACTCCATGTATGCTTTAGAATCTGACATTATAGGCTCTCTGACTCACAGAACATATTCACATTAGAAGGGAAACCAGCTAAGAGGCATGCATGATGGAGCATCAGCAGGTGTGAGCCAATCTCTTGGGCAGTGAGCAGCATCTCCTCACACCACAAGACAGATGACACAGTGAGTTGTGGTATTGTCCACTGTTCTCAATTTAGAGTCTCTATCAGTAAAGTCAGGCTGGCCTCAAGGTCATATCTGGAAGATCTAGGACTCAAATTATTCACATAAGTTGGCAATAGTGTTTTTTGTCATCTCTATCTGCATAGTTAGTTCCCAGGTCCGGGAAACACAAGTTACCCTCCTCTCAATGTCCCCCAATCATTGGCAGTGAAACTGAGAACAGATTGCATCACTAACCTCCTGATTGTATTAATTTAAAAGTCTTATTCTGTCCCCCAAATCTTCTCCATTTCTTTCCAACTATATTCACTAAAATTTGAGTTTACTTCTATTGTGAGGTGATTTGTGTAGACCAATTTCTCTGTACTGCTGGGATAGAAGACACCACAGTTGGTTGGAGTTTACTGAAAGATGCTTTATAGTCTAGTGTTGTGCTCTAATCCCACTGTCTTCCTATTCAGAGGTACCTATTACCCTCCAGATCATGGCAAATGCCTGATGTTCAGATTCAAGAGTGACACCCAGCAAAAAAGAGAACAGCTCAAATCCGAGGTCTATATTTTATGTCATGGCTCTATTCTGTCCTGTTTGGAAAATACCAGGAGTGAGTGTCTCAGAGATGTCTGTATTTTCAACAGTGATTCTCATACTGCAGGGAAAAAAATCTAATCAGTAGCTTCTGGGTGAAGATAGTCTGGGTTGAAAATAATTTGCAATGAACTACTCAGTCTGAGCCCTCTGGTATGAAGGGGTTTCAGACATTGTTTCCTTGGCATTGATCATATCTAGGACTTGGAGATGGAGGTGGCTTTAATTGTCACTGTCACATTGTCCCATCTTGTCTTTCATGGTGCAATGGATGCTGAGCTTGGATGATGTCTTTTTTTTTTTTTTTTTTTTTTTTGGCTTACTTATCTTTGGGCTCTGCAGGGAGCTGATGATTCTTTCAAGAGATGCAGGTGCCTCTAGCACCAGTTACAAGGGGTGGACAATTGATGACCTTGTGGTGGCTGCCGTCCTGCAGAGGGTGAGACCAGGGTTATTCACAGCTTGGTAATTGGCACTGGTTTTGAGCTCTTCATCCTCAGCATATCCAGGCATCAGGAGTTTGCTCCAGATCAATGCAGGGGCATCAAATATATAGAACCCCCAGAAAAAAATACCAGAATCAAAAATGGATTTGTGTTTAGCATGCCTTGTATATCCTGGTCTGGTTATGAATAATTTAGCCTTTCCTAGGCTGAATAGACTATATTTAGCAAGCCTATTTTGCTTATAATACACCCTGTCCTTTTATGAAGAAGCATAAAGCATGAGAACTGCTTAGAATTGGGGGTGACTTCATTTTGTGGGGACAGGAGTGCAGAGAGGCATCTTCATCTGCAGTCTCATGCTACCATGCACCTCAGAGAGCGGAGGGACTAAGTACCCAGGGTGCATGCAGCTGAAGAAATCCTGGAAAGTGCTTCTTCTCTATTGAGCATAGGGCAGGGCCAGTCTGCCTGTGTTGTTGGCTTTTGTCTAGGTCATCTGTCTAATAGAGAGGATAGTGGCAAGATTTAAGGGGTGCCAAGTTGGTTCTTACTATTGACCCAACAGAAAAATGATGGCATACAAATAAAATAACCCAAGGGGACTTTATTAGACTTCTGTCAAAGGTGTAGGCAGGCTGAAGGAACCCCTCATGGGATAGTTTCAGAAGAGGAGAAGCAAGCTCAACTATTCCTAGATCTGTAAAGCCAGGGCAGAGAGCAGTTTCCAGAACCTGACAAGTGGAACTGTCAGGTTAACTGGAAAAGTTGCTTAGAGGCGCCCAGGCTTCAATTAGGGGACAGACCATGGTCTTATCACTCCAATAAACTGTTCTCCTTATGTCCCTTCTCTTGCAGATACAGATACTTCCCTTCCCCACTGACTGAACTCAATAGAACACCAGACAGAAGGGAGTCTCTTACCTAATCCACGGAAGCCAGCCTCCTGCAGAGTGAATAGTGAACAAAGGATATGAAGGTACAAACAAATGGTCTCAGTGTGCCCCCTGTCAGCACCTCTCATGTTCAGAACACCCAGCAGGGACTTGAGTGGGTTGTATTACATCACCTCTAGAAGGTTCTTGTCAACATGCAAATATCAACTTAGGAAAAGTGACATATCTTCTAGTAAGTAGTCCAGGATGTTTCACGACGTTGTCAGGCTGTCATTTGTCTTGGGGATGAAACACTGGTCAGGTATTGTGAGATGAGAGTGGTAGTAATGGCTCAGACATGGGGTGGTTCATCAGGAAGCAGTCCAGCTTTGGGGACCTTATGTAATTGCTGTGGCTATCTGGATAGTGGAAGGGGAAGACTACAGAGCTAGAAGGTGGGTTCTTTGACCTTGGTTCTATGGTTGCTGGAGGCAGATCTTCAGTTTCATGGCTGACTGTGAGGGGTCTCTTAGGAATTCATAGCCATGCCAGTTTTAAGGAGGTAGAACATACTTTCCCCTAAATAGTAATGCTATGAAAACTGATTAAGATTCTCAGCTACTCTTCGACAGTCTATTTAAATGCTGGGTGGTAAGTATGAGAGCGTTTGTTAAATTGTTTTCTGTTATTTTCAGTATGTTTGAAATGTATCGCATGTAAAATAAAGTCTAAGTTCATTTGAAAACATATCCGATCTCCCTTGGGAGTGCTGTCCAGGGCAATGAGGGAGAAGCGGAAGAGGGAGAAAATGGGATCCCTTCCCACATTTTTTTTTCCTGGAAAATGAAACAAAACAAAAACAAAAACATGGGAACAGGCTGATATATTCTTGGCTTGCTCCCATGTTTCCCTTCTGCAGTCCCCACCCAGTTTCCATCCAACTTCTCTGTCTCATCCAAGTGACAACTCTCTTCTCTCCCAGACTCTCTGGCCCCAACACCTCTGCACTCTGAACGCACAGCCTTCAGGATCACTTCCTGACTCGTCTTGGGAAGTAGAACATGTTCCCACCATCTGCTAATGCTCTCTGGACCATCTTAAACCTCAGTGGTTTACCAGGACCACTTTTTATTGCCTAATGGTTCTGTGAGTTCTGAATCTGGCTAAAGCAACATGAGATAGTTGCTTGTTTGTGTGTTTCACAACGTCCGGTTTTGACTTGAGAAGGCATCATGGGCTTCCATGGTTCTAGCATTTCATTTGTTGGGTTTCTTTTGGCTCTGATTCTGGAAGTTGGCTGATTCCCTTTTCTGTGATCTCTTCTTAAGGCTAGCTCAGACTTTCTCACAGCATGCGGTCTCAGGGTAGTTAGCTTTACTACACTGTATTCGCCTTCCTCCATGGAAATAGAAGCTGCTGATCCTTCTACAGGTTAGACCAATAAATAGCTATGGAATCACTCTACCACCACACCATATTGGTCAAAGCAAGTGCTATGGTCGGTCCATTCCAAAGGAAAGGGAAAGAGCTGTCACTTTCTAAAGAAAGTGGCAAGCATGTCACAATAGAGGAAGGAGTCAACAGAGGCCATCTTTGAAGACTTTCTTTACCACAATGAGTCAGGCTGACTTCGATTTACCGTGTGGCAGATGATCAATAGGAATTACTAAAAATGTCTATGAATTCTTTGATGCCCCAGCCATAGAGATGTGATTATTTCTTCTTGAATCTAGGTATGTCTGTGGCTGTTTAATGGTACATAGTGGAAATTATGCTGGGTGACTTCAAAGGCCTAAGGCTAGATCATAGGGACTAAACTGATTCTGTGTCGTTCTCTTGGACCATATACGTTGAGAGAAGCCAGATACCGTATGAGAGTCACATATACCCAGTGACATCTTTCCAGAGAGACACACCTGAAGTCCTGGAGAGCACCTGTCACTACCTGCTCCCGAACAAATCGGCTAACTTGAAAGTCTAGGTCACTTGAAGCTTCATGCACCATACAGGGACTATTGACATTTTGCTATCCCCACATGAGAAACATCAAATGAAAAGTGCAGAGACATGCTCTTCTCTGATGACTCCTGATCCACAAGATAGGAAGTGAGGTCATTATTTTAAGCCATTAGTTTCTGAAGGGAGTTGTTATACAGTGGTGTTACTGGAGTACTTCTGAAATCTTCCATTAAGTATTTCCATTTAGGGACTTGAAATCAAATCATGAAGTAAGAGTTCAAGAAATGGAGGAAGGACATCGTGTGGACTGATAAGTTTGCCCGTCAGTGATAATAGGTGGCCCTTTAAGCTGTGCCTGTGGGCCCAGCTCCCCAAAGAGCTCCTGCATTCACAGATTCTTTTCTCCTTTCAATTATGAACCCACAGGCAAGACCGAAGCCACTTCTCCTCCTGAATCTGATGTCATCATCTTAAGCCTGGACAGAAGTGACTCCTTGCATTTCTGAGACTTCAATAAAGTCACATTCAAGAAATCACCTGGCATGATGCCTGTCATGTAAGTGCCTGACAGCTCGCATGTATTTACTGAGTAATGAGTATTGTGGAATCTTAGGTTAGTTCTGGGAACCAGAGATTGTCTTTATGTCCTAGCTGTTTTTCATACAGCTGAAGTCAGTATACACAAGGCTTCCTCCAATTTGGGTCTCAGGTTGAGGGTATGGAAAGGGGGAGTTAGTTACATTCTTAAGTGGCAGCTTGTTCTGGCCCCTGTCTACAACATATTTTCAGCATGTGGGTTGTGACCTCTTTGGGGGTGGATGACTCTCTCTCAGGAATTACCTAAGACACTTGGAAAACACAGATGTTTACATTATAATTTACAACAGTAGCAAAATTACAGTTATGAAGTAGCTACAAAAACGATTTTATAGTTGGGGGTCACTACACATGAGGAGCTGTGTTATTAGGAAGTGCTGAAGTATTGGGAAGCTTGAGAACCGCTATATAGTAAGGTGAAAATAAAATATATGGCCTAGAAGGACCCAGGGATTTCATGCCAGGAAAATATTAACCTACTGATTTTGAGGTTGAGCATGTGAGGTCAGAATACAGAATCTCTACATTGGGTAGTTTGCCAACTGGACACAAACTAGAATCACCTGGGAAAAGGAGTCACAGTGGAGAAATTTCCCTCATCAGATTGGCCTGTGGGCACATCTGTGGGACATTTTCTTGATCAACAGTAGACGTGGTAGGGCCCAGCCCATTTCATGCAGTGCCACTCCTGGGTTGTGTATTTAAAAAGCACACTGAGCAAGCCACAAGAAGCAAGGCAGTCAGGAGTGTTCCTCCGTGGTTCCAGATTCCTGCCTTGAGTCCTCCAGACTCCCAACACCCCTTGACTATTGACTGTGACCTATGAATCCAAATAAACCCATTATTATCTACAGATACTTTTGGTCTCTGTTTTATCACAGCAACTGAAAACCAAACCAGAAACACCCCTCCATTCCAGAGTTTGCCCTGAGTAGCTAGAAGAACTTGAATGAGGTATTTAAGCACCTTGGCTGTCCCTTTCCCCCTTGCTGCAGTAGTAACATCAATAGTAACTGATTCTCTAAGAGCTGAGTGTAAAAAATATGTTAGCATTTAGTCTGGGCCAGCCCAGCTCTGAGGATAATGATGATATTGTTATATTATCATTGTCATTAAACTTGCCCTTGAGAACTCACAGAGATGCCAACAGGCAGGTTCTAGATACAGGCTGTTAAGACCCCGACAGAGTGGAGTGTGGAGGAGGCAAAGACATTTCTGTGCTACAGAAAAATGGGAATTTCTAAAGTGAGAGAAGGGTAGGCTCAATCTCCTCCCTCCTTCCCTCCCTACTGCTCCCTCCGCTCTTATTTCTCATTTCCTCTTTCTCTCTTCTCCTTTAAAATGATGACAGTATGTTCAAGTTGTGCAAATCAAAGGCATAGATTAGAAACTGGAGCATGAATGCGCTTAACAGACCCGGGAAGTCTCCAGGGGACTGGAATTGATTACCCAGAGTGTACCACACAAAGTGATTATTTTTTCTGCATGGGGTGAACAATGGGAATGAAGTTGAGGGTTGGAAATACCTCTCTATGCCAAACTACTTAACCCCATGGGCTTACTGGTGATGGGATGGAATCATGGAGTGCACAGGCAGAAAGTTGCTTAGAAGCTTCTCTCTGGAAGAGTCTACGATAGAGGAAAAGCAGGATGTTTTTCAGCATGCTTAACCATGTTTAATTTGGAAAGGGTACCCCATATGTTCTGGGAGATGCTGTGACTGGGGAAAGTTACATGGAGGAAGGACTGGTGCTTTATGTAGGAGGTCACCAGGACCTGTAAAATAAGTGATGATCTTTCTCCCTGGATGGAAAATGACGCTCTTAAGTAGGTCCTGGGCAGAACTCAGTTCCCATTGTCATCTGGGCTAGTTTCCTATTTCTGAACCCTAGCAGGATTTAGCTGGACTACAAATGACTTGTCATTTGTTGTCACCCTGGCTCAGGATGGCACAAGCTGGAGGAAGGCTCCTAGGCTAGATCTTGTTTTATGATTGGTTTTAGATTGGCGGTGGGAACTTTGCTTTACTGAACTGAAGTCACGGTAGGGGATGAAGTCACCCTTCCTGGATAAGCTGCTTATCCATCCATCTCAAGAGCTAAGATTTGGGTTTCCACCCGCTGTTCATCTCTTTTCATCACAAAGGTCGAGATTCATTTGAATAAAGAGCGAAAATAAACTGAGCTCCCAGCTTATCTGATACCAGGGCCCACATTAGGAAAACAGCACCCCTTCAGGACACACAGAGTTCATTGCCTAGGAGCAGGAAAGGCCTGCATATTACCTTTGTAATCATGCCTGTGATCATGGATAATTTACAGAGTGCTCAGCTTGGGTATCCCGATTATGACAGGCCTCCATGGAGGGAAAAAAAATAATACTCTGAGTCAGACAGGTCTAAGTATCTGATTCGTGAGTCCTTTGAATCCTGACATCAATTTCCTATTTCTCTCCAGTAATGGCTCTTAAAATGGTGCCTGTGTCAGAATTCTCTCTCTCTCTCTCTCTCTCTCTCTCTCTTTCTTTCTCTCTCTCTCTCCCCGCTCTCTCTCTTTCTCTCTCACACACTTTCTCGCTCTGTTTTTCTCTGTTTCTGTGCGTATGTGTAAATGTGTGTGTATATTTGTATATGTGTATGTATGTGTGCATGTATGAGTCTGTCTGTCTGTCTGTCTGTCTGTCTGTCTGTCTGTCTGTCTGTCTGTAGGTCTGAAACAGACTCCTAACTCCACATCACAGAGTTTGGATTTGATGGAACCACTTGGAGTCTTCGATTCCTAATTTCAGAGTGAAATTGGTCCTCTTGGACTGGGCGTGAGTTTTGAGAACCTCTACTTTGAATGCTAAGTTCTCAAGCCGGGATACATCTCTCCTGCATCCAAGCCCTGGCTACTTGGTTTGCTTGTGGAAAACCAAGGATGATTTTATTTTTATTTTTATTTTTATAGTGCTATAGGTTGGTCTCCAGGTCCAGGCATTGCTGGAACCTTCAGAAAGAGTTTCTTCCTGTTTCCCCAGCAGAGCAGTTCTTTATACTCTGAGAGCCTAGTGATGGATTTGGGTAGTGAGTGACACCTCAGCCAACACAGAGTGGTATACAGTTTGGTCTCCTTCTCCATACCCTACAGGCACATTGTGAATTCTTTCTCTGAGCATTGCATTTTGGACTGAAACTGCTTGAGTTCAGTTTTGAGATCTGTTTTTTTTTTTTTAAAACAGTGTGCAGAAAATATGCTCTGTTATTTTTTGCTAGAGTGTAAAAGAAAATCACAAAACTCAATGTGTTAGAAATTCTACAGAATCAGATAGTACACAGACAACCTAAAATAAGCATCAGCACATCCCTACACACACACACACACACACACACACACACACACACACACACACACCCCATCCAGGTATACATACTCTTTGTTATATTACCTTTTTCTGAGCCAGTGTCACTCCAGATAATGCAGTGGTGGCAGACTAAAGAAACAGTACCATCCAACTCCAGTCTGATGAATAAGTAGTTTATTGGGCTTATGGGAGCATGATGCGGGATTACTTACAGGAGTGTGGGTGACCCTACCTCTGAAAAGCCACCCCAGAATGGGTGACAACTTCCCCAAAGCTGCAGAGATATGTCATTCCTCCTTCAATTAATCTCCTACATACTCTAGCACCTCCCAAGACTACCTGCAGCAGGGTCAGAATTGTGTATTATTGAAAGGATGCAGGAGGGAACAAGTTGCTGTAATCTCAGTTGAGAATCCAATGGTTCCCATCTCCTTTCCATGGAACGATGTTAGCAGGCTTGGCTTCATGAGGGTCTCCTGTGCTTAAGCATAGCTTCTCAGGACAGCCAGAGCTACACAGAGAAACCTTGTTTTGAAAAAAGGAATGAAAGCAAGCAAGCAAGCATAGCCTTTCTCTCTGACTATAGAAAGGCAGAGTCTGGAGGACAGAGTTTCATAGTACAAAGACAAATGTATACACAGTAGACTCATACCCCCCCCCCATTAACACATGCTTGCCACTTGTGCAGATACACATGTCACACACATAGCTGAACATGGTACACAGGGTAACCTGTGATGCATATCTATACACATGTAACAAACACATCACAACACATGCGCTTAGAAACACTCTCCACACAAACATATACATGACACGTCACACCTATGCAAACATACACGCATACTAACATACACATGGTACATACAAATATACCCAGCACACATTCACTTATATCCATTATATACACACATACACACATTCACAAAACAACACACAACACCAACTTCTTTAGAGAGATGTCTAAGTCAGGATGAATGAATAATGGGCTGTCTGGGCATTTACAATTCAACCAATGAAATTTGAACTCACTGGAATCTGGTTGTTGGCATTATAATTCTCCCTCTGGGCTGTCGAGGTGTGAAACTGGGACACTCATTTTTGGAGTTGTTGGGGATTCCAGCTCCTCTGTGGTCTTGATCATGGCTTGGCATGCGTTCAGTTGTGGATGGCTTTCTCATTGGCTCTTACAGGTCCACAGGACAGTTTTTTTTTTAAAGGTTGACCACTGAGTCACCATGTCTTGTTAGTGGCAGCGGTTATTTTATCTGTGAGAATAACTGTCCTTCTTAGCTTCTCAAGTTGTCACCTGGGTGGTGATTTATTACCTTCCAAAGCTTCGGTAATTGTATAATGATGCAAAATAATGACAAGGCATTCTGATAAACTTTATTACCCGAAGCATCTTGCATTCTAACTGTGTTCCAGCACTCACTATGGGATTATAGAGTGTCCGCAGGGCTGACAGGTGGCAGCAGGACAGCTTTCCTGCTTGAAGAAAGGAAGAGGAAAAAGAAATGGGATTCAGACCTTGTGAATGGAGAACTAGTCTAATGTGAACTGAAAATTCATTTGGAGTATACATGCTAAATGTGGTTGCCTACAATTTTTATTAAACACACGTACACGCATGCGTGACATGCGCAAACATTCATACTGTACTTGCTTTGTATTTTTAAACTGGGCACACAGAATTAGCTCTTGACAATTTTTTAAATTTTTAAAAAATATTTATTTATATTTATTTATTTATTTTAGCTCTTAACCATTTGATGATGAAATAAATACATGTTCAAAATGGTGGGTAGAAGCCACGAGCTGTGGTATTTCGCCTTTGACTCTCTTTTACAAAATAACTATGCTCCTGGTAACAACTCAAGCTCAGACCCATCTTCTCATGGGCTGCAGGGGAGGTGGAGAGGAGGTCAGGCCCTATGCAACTGAAGTATAAAAGACTCAAGAAAGTGAAACTACAGAGTAATTTTCAGATTTGCTTCTCAGGTCTTGAAAAATATGGGCAATTAACAAAGTCGTTTCTGTGGAAACCAGAGACAAAGTTGCAGTCGAGAATGTTTGGTAAGAAGTAGCTCTTGCAGTTGCCAGAGTTTACCTGGTATGGGTCTGTGGTTGTTGGAAGGTCTCTTATTATCTCCTCGAACCAGCTAGTGATGGCCTTGTGCAGCTAATTCACTGTGGAGGTGGAGTCTGGATGAAGCCCTGCCTGTACTCTCTCCCCGCTTCTTTGTGGCCACCTATCAGTGACTACAGGCTTTTTTTTTTAATTGAATATTTTATTTATTTTCATTTCAAATGCTATCCCCTTTCCCAATTTCCCCTCCAGAAACCCCCTATTACCCGCTTTTATGAGGGTGCTCTTCCACCCACCCACTCCTGCCTCCCCGCCCTAACATTCCCCTACACTGGGCTATCGAGCCTTCACAGGACCAAGGGCCTCTCCACTTATTGATGCCCAACCAGGCCATCCTCTGCTCCATGTGCAGCTGGAGCCATGAGTCCCTCCATATGTACTCCTTGGTTGGTGGTTTAGTCCCTGGGAGCTCTGGGGGTTCTGTTTGACTGATATTGTTGTTCTTTCTATGAGGTTGCAAACCCCTTCAGCTCCTTCAATTCTTTCTCTAACTCCTCCATTGGGGACCCCATGCTCAGTCCAGTGGTTGGCTGTGAGCATCTGCCTCTGTATCTGTCAGGCTCTGGGAGGCTTTAATAGAGAGATCTCTATGATTGTAGGAGTCGACGTAGGCTGCACCTGTGTCTTGAGGTTGGGCCCTGATAGTGAGGGTAAGAAAGGGGAGCAGATCAGAGCTCTAATGTTGTTAGTGCTGGTCAGAGTCCATTCCTTTTGTCTGAACTGGCTTGTATCTGAACTACATTTCTCTCTGTGTCTGCTTGTATCTGTGTCTGTGTGTTTCCCATAATGTAGTTCAGGCAGCCGCCTAAGTGTTGGGATTACAGGTATGAGCTGCATAATTTTATGCCAACTTGATACAAACTAAAGTAATCCGAGAGGAGGGAACTTCAATTAAGAAAATGCCTTCATAAAAATCAGGCTGTAGGTAGGCCTGTAGGGCATTTTCTTAATTAGTGATTGATAGCGAAGGTTCCAGCTCATTGTGGATGGTGCCATCCCTGGGCTGGTGGTCCTGGGTTTTATAAGAAAGCAGGCCACAAGGAGCAAGCCAGTAAGTGGCACCTCTTCATGGCCTTTGCATCACCTCCTGTCTCAGGTTCCTGAACTGTTTGAGCTCCTGTCCTGACTTCTTTCAAAGGTGGACTACAATGTGGAAGTTTAAATCAAATAAATACTTCCCTCACCAAGTTGCTTTGGTCATGGTGTTTTATCAGAGCAATAGAAACCCTAACTAAGATAGAACTTGGTACCAGAATATTTAGGGTACTGCTGTGACAGACCTGACCATACTGTATTGGGGAGGACTGTGGAAGGACTTTGGAACTTGGGGATAGAAGAGCCATTAAGTGTTGAGAGCTCAGTGAGCTGTTCTGTAGGAGCTTGGGAAATAGAGATGTTGAAAACAGTGCAGACAATGGAGGCCTGGCTTGTGAAGTTTCGGAGGGAATCAAAGACTCTACCAGGCCATTTGTATGAAGAATCTGTGGTTCCAGTTACCTGGAGCTGTAGAATTGGCTGTGACTAACCAGGTACCAGAGCTACTGAAATGAAACTTTTGTCTTTCTGGAATAATGGATGCTGGTCATCCAGGGCTAAGAATAAGCTATGGTCAAGAGGGAGAACAGGCATCACTGCGGTGAAATCCTCTGGGAAGTGTGTCCTAAGGATCAGCACGCAGAAATTGTGTTCTAGAATTGTGGCTAAGGTTGTAGTTGGTGCTGGCCGCTGAACTTGGTAGTTGTAAGAACCACTCAGATAGTCCTAGTTTTGAAGGCGTTGAAGGGGTTGTGGAGAGCAGCCGAAGCATGGCACTGAGGAGCAGGGCTCAAGTCCCCAAAATAAGCTGAGTGGGGGCTCCTGGTGAAAATGCAGCTAACTTGCAGCAAGGGACCCTAGCTGGTTTGGAGATGCTTATATCATGGGATGACCACCAAGAACAGGAGTAGCAGTGGAGCGGAACCAGCCAGAGCCTAGAAGACAAGTATGTGCTACAGAAGGCAGAACTGGAGAAGTGACACAAATCCTTTGGAGGAGCCCAGAAAATCACGAGGGAATCCCAGATAACTGGACACGAACTATTTACAATTTTGGAGTGTTGCTTTGCTTTGTTCAGATTATGACTGCGTACTGCTTCTTGCTGCTCAGAGCAGAAAAGCATTTAACTTAATTTTGATTTGTATAGGAGCCTATAATTGAGAGATTTCGAACTTTAAAAAGAGATTTTGTAATTCTAAAGAGATGATATTTTAAAGGGACTGAACTTTTAGTATGTTTGAATTTGTAAGGACTATGAAAATTTTGAAGTTATTTATGTTTTTAACGTGGGATCTTGGGGATGAATGAGAAAGGAAAGGTTGTTGCTTAATGGTGATGTGTTTGTGTGCCAAGCTGACAGATGGTCAAGTGTGCTGGCTAGTTTTATGTCAACTAAAGTCATCTGAGAGGAGGCAACTTTAATTAAGAAAATACCTCCATAATATTGGGCTGTAGGAAAGCCTGTGGAGAATTTTCTTAATTAGTGATTGATAGGAGCACCCAGCCTATTGTTGTTGGTGTTATCCCAGGGCTGGTGGTCCTGGAGTTTCATAAGAAAGCGGGCTGACCAATCCAGTAAGCTATACCTCTCCGTGTCTTCTTCATGAGCTTCTGCCTCCAGATTCCAGTCCTACTTGAGTTCTTGTCCTGACCTTCTCTAGTGATGGACTACAATGCGGAAGTGTAAGCCGCATAAACCCTTGCCTCCCAAAGTTGCTTTTGAACATAGTGCTTCATCACAGTAATAGTGTCCCTAATTAAGATAAGGTAGCCAAGGTATGCGCCATAATAATTGGTCCTAGCCTCTCCTGCAGGTAGAGGTAAAATCTTGTAGCTTAATTATTCTAGGCACTGAAATGGTAGACATTTCCAGGACTGACCAGGACACCTTCCTAGCACAATATGTAACCTGCACTTTCTGTCACCGTCCAGGGTGGGATGCCAATACAACATGATAGAAAGAACACAGAAAACACACACACACACACACACACACACACACACACACACACACACA
>JANHMN010000010.1:51597289-51610631 GCA_030674055.1 Rhabdomys pumilio | reverse complement strand
ACACACACACACACACACACACACACACACACACACACACACACACAGACACAGACACAGAGACACACCACACACACATAGACATAGATGCACACACACACACAGACACACAAACGTAAACACATTTAGACTATGTTAACTGAGGTGGAAAGACCCCATTGAGTGGCACTACTCTATGAGCTAGAGGTCCAGCATGCATACAAAGGGGAAGGTTAATTGAGCACTCATTGCTCTGATTCCTGATTGCAGGTTGCAGTGACCAGCTGCTTCATGCTCTTGCCACCAAACCTCCTCCTCCACCAAAGTGGACTGTAGCCCCTTGGACTGTGAGCTAAAATAAACACATACATGATCAACAAGAAAATGAGGACAAGAAAGCTCAGCCCTTTACAACTGAGTGTCCGAAGTCATATGCAACCAGTCTGCTTCCTTTTCTTTATTAACAGCAAACTCACACAGTTCAGACCCTATTCAAGGGAAAGGCACCTGGCCTTTACCTCTTGAAAGCACCCAAGAATGTTTGTGCTCATAGCTACAAACCATTATGAATCCTTTTGCAGAATAGTGCAGTGTTGTCTCCTTTCACAAACTGAGTTTACTAGCAACATAATTCATACCCTCCTAACTCTGTTACCTACTGACATGTGATAGAGTCCCTGGATTGTGGCTGTGGCTCATCTACGGTTTCCCTAGCAACAGCATCTGATAAATGCACACGGTTATGTATTTAAAAAGTTTGGAAGTTGGCCTTGCCCACTTTTATAGGCCTTCTGAGCATTTCTGATCCCATCTTCAAGGGTGGTAGCGGTGCCTTGGTTTGTGTTTCCCTTTTCATAATCTTGAATGGTGTCTGAGAAGTGATTGTCCAGTTAGGTTGCACAGTCTCAGCTTTTGCTTGTATCTCTTGGTCTTTGTGGCTGAGCTCTTTCCTGAGTATGTCCTGAAAACTCATGTTTCCTCCCAGAGGAAGATGCTATGAGAAGCACAGAGGCTGCCTAGTAAGAATGGGGGAGCCTCTTTTAACAGAGGGCTGAGTGTTGTCTCCTCCTGACCACCATCATGCTTCCCATAAGTGAGATACAAGTATCTATTCTTGTATCAAGTCTATACATTTTTAATCATTATGTGTTACAGCAGCTACTGTTACCTGATACTCACTTTTTGCACTGTATGGCTTTGAGTAAATTACTAATCTTTCTCACCCCACTTAAATATTGGAGTTAAAATAAGCCATCACCTCTTAGGATTATTATAATGGATAAATGCTGTCAACCACAATATAAAAGTGACCGGGTCATGCATAGTATATGTTCAGTAAGGTACCAATTCTCTAATGTAGTAGTAGACTAAATTGCCATTTCACAAACCCTGCCACATGGGAAAGACTTGTTTCAAAATAGTTTCCTGTCCTGATACACCAGCTCCACATAGGGCAAACTACAAAGTGAAGCTGTTGAGTAGTTTGGTTTAGTGAAAGTTTAGGTGACTCAGGGCCTGCGACCATGGGATTTCCCTTTGGTGTCTCAGCTATCATAGATTTGAGGAGTATTTCTCACTACGTGCACAGGAGACATCTTCATTAGATAGATATCTCCTGAGACCCAACCTAGAATAGTGAGGGGACAGCCAGCTTCTGTAGGGCTGCTGATGTCCATGGTGTCTTGTAGGAGCCCTTGCTTTGCTTCTTCATGCTCCAGCATGCAGAGGTGGATTCATCCTTTGCTTCTCCCCATTCAACAATCACTGTTGCCTCTACTGGCCTCTACTTGCAGAACTGTGGAATGACCATTTTGTCATAGCAGTTCAACTGGGTGTGGGTGGGGTTGGGTCCCAGGGAGACAAGCACTCACTTAGATCCATTTCCTCTCAGCTGGGCGTATCTTGCATTCTGCTGGTATTTGTAGTATTGAGCTGAGAGAGGCACTGGGGAAGTGTTTGCTACCTCAACATTTTGGCTACTTCTAAACAAGCTGAGGATTTACTGAGGTCAGCAATGGTTAGATGATCAATAAGGCATTTCAGATAAAACTCCATTTTTGCCTCTAGCAAATTTCCAGCGTTGCTTTGCCTTTGTAAACAACTTCTTAAGGAATGTGGGTTGTAAATCATCTCGGATGCACCTTTATACCCCTCACGCCATGTGTTCCTCCTAATAATTTTTCACGGCAGGGAAGAAGAGGTGTTTGTACCATCGAAGGTGCCAAACCCCAGAGGGCAAAGTTGATTCATCTAAGGTCAGTATGAGTTTGTGGAGGGTGGATTAGGATCCCAGGCCCTCAGATCCTACACTTGCCTGATAGGGTGTTCAACGCCTCACTTATCGACATGCTCAGATGCCTCCCTGACTTGGGTCACTGTCCACCCCACCACCCCCACATCTGGATATTAGTGCTCACTGCTGGGTGGGCTGCAGGTAGCCACTTGTTCAATGATGGTGTCATGGCTAGAGGGTTACCTCCCTCACTGTCCGGGCAGGCTAGTTAGTGATCACATTTTCCTCTGGACCTAATTACTTGAGAAGAAAAGAAGATTTCATTGTGAATCCATTGAGCTGCCCTCTAAGCAGCCTGCAGGCACATGTAAGCTGAGGCTGAGTCTTGCCCAGGAAGGAAAAGAGCAAGCTTGGATGGTTTGCCATGCATGTGACCTAATGCTGACTTTGTGGGTCCAGAATATCTCTGCAGGCTTCTCTCTAACCCAAAGAAGCACCTTCTGAACTGTGCTCAGTGTGGCAGAGGTTAGTGCACATCTGGATTTGAGGATGACTGAGAAAGAACTAGATTTATTCCTGGGACACTCTGGGGGAAGAGAGCTGGGGAGTTCATTGGCATCCTTGGGCCTGGCCGGAAGCCTGCAGAATGGCAACTGAAGTTCTCCTCAGGTTTTGCTTCCTAACCCTTACAGGTTGCCTGTGCCTGGCAGTGGCGCCCTACCTGTAGAGCCAGGCTGAAGTCGTATTGCCATTATTGGCTATGAATTCACCTATGTGTAGGAAGTGACTAGGCATCAGGATAGATCAAGTATTAAGTGGAGGACAGATATATCTTTTAACTTGCTGTGGCCAGGGAGGATGGATGTGCTGGCAGACAGGTGTGGTTTGAATGCAAATGTTCCCTAGAGGCTTATGTGTTTGAACATTTGGTGCCTAGCTAATGGGTGTTACTTTTGAAAGGCTGGAGGCTCCTGTAGGAGGTGGAGCCTTCCTGGAAGAAGTGGGTCACTAGGTACCTGCCTTGAACTTAAAAGCCAGCCGCCACTTCCTGCCATTCTCTGCTTCCTGTGTATGGCCACAGTGTGACTGGCTACCTCACACACCTGCTGTCAGGCTTTCTCCTTTCTAAAGGGCTGGACTCTGCCAAAGGACAAGGCAAACTAAATCACCCCTTCCTTAAGTTGCTCCTTATTGGTTGTGGAAACAAAAAAAACTAATGACAATGATGCCTTAACTTGGGCCAAGGGTCTTCTCTCCTGTCAATCAGGATTCAGCGTGGGTCGGAGCCAATTTCTAGGCTCACAAGAACTGACTTTCAGGAATTTTATGAACTGTTCCCTCCCTCCCTCTGTCTGTCTCTCTGTTTGTCCCTCCCTCTCTTTTTCCTTCCATCCACTTTCCTTCCCTCCCTCCCTCCATCTGCCCTTACTCCTTCTCTCCCTCCCTTTTCTGGGGATGAATGCAGAGCTTTGCGGTTGCTAGCTTTGCAAGCACCGGAGCTAGATCCCTACCCCCTTTCTACCTTTTCATTTTGAGGTGGGGTTTCACTAAATGGGGTTATGAGGCCTGGCAAACAGAGCCCCCCTTTTCTGATTTCGGTGGTTCCGGAGATTGAACTCAGAGCCTTGCAAGTGCTAGGCAACCATCCCAATTGAGTTAATCTCCAACCCCATATACTCTTAGGTTTTAACTGGCCACAGTAGGAAAGTGAACACCAGGACACTGATAATGCCTCCGGGGGTCAGTTGGTAAACAGCAGCAGTAAGGGTTGCCTGGGAGGGTCCTTTCTGAGCTCAGAGCAAGGTGTCTCTAGATTTTGCTGAGCTTTCCATTTGCATATGTCCTATCAAAGACTCCCAGAAAACCTCGCTTCTGATTCGGGGTGACCTGTATTCATTCTCTTCTTTACTCTGCTCTGGCAGGTGCACGGCAGGTTGCCGTGTCTGCCCTACAGGTTGGGAATTGTGTGTCCTCTCAGTTAGGGGAGAGGCCCATCAACCTTCAGGTGACGCTTGCTCTTTCTCTTGGCACTGCCTGTCAGACATGTGCAAAGCTGGTCGCTCTGACCTCCAGCTTCGCCTTTTCTTCTCACCGTGAACACGTTCCCTCCGTCTAAGCCCTGGAGCTGATCACCGCCATCTGCTCACTCCCCTTCCTTGCTCTCAGGGCGGTCCCACCGCCGGGCCAGCATACGCTGCCCGGGACCCAGTGGGGCTGTGTCACTGACCAACATTTGTTGCGTTTTTGGGCTTATTTATTTTTACTCTAAGATGATCTGAAGGAAGTTCCTTAACACAACTTTATCCTCCTCTGTCCCTAATTACTGAATACTCTCTCCGATTTGGGGACTGCTCACTACGTGTGATCGTGGGCATATGCCCCATGGGCGCTGTCTCCCATGTTCTTCACAAGGACACGAAGGAGACATTGTTCTTAGCTCCTCGCTGCTGAGAAGCATCAGTGGGCAGCTGTGTACATTGCATCATTAGGAAGAAGGAAGTTCAAACACGGGCCTGCTTGGTTTCACAGCTCACCCTTGTCACACCTGTGTCACTCTGTCCCTTCACTCTACACTGTCCGTGAGATGGCGTGATTGTTAGGAGTGAGGCAGAGAGCAAACTTGGGTTGTACTTGCAATTTGGAAGCTCTGGGTGACAAGTGGGACATGGTGTCAGTGTACTATTTAAGGTGGTTCTCTGGGGTTAGGATGGGCGCTGAGTAGGGTGGTCTCTAGATCTATCTCTTGTAAGATGCAAACTTACATGGCAGTTGTAATGAAGGTTTGTAAAATAGTGGGTTTCATACATATAAAGTTGTTGAATTAAGGTTCTTCAGAAGCCCCACACTGGGGTGTCAATAGAACTCACTTCTTGAAGGCCATATCTGCTCCATCTCTCTCCACTAGCTGCTGGTAGATTGGTGACAGTCTATGGTCTCCCATGACCTATAAAGTATTTCCCTAATTTCTCTTCATCTTCTGTGGCTTTCTCTATTTGTCTCTGTATCTGCATTTAGATTTCCCCCCTTTACAGGGATATTAGTTATAGTGGATTAGAACCCACCCATAGGATTTCATCTTAATTCATCTTCAGGGACTCTCTCCCAATAAGATCACATTCTGAGGCGCTAGGTATTAAAGCTTCAACATATACATGTTAGGGAGATGCAATCCAACCCATAATATGTTTGATCATATGAGCTCTCAAGTGGAGAGAAATAATTTAAAGGAAAACTTGATTTTTCTATTTCTTATTACAAACAAGTTTCTGCATTGCAACTTCTGATCAAAATGAGGTAGATATATGCTCTCTCTTCTGGGATGATTCCTGTCTCCTTATGGTTACACAAAATGAATCTTTAGTTGTCTAGTATATCCTTCTAGAGCCCTGGACCTCACTTCTGGGGAGAGTGAGTTGTGTATGGCAGGGCGTTTTCTTCTGCAGATGTCTGAGTAGCTTCCTTCTCCTCAGTCAGTGGCTTTTACTTGACTCTCCTTTGGAATATTTGGTGTTCTTCTGGCTGATCACTCAGTGCCACTGAGAATTTTGGTTACTACTGTGCAAGCTAGCAAAACTCGAGTGGCTTTTAGGAGCCATGTAGGTATGGCATGGTCCCACCAGTAGACTAGATCTTCATAGTCATGGTAGAGGATGGTCTTCAAGGGAGATGTATGGGCTGGTTTTGTGTGTCAACATGACACACAAGCTGGAGTTATCACAGAGAAAGTAACCTTCCCTGAGGAAATGCCTCCATGAAATTCAGCTGTAAGGCATTTTCTCAATTAGTAATCAAGGGTGAGAGGCCCCATTGTGGGTGGTACCATCCCTGAACTTGGGTTCTATAAGAAAGCAAGCTGAGCAAACCAGGGGAAACAAGTCAGTAAGAAACATCCCTCCATGGCCTCTGCATTAGCTCCTGCTTCCTGACCTGTTTGAGTTCCAGTCCTGACTTCCTTTGGTGATAAACTGCAATGTGGAAGTGTAAGCTGAATAAATCCTTTTCTTCCCAAATCGGTTCTTGGTTATGATGTTTGTGGAGGAATAGAAACCTTGATTAAGACAAGAGGAGGAGAGGAGACTAAGGAGAGGAGGAGAAACCTTGGCCAACTGGAGATGCTGCTTTCCTACTGGAACTGAGTGGTTCACAGAGATGAGAGCCAGGGAAGGAATGGAAACTTCTTGGCTCCTTGGTACTTCTGGGCTCATCACCAGTGTTCTCTCTCAAGAACACACACTGGAGGCCACAGAAGACCCTTCCCATCTAGCAGATTTCTCTCCACAGGTCTAGTGGCGACTCCCAAACTCTGAGGCCAACTGTTTCATTCTCCCAAACTCTCAAGGGATATTTCTCCTTGACCTCATCACTTACCCACCCATTCTTGACTCAACCAAGGGCAAGTTTGGCCCCCAAATGGAATGGAGTGTGGGAGGAGAGAATATTCTAAACAAAGGCACACAGGAGCAAAGTATCAAAGGTGTTAGAAAACATGGCAGATGCCAAAAATGAAATTGTTAGATCTGGCTGGAGGATGGGAAACATGATAAGTGTCTGGCTCCTTCAGGAAAGCCATTCCCTGAAGACTACATGTAAGCTGAAAGCATAAGGCTTTCAAGTCCAAGAGGGGTGTGGTCATCCCTCTGGATTTAAGGCTATCAGTGATTGGGGGTAAGATGGAATGGAAAGCAGGTGATGATTGAAGAGATTGTTGCAGTAATACAAATATTCACCCACCCACTCACCAGCTCCAGAGTCTCCACTCTGAACCTGTGGTAGGGGAGGGGACAAGAGGTAACACCATCCACTCATTCATGGCTCGCTGCTTATGGTGTTGCTCAGCCTTCCCTTGGATGGGGCAGCCTGCTCCAGGCTGAGCCTTGTGCATTTTTCTCACCCTGGCAAAAACCACTGGGGGATCAGGAGGCTGAAGGCTGTGTTTCCTGCTTCAGAAAGAGAGCTTTGTTTGAAGAAGTTTCAGAGTGCAAAAGTCAGATTGAATACAATGGACACACAAAATGAAATTGCTCTTTACAAGAAATACAGGTGCAATAAAATGGAAATACACTTGTTTTTAACACAGCAAATGTCCTGAGGATTTCTAAGGGCTACTGAGCGGGTTAAGCAGACTCAGACGGGAACCAGGAAGGGCTGTGTGTGTGTGTGTGTGTGTGTGTGTGTGTGTGTGTGTGTGTGTGTGATATGTGATTTGGAAGTGTGAATTCCCCTCACACAAGTTTCAAAAGTCAGCCCAAGATATGTGCTATACTGGGGTGTGACAACCACTGATCTACTCTGCATTTCTCTGTCCCCTTTGCTTGCCCTTCCTCCACAGTCAGACCCAGCTTTGTGCTCAGCTCCAGCTATTAAGGTAGCTTTATAGATACCTTCATGCTGCCTGGATGAGGGGTCACAGAGAGAAAGTAGAAAGTTCTCCACACTGTATATGGAAAATGGGAGCACTCCTTTCTGAAATGGAACCCTTTGGTATTGGTTAAGGCTTCTTCCTGGGACCCCAGTGAGTACTATATGCTAGTCTCCATCTGTTGCGAAGCATTCATTAAGTGCCTACTGTTTTCTCGTATTGCTGAAAGGCTCATTTTGCCATTTAGACTCGAGGTGTGAACTGGCAGTTCTCAGGTGTAGAGTGTTTTGTTTGACTGGTGCTATTTATTTCTTTATCCTATGGATGGAAAAAGTGTTTACCAGAGAACCATAGCCACCTGACTTAAGCCACTCCTTTGCTAGAGGTTTGTGTAAGGAGGAGACACCCAAGTCTGTTGCATTCCTTCCTTTCAAGGTGTGAGTCAAGGTTCTGTGTAGCCTGTTTGAGTAGGCAGCAGGTACCTGGGAGAGCTTCAGGGTGTAGCCAGGAGGCATCGGCAGCAAACTTACCCTCTCAAGTCAGAGTGAACAAAAAACCACTGGACTTCTGTTTGTGCTTGATGCAGCTTTCATTGCACGAGTTTTGGATTTCGGTCCCCAGACAAGTGGGGGTTTAGAAGTGACAAGTGATTGAAATGACTAAACAGGATGCTTCTGAAATGAATTTGGGTCTATTCTGAGATGAGGAGGGGTGAGGACTAATTGCTCAGCCTGAGTCTCTTCTGAGCTGATTTCATCCTTTTTTTCTGGTTCATTCTCAGTTTTATCCTCTGATGAAAAATGGGAGCTGGAGTTCTGAGCAGCTGGGTCATATACCTCCTGCTCAGGAGCTCTTGTGTCTTGCCATTCATTCAGTCACTCATTAAACATATGTTCATTGAGCACCTGCTATGTGCCAGACACAGTCTCAGATGCTGGAGCACAGCAGTGAATGAGACAAAGCAAAGCAAAACAAAGCAAAGCCTTCTAATGTATATAGAGGAAGGAGCTGGGCACAGTGAAAGAAATTAGTAAGTTATGTGGTGTGTCACTCCTCTCATTGATGTAACAAAAGGCCCAGTAAGGACACTTAATGATGGAAGGGTTTATTTGTTTCATAGTTGCTGTGTTCATGCACGCTATCCATGGTGGCAGGGAAGGCATGGTGACAGGAGCATGAGGGACCTAGTCACATTGTATCTGCACTCAGGAAGCTGAGAAAGAACCGATGCCCCATCCATTTTGTACTTTTTGTGGAACTCCAGTGCATGAGATGATGGGATCGGTCTTCCCACATGGACTAACCCATTCTACAAACCCCTTTTCCAACATGGCTGGAGAGGTTCATCTCCCAAGTGATTGTAGATTCTACCAGCTTGATAGCTGATACTGCCCACTGCATAGGTGGAAGCCAGGAGTCTGTGTGGGTGTGGGGGTAGAGGGGTTGGGGTTCTGCAGCAGGCCAGCCTAGAGATGAGGAGGACCTGGATATGAACAGTGCAGTGCCTACAGGGAGAAGAAGCTGGGTCATTGGTAGGCATGAAGATGGGAGGACCATGGGCCTGTTGTTCGGGGAGGTAAGTAGGGGATCCATTCTGCTTCTCTGTACTCTGAGCACTTTCCTGGACTCCACATATAGTATCAACTCGTTTAGTCTTCAGACACACAGTTAAATTATATTTGTTTTTGCCCCATTTCACAGAATTTGAAGGCTGGATGGGTCATAGGGGTCATGAAGAAGAGGAGGGAGACACTTTTGCACTCACTCAAGCTGAAGAAAGTTCCATCGTTTCAAATCATTATGAAAGATGTGGATACAGTGTTGGATAAGATCAAGTGTCACTCACTCAGGCAAGGCATAGATCTAAGTCCTAAAGGTACCTACTTCACTCCCTGGGTCTCATGCCCTATAACCAGGAACTGGGCCACTAACTAACAGACAGGGGTAGACACAGGGACTGCTTATCAAGAAAGAAAAAGTACTTCTGAGGATGAAGTAGGTCAGCGATGAAGAAAGGTTGGGAGTTCGATGTTGCTGGGCCATGAGAGCCATGTGTCTGCCTCCTCCTGTATTTGGATGCTGTGGGGAGGGGTTTCCAGTTCTCCTGCCAACCCTTGCATTTTCAAATCTTGGTGCATCGCTTCACCCAGCTCTCCTGGCACAGGATAGAGCCTGGTTGGGAACGTAGAGGCCTCTACTGTGCTGTGCTGGGGCCACAGACAGGGCGTTTCTACTGTTTTCTTCTTTCCCCAATGCCCCATGCCCCATGCTCTGGAGTTGGGCTTTGAGAGGAATATACTTAGAACTACTTTTCTTTCTCTCTCTCTCTCTTTCTTTCTTTCTTCCTTTCTTTTTTTATTTCATTGGTCATGGGGCTTTATATTTTAACAAAAGCCTGGACCATATGAAACCATAATTAATTCTGATTGTGAACCAAATGAAGTAAATCCAAAAGAAATAGACTTTTCAATTGGACATAGTAGTCTACATGCATACAGATGAAAGAAGGCATTACTAGATTTTCCTGTTGGTCTAAAATTGGTGCCCAGGGCTAAAACAGAAGACAGAGAAGCCCTGTGTTTGTTACTGAACCTGCTAACACCCAGGAGCAGCTCTCATGTTGCTGCCACTAGCTTTGTCCTAAGCCCCTCCATGTCTCCAAATGAGAGATGAATGAGGTGAAAAAAAATGAACCTTTTCCATCTCAGCACTTGGCTCTGAAGGAGAGGAAACTCTCTTGCCTTCTACTTCCTATCCCTATGGCAAATAAAGAGGCTCAAGACAACAGAGTGCTCCCAGTCAAGGTAGCAGCAGATTTTGTTCTAATTCCTATCTTAAATGCTGCTGGTCACTAGCTTTCTGACCAGGTCCCATGTGTTCAGTGACAGGAGGGGAAGAAAGGAAGCAGGGATAGGGATAGATGGCCTAGAGAAGAGGCTACAGGGTTTTGTTTCTGTGGGTGTTGTGAAAGGTGGGTGGGATGGAGATGTCCCACCTACACTACTATATCACCTGCTCCCTGGGGGTTGTACACCCATCCCCGAGAGCCTAGAACATGTAGAGTGTGTACATGTCCAGAGAGACAAGAGCAGGAGTCTGTCTCACATCTAGGGACATATGCAGGGAGGGGAATAGTTCTGTTCAGAAGTTCCATGTTGACAGCAGATGTCAAGAGAAATAAATAGCAAAGCATACTCTCTCTGTCCTCATAGGGGAACATCCATATCTTGAAAGGGTAGGAGGACTGAGGGACCAGAGTCCCTGATCCATTCGCTAGGATCCCCATTAGCCTTGTTGTGAAGTGGCAGGGAGAGAAGATAAAATTTAAATTAAGTTTGAGGTCGAAATTTTAAGCTGTATATATGACTTTCAATAACCACAAGTGATGAGAAAGTTATGAAATTTGATGAAGGTGCTATTAAAGGATGGGGATAGGAGAGGTGTGTGATTAAAGATTGAGAATCAATTGGGAAGGTGCTTGTTTGCATCTGGCATGCTTAGAGAGGCATTTTATAATATTGCAATGTAACTAAGATAAAGTATTCATCATTCCAATCTACCCCAGACTGACCGCAGTTGCCAGTGAATAGTCTGGGTTCTCTCATCTGCATCTGCCTACCTAAACCCCCTGGAGTACATCCTGCCAGAATGTAGACTTCATCATCACATCATCCAGGACACAGAAACAGGGGGGTCAAGATCTGCACATGTGTTCAGTAAATGCTGATTGATTATTACATGAGTAAGATATGTCCCAAAGGGAGAAACCAAAGCCAGGCTTGCAAAAGCATCTTTAAGTTGGGAAGACTCCAGAGGGGGAGCAAACAGCTGCTACCTTACAAGAAGAGCTTTCTCCCCACAGAAAAGTTTCCTGGGAAACCTGTTATGACTAACTTTTATGGAATGTGTAGATCAATGACAGCTAACGGGGGCTGTGTGAGTTCTAAAGCTCTGGTATCAGGGCATAGATCAAAATGGCTGGGAGATGTCTATGAAAACAGTCTTAATATACAGCCCTTCCTAAGGAAACAACAAAGAATTTTTACAGATGGAAAACTCACTTTGAATCCTTCAACTCCCTCTCATTTTTGACAGAATAACTGGACGCTTAGTATATAGTATGTTCTGGCCAGAGAATATACCATATGTTTTCAAGTGGACACAATCATAGCTCTGGCGTAATCTCAGTCCTTCTAGCCATGTATGTAGACTTGCAATGCTTCCTCTTTATAACTGCAGAATCTACTTCTGTACATTGCCAGCACCCTGAACAACTCTCACGTGACTAGTAGGATTTTGAAGATGATACATGCCACCATACCACATGTCTTTCAACGCATGGAATTTCTTCTTTTTCAGCCATCTTATGGAGTTCCTTCTTGGCTATGGGACTATAGAGCCAAATTGGGTCTCTGTGGTTACCCATGGTGGCACTTCCCTGTAGTGGTCATGACCCTTACTAAGCAGCATGAGCAGAGACACTACTGAAGGTGTAGATGGGGTGTCCTGTGTTCACTTTGTATGGCCAGAGTTGCATCTTACTCAAAAAAGGAAGTACTCACGTCTTTGTGGAACTTGTTTACCATGAATCATTTTGAAGAAACTCTTTAGGTTCACATAGCTAAGTAGGCTGGCTATGTCCTCTCTAGGACGTTTCTTCATTCCTTCCTCCCACCAGTGATTACTTACAGTTAAACTCTGTAGAACTCACTTTCTCTTTGTTACTGTAGAAGCCAATATTCTCGAGAAGTCTCTCATTTACTTTAAATCATATTCAAGAAATAATTCTTATGCCTAGATTGGTGGTGGGGTCACATGGAAAAGAGATGTATTAGTTACCTTCTGTTGTCATGATAAAATACTATGGGCAAGGCAACTTACAGAAGGAAGGGTATATTTTGCCTTACAGTGCCAAAGGGATAAGTGTCTATTACAGTGGGGAGTCATGGCAGCAGATAGACATGATGGCTAAAACATCCTCCATGGCAAGCACACAGCAGAGAGAACAAATTGGAAGTAGCATCAGGCATTTAACTTGCAAAGCCTGACCCCAACCATATACATTCTTCAGCAGGATGGTACCTCCCATTGTACCTATTATTGAGAAACAAAGTTGAATAAACAAGACCAAGCCCCACCCAAAATTGTCTATTATAGAAAAATGAGTGAAATTAGTGATCATGTTAAGATAAAAAAGCCAAACTCAGAAAGAAAATCTCTCCTATGTGAGTCTTATATATGCATAAGTCTTATGTGTGTGTAAAAGTAAAACAGTTTTTTTTTTCTGATAAAAAGAAGAGGGCAAGCGGGAAGAGGAGGGAAAAAGAGATGGGAAGGTACATGAGAGGGGATATAGTCAAAGTACATGATATACAGGAATGAAGTTACCTTGTAAAATCCATCATTATGTGCAATGAATATAAGACAATAAGAAAACTAAATCACCAGTGCACACCACCAGAGATCATGAAGATGAAGGTCAGCATTCAGGAAAAGTCTAGAAAACTTAGAAAATATCATAAACAAGAGGGAGTGTAAAGCATATATATTATCAATATTTAGATCAGACCATCAAATTACTTTATATCACTAATTACGAATAAACATCAGTTGTATATGAGTTTGTGGTCTTGGTTTTCATCTATCCCAGTAGAAATATTTCTGAACTCTACTTCAATGAATACACACACACACACACACACACACACACACACACACACAGAGAGAGAGAGAGAGAGAGAGAGAGAGAGAGAGAGAGAGAGAGAGAGAGA
>JANHMN010000010.1:51572585-51597279 GCA_030674055.1 Rhabdomys pumilio | reverse complement strand
AGAGAGAGAGAGAGAGAGAGAGAGAGAGAGAGAGAGAGAGAGAGAGAAGAGAGAGGGAGGGAGAGTCTCATATGCTCTTAATTGACTTAATCTTTCTAGCATTATTGAATGTTGACTGTATTCAGTTGCTTACACATTTTTCCTATAATAACTGATGCTACAATAAAAAACTTTGTCATAATCATCACATTATGTATAAGTTTCTAGGGCATAATTCGCAAAATTGGAATTAGTGGAACAGAGGATGTAAACATCACAGAGGAATGTAGGAACCGCTTGTGTTTCTTTATGCATGCTGCCCAAAATCTTAGTGAATTCTTTCGGTACATTTCCTAGCTTAGAGACTTGATTTCAGGTAAGGTGTTACCAGCAGATGTAAAACTAAATTATAATTTCTTTTTCATAAATACAAATTAATGTGATACACAGACATCTTGTCTTTTGTGTTCCTTTGAAAGCTTTCAGGAGCAGAGTGATCTATACCACATGAGAGATGATTGCAGTGTTCTGGAGATTAAGAGAGCATCACTGTGGAATTGTGGGTATGATATGATTTGGGTTATACCACTCAAGCCACCCCACAAAACTCCATAGTTACTACCAACTCAGATATCTATGCCAAGAGACATAGGGCATACCACCTTTGACATCTTCATGACTGGACTGAGCCCCAAACAATGGTAGCTTATAGTTAAAGCCCCAGACCGTTACCTGAGCCTCCATACAGCACCCATCCCGTTGTTCACACTGTTCTCAGTTCCTGAAAGTTTTACCGAAAGGGATCAGTCTCATGCAGGTGGCCCATTTTGGCTGTGCACTGGGGACCTTTGCTTCGCATTTTGAGACTGCATCTGATGATTCTTCCTGCTTCTGTGGACCACATAATGTTTTGGAAAGAAAGAGTTACTGTATGTCTAATTTCTGAATTCTCCTGAAATTTTAAGACAATGAGCCAAGAGGTAGAAGTTTGAAGTGCCTCTGAATCAGGCTTTGCTTCAGGTTCACTCTTTGGCGAGTCGCTTTAATATAGATCCATATGTCACATGTATGGTGCTCACATTGTTTCCACAGAACTATACTTGACACCTCATTTGACAGTGTCAACATTCACAGTGGTTCTTCAATACATTTGACAGTATCAGCCCTTAAAATGTTTTCACAATACTCACCCGTAAGCACCTTTGACAAGATCAGCATCTGAAATGTTCCACAGAGCTACGTATTCAGTTTGCAATACCAGCAGCTCCTGCCTTCACAGAGTCCACACACAATGCCTGCCTGTTCAGTAAACTTTCCCTTTTGAGAGAAGAGGAAACATCAGGCTTGTGATGTACTTTTTTCTTGACAGTGGGGACAACGATTGTCAAGATTTAGCCAACACTTTTATAAAAACTTGAGCTTACCCCAAATCAAATAACCACTAACCAGCATTTATTGAACACTTGCTGTGTGTCAGGCAAGTAACCTAGGAGCTACCCTATAGCGACTCATTTACATTTTCCAACTAGTCCTAGACAAATCCGGTTATACAGCCAGCGAGCTTGACCTTCTGATTGGTTTAGCAGTTTGAGCACACAGAACTGCACTTGAGCCCAGGCATCGCTCCCTAAGGCTTTGGGGCTTTTCCTCCCATTGCAAACTTTTAGCCATACCATCACTTAGAGTACATGAGCAAGGAAGTACTTTAAGAGCAAATGTTAACAGCCATTGGTTTCTTAGAGTATTGAAGGAGGGAACCAGGAAAGAGATATATTTGATGGGACTTAAAAGGTTCGATACCAGTTGGGTCAAGAGGAAAAGCCGGGGAAATGAAATGGAAAATGTGTATAAAAGGTGATACTACTAGAACATGGAGGTATGTGTGGAGAGGGCAGAGGGTGCATGAGGTAGAGGCAAGATTGAGAAGGGCTTTGAATTTGCCAAGGCTCTGGTCTTGCATAATAAAGGGGAGAAGGTTTCCAGACAAGCAACTTTTTATTGATATTGGCATGAACAGGAATTCACAGAAAAGAAGCAAAAAACCCCAAGAAGCTGGAAGACTCTATGGCTCAAATATTATTTTAACAAAGGAAATAGAATTTGGGTTTGAAAGGAAGATAAATTGAAGGGAAAATGTTTAGCAAATATGTGGGGGTAAATAGTGGCTACTGGCAAATTCTGTTTATAAAAATTCATGTTCCTGTTGAGCTCCTTCTCTGGGGATGAGTCTCTTGACCCTTCTGGAACGTGATGGAAAAACTGATGCCATGTTTGTAAACAGATACAGAGAGGCAGAGAATGCTTTCTGATTCTCTGAACTCCCGTCTGGTCTGCCTTCTTTGAATATTCCTTATGGGTGGCATATTTTGGGGGTGACAGTCTCTGATACACTTCAAATACCATGCCAAGGGATCAGGATTTTATAACAACAGGAAGAAATTTTAAGCTTTAAGAGACATAGTCAGATTTGTATGTGTGCGAATGTATTCTGGTTGTGGTTAGAGAGATAGTATCCCCTGAGATGTTGAAAGTTGGGAGACCACTCTCAGTCTGGACTGCACCCTGTAGGGGACTGAGAGGGAAAGAGGGGGATGGCAAGAGAGGGAGCTGAAGGGAGGGGACTAACAATTTCAATTTCCTTGCACCTATGAGGCCTCTGTGACCACGCCATCAGACTCTGCCCTGGAGATCCTCTTGGTCTCCTCAATGCCTGACTGCAGAAGACAGTGCAACTCATCTTCCCTAACCCCTGGAAGGATCTCAGCAGCTGCACAGTGGAAGCTGCCTGCTTAGTACACCATTCCTGCGTCCTCAGCCAGCCTATCTTGCTGAGTGCTGCCTCTGAAGTCCTTTGTTCATGCTTTGCAAGTGTTTAACACTAGAGAGCCACTGTTCTGGATGCCATTTGATGGCAACTTTAGCTTTGTTGTTTGATGCAGATAGACAAGAGAAAGGTGTACACTTTACTCCTTTCTTGGCACAGATAGGCAGATATGACACCCTGCTCCTACCTACTCCATGCTTGGTCCTAGGATAGCTCCAGAAAGCCACACCTCCTACATCTACATCTTGCCTCTCCTCTCTCTCCAGATCCTGAGAAACTGAAAGCCCAGTCTAGTGTAGTGCTCTGGGACCAGCTGTTCTCCTTCTGGAGAGAATTTCTCTCTAGAGCTGGTATTATAGCTTAATGATGTTTCACCAATAAGGAGAAGGTAATTGATTGTTAAGTGAAGATATAAATTGTAATTGAATCCGTCACTTTTCAGTTTTTCATTATCTCATGACAAATCTCTTAGTGCATTGGCAAGGACTTCAGGGATAGGAGAGGAATGGGAAGAAATGGAGAGAGATGCAGAGATTTGACTTCTCTTCCCATTCCCAGCACGTGGCAGTGGTAGGGATGTTCTTCCTAACTGTCAGCTCCCTCAGTCTGACTTCTGCATTCTTGAATGTGCACAGGTGTGCAGATAGTCACCTACACCATGTGAAGCCACTTGGAGCCATATGAAAGAGCAGAGTAGGGCTCTTGCAAGTTGTGGTTGCCCCACATAGGCTCAGTCAACACTTACGCTGGCATTTCTAGCTTCCTCTTGACTGGTGAGCCTTTCATGACTGTATACGGTCAGAGGCTCTCTGCTACTGTGCTTACTGATTTGATTCCATTTAAAATTAAGGAGAAGCTATCGCATAGGCATTAGGAAGCAGTCAAGAAGCAGGGTGCTTGGAATGTTTTTGTCATTCTCTTCCTTAGTAGCTCTTGCAGCATTGAGCAAGATGATGACCTCTCTGGTTTCTGTTCTGTTACCTATAAGATGAAGATGATAACACGTGTTTATGATTTAGAGCTTTGTGAGGATTACATAGAGTTAACTTAGGTAAAGCAATTAGAAAAACACATATGGCAAAATTCAATAGTAATGAATAATTACTCCCACCATTTTTCCAATACCAATTCAGAGTTAATATGAGCCTAGAAGATAGAGCCTGAGGCCAAATTTCTCGTGAAGCAAAAGCTTGAATGGGGCAGGCAGGATTTATCCCTGGGTAACAGAGTGAGATATAGCAAGTATTCCTGTCACCAGAATATCTCTGGAGAGGCTTCATGGAATGAGGATAGACCTCTAGGAGGAGGAGGAAGGGCTCTTCCAGCTGGATTCTTTGGCTCCTTCCTATTCCACTCTTTTTTGATAGTTAACAATTATTATATGGGGTTTTGGATGTCTTGGATTTCTGGAATGTAGTATCTATCTTCTGGTAACTGCTAGAAGACATGTTAACTAGACCCAATAGCAAGTCTCCCCATGCCTATTAGAATAAGTAACTCAGACATTCTTGTAAATTTGTTCCTACTTTTTTCCCCTTGATTTTAAAAAAAATCACATATGATAAAAATAATGTTTATTCTTAGTTCTTGGATAAAAGGGAAAGAGCTAACACATTTTTCAAATGGATGGCATATCAGAAAGAAAATATTCCCTTACATGTGTGCGTTTCTACCATCTTTCTTCCCACCTTCCTTAGCATCTCTTCCTCTCTTCTCATTATCTTCTTTCTCTCTTCTTGTCTGCCTCTCTCTCTCTCTCTCTCTCTCTCTCTCTCTCTCTCTCTCTCACACACACACACACACACACACACACACACACACACACACATACACACACACACACACACACACACACACACACACACGGCACACAAAAACATATATAAAACCTGATTTTATTTTAAGTATAGTATCTGTCACACCAAGGTGTCCAATAAACGTGTAGAATAATATTATTCCATATTGCTATTCACTTATATGTTGTTGATATTTATTGATATATAAAATGCTTACATCTTTAACGTTTGAGTCAATGAATATCGAAAAATTTATACTGTTGTATAAACAATGTTGAAGACAGTGTGTGAAAGAGTTACATCATTTTGGAAGCTTCTCTCGTACTCCCAGTCCAATATTCTCTGACCAAAGCAATTTCCTCTGGATTTTATTATCTTTGATTAATTTTATCCATTCTTGTAGTTCATATGAGTAAAATGATACAGTGGCTGTTCCTTTGATTCTGGACTATTTTACTTAGCATGTTGCTTTTGAGATTTATCTGTGTCATTTGGAGTATTGGTAGCTCGCCCTTCTTCTCATGAATAATATTCCATTATATCAATATATCAGACTGTGTTCATCCATTCTTCTGTTGATGGACATTTGGCTAGCTTTCAGTTTTGAGCTATTATGAATACAGCTGCTATAAAAATTCTTACATAAATCTTATTGTACGCATATGTCTTCATTTCTTTTGAGTGTATATTTAGGAATAGAATTGCTGTGTCTTAGGGAGAGATATGCTTGCTTTTTTTGTTTCTGTAAGAAATTGGCAAACATTTCCTCAAAATTGTAATGCCATGCTGCCACCCCATCACAGCATGGGTCCAGCTGTTCTACATGTTCAAAAAGTTTGTCAGTTTTGCTTTCGGGCATCTTAGTAGATATAAAATGGCATCTTATTATAGACTTAAAGTGTAGTTTGGATGGCTAATGATATGAAGGACAGTTTCATATGCTGAATGTTTTTCTCATTTTGCTTTTCTATATAAAAAGTTTATCTCATTTTGCTTTTCTATATAAAATATTGATATAAGGGTAAGGAGAGAAAGTAGATAAGATAAACATCCAGTGTGAAGAAATAGGAGAGTAGACAAAAGGAGGGTATGGACGGTCTCTTAAGGGCTAAAATATTCTGAGTAAAAGTTGAAGGGTCTCCACATCTTTGAAGGCAGAGAGAGGTCAACTCTCCAGTAGGGTGCTTTCCAGTCAAGTGTGCAGAGGTCAGAGGGCAGGCTCTTTACTGCTCAGTCCATACAACTTTCCCCCTATGCAGATGAAGAGTGCCAAAGTGGAAGGCAGAGATGCTCCTGTAAGAGCTAAACATCAGCATCTTCAGTACAGCTGTGTGCCAGGTGCCTTCATGTCCTCTGTCACCCAACACTCCACGTGTCCACAAGTGTTACACAAGTAGACTGGACTTTAGGAGCTAGGTACCAGAATGTAGTAATCACAGGTATGAGAGCCATCTTGTAGCTGTGATTCATATGTCAAAGTCAAACCAGCTTGACTGTCCCATTGTCACTCGAATGTTCTTTATCTTCATGTCTTGGTGGAAGGTTAAGTTTTGCATGAAGGAAATCCAAGGATCTTAGAAGCTGGAATACTAATTCCTTAATGGGTTCAGCTGGCATACCTGGCAGAGATGTCTTGTGTAATTATGTCCCTAGATCTTAGTCTATGAGCTTAAGCACTAGAACATACTGGTCTATTATGTCTTACATTCACTTAGCCACACCTTTTTTTGTGTGCATACTTTTTCCATGCTGTATAGTTTCCCTTGAAACACATGTGTCTCTTGATATCTAAAATATGTTCATTGTATGTAAAATACAGCTTGTTCTGCTTTTTATTCAGTCTTATACATTTGGAATTTTAATATTAATATTGCATTGGTACACATTCAGGTATGTTGACTTTTAAGTCTATAATTATGTCATTATTTTGTATTTTTCTATTATCTTTTGTATCTTTTTCTTTTAAACACATTTGTTTTCACTTTGTGTAACTGAAACAGTTTTAGTATACCACTTTAATTTTTCTGTTGATTTTAAAATTATTTTTATTGCTGTTACTTGAAGCATAGTTGTCCCAGATGTGTCACTGTTCATCTTTATTATCAGTTTACTGTCAACTAATTATTACTCTCTGAATGGTGCAAGGAATTTACAAGATTAAATTTTATTTTTTTCCTTCTGCTATTTGTTCTTATATGTGTTTACATCTATATAGGTTATAAGCTGAATAAAACCTTTGAAATAGTCTGTGGATGTTAAAACTGTGTATATATATGTGTGTGTGTGTGTGTGTGTGTGTGTGTGTGTGTGTGTACAAATGAATACATGGAGGAAGGGAGAGAGAATTTGATAAAGAAGAGGAAAAAAAGAAGAAAGATAGGTGTGTATATACAGGAAGGAATTTTGGAAAGGGCCTTAAACAATTACAACAGATGTTTAAGCTTTGATGGTTCTTCTTATGTGCCTGTAAAGAACAAGGCTTTTACTTCATTTCCTGCAGCAAGAAATATTTTAAAAAAATATTTTTTGTAGTATAAATGTGTTGGCAAGATATTCTCTCAGACTTTTGTCTTTAGTCTGTATTTTAGCCTTACTATTAAATGATTTTTTTTCTTGGATATGGAAGCCTAGGTTAGCAGTATTCAATTTTAAAAACAATTTAAGATATGTCATTGCCTTGTTTTAGGGGCTGTAGTGTTTTTATGTAAACAGCTATTGTGAGTGTATTAGTGACGTGATGAAAACCATCTTTGTTCATTTTAGGTTGTTCTTGTTGACCTTGGCTTTCAGCAGATTGTCCGGTGTCAGGGTGATGAAACTCTGCTTTTCACCATGAGCTAGCTTATTGGCCTTTTGCAGCTTCCTGTTCGGTATCTCTAATCAGTTTTATAAGATTTTTTAACTGTTATATTTTCAGATATTCTTTTTTGCTTTATCCTATGTCTTCTTTTCTCTGGAAGTCTAATTTCATATATGTTGTATCACTCAATATTATCTAGATATCTTATAAACTCTGGTCCTCTCACCCTTAAGCTTCCTCTCTCTATATTTAAGATTGGATAATTTTTTTGTCTTGTTTTCAAGTTCACACATCTCTTTCTGTAGTGAATCTAATTTTTAAGCCCCTCTAATGAATCTTTCATTTCTGAGATTGTATTTCTTATTTATAGCATTCCCACTTTGTTCTCATTTGTAGCTTCCATTCCCTCATGAAATTCTCCATCATTTTTATATATGGTCCATCGTTTCCTCTAGCATTTGAAAATATATTTATCATAGTTTTAAAATTTCCTATAAAATAGATCCAAGTTCTGTATCTTCTCTAGATTTTATTTCACTGCTTTTTCTTTGTCCAGAAATGTGACAAATGCATTTAAATGCATCTCTTTGTGTATAAGACCATGCATGCAAAGAACAAAGGGGATAAATGAACTTTCACCCAGAATAGGGCTAGCTTCTTTATTCATCAAGTTAGTAGACAGAAAGTTCAGTTGACTCAATACTCAACTGAGCAGGGCCCAAGCTTTGCTCTAGGTTTGGATATATTGAGTTTTTTTTTCTACTGTTAAATGGTCTGAGAGTGTAATTGAAGCTTTCCTAGAAGCAGGGTTTAGATCTGTGAGGAGATGAAATTTTAGAGAGCTCTAAATTTCATGGTTTTCAAAGTAAGACAGTCTTTCTTAAAGTCCATATAGCAACATTTGGGGTCACCATGAAGAATTTTATACATTCCCAGTACTCCAGGATCTCTCTTTTAAGAGCTCTCTTTCCATCACATCCCAGCTGTGGAGGGCTGTTGCATGTGCTTTGCCAAAACTCTCAGAAGATCTGGAGCATGCCCCTGATGTCTCGCCTGCATTGTTCCATCATTAGCCAACTGCTTTGGGTACTGGATGTAATCTGTAGTGTCCCAGGGAGTTTCTGCTAGCTATTTCTCCTTGTTCCTCAACACCTGCACCGGGTCACATGGTCTTGCACTGAGGGAAATCTCCATATGCCTTGGGATGTGGGAGTCTTCTTGTTTGTCTAACCCCTGAATATTTGGCTTACCATCCTCATAAACTTGGTTCAGGTCAAGCAAAGAGACCTGACTTGTTCACTGAAGTAGGATCATGGACTTCTCACTTCTTACATGGCTGTGAAGATGAGAGTATTTAGTGGCCCTTTCTTCCTTACTTTTGCCCGTGTTGGGTTCCTCAGTCTCCAGTTCCAGTAAGGGAGAAAGCAGTTCTGGAGCTCTATCCGTAAGAACATGTTTTTCCTGAAATGTAATTCATTTAGGCTTATTGATACTTGCGGCTCTCTAATGGGCTTAAAGTCATACTTTTACAGCTCATATTTCTTCTAATATCCAGATGGAATAGCACCCCCTCACAGCTCTAACTCTTGGACAATTTTATTGCTCTGTTGGGTAGACATTATTGGTGACAATAGGTAGTTTCATATCTAAAGAAGAGATCATTTGATTCCAGCCAATGGCCCTTTTGCTTTCTGACATCTAAAACCCCATTCATAGGAAGACATCTGCTCTCCTAAAATAAGTTTTTACTTTTCCAGGTCATTGCTTGTAACATTTGGGAAGCAATATTGGGAGACATGTTCATTTCAACCAGCTGATGTTTGACTGTATGACATTTAATACGGCAAGCTTTTCTCTTTTGTTTTGAGCAGTGACTTGAAGCAGTCCAGAAGCAACACAGCGGAGATCGAAGAATCCCCTGTTCCTTTCTGCTAGGGATATGCCCACTCTTCGGGGGCGAGAAGAACATTGACACAAATCAGAAGAGTGCTATAGGCTATCTTCTATTTTTATTATTTCTGTGGTCAGTGATAACTTGTCTGAAAGACCCCCCTCCCCCACTATTCATTGACCCTGGCTATAAGAACTTCCTTTGCACTGCCTGGGTTTTAACTTCTGGTAACTTATTATGCCTTTGTCCAAACAAAGGCATGTAGAGTTCTAACTCCTTCCTTGTACTTTGACATTCGTGTTGCCTTTTGCCAGGAATCCTACAGAACCATCACTCAGGGCAGCTTGAGAGACAATGGGGACTCAAGTAAATTAGGAGGGAAAAACATGTGCACACTTTCAAAAGTCACACTTACTGCAGAGTGCTGCAGAGCCTTGAGTTCCATTAAGAAGAAACGCTGAAGGTAGGCTTGGTTCCGGTACCAGAGAGAATGAGATACTTTTCGTAGTGTGATAATAATAACTTTAATTCATTAAGATGACTGTGTAGCTCTTCACATTCTGAAATGTGACCATTTACCTATGATGGGCTCAGAAGGACTTGTATCTGGGCACAAGCAGGCTGGCCCCTTTGCACTTTAATTGGTGATGCACCAAAACTACCTTCTTTGATTTGTGTTTGGTCTGTGATGAAGCAGGGAGAGCTAACTCCAGAGCTTGTTCTCAGTGAAGGATAGCAACAGTTTCTTCAGTAAGATGCATGAACAGATCTATAAAAACCCAAGCAGTCACAGTCCCTACACTCCATCATAAAAGTATGGTTGTCCCAGGATAATTAGCAAAACATTATTTAGATATTGATGACAATAGAGCATGAATCCTTACTTCTGCATCAATTTTACCACTGATGTGGTGCTTGTTGAGATTATTGTGAGCAATTAGAGGTGTTCCATTTTAAGTTTTATGATTTGCTTATTTAATTTTTTTATGTATATAAATGTTTTAACTGGATGGATGTCTGTGCATCATGTGTGTATATATAGTTGTGAGCCATATAGATGCGAAGATTTGAACACTGGTCCTCTGGAAGATCAGCCAGTGCCCTTAACCAGTAAGCAATATCTCTAGCCCCTAATTTTCCTGAACTTTTAGAAGGTATTAAGGAACATATCACATATGTTTTTATGATCATAAGTATATCTTCAGAATTCTACCTGAAGTCTCCACTCTACAGCCAGCTTTAAAGGCTCATTGTAGAACTCTCATTTCAATCCATTTTTTTCTCATTCATCTATTTTTCTCATTTTTGTGTTCTACAGCCACAGACTTAAGAATTCTTTGGATTTTTCTTTCTTATATTCTCCATATTTGATATGTAAATTCTGCTGCCTTTACCTGTATCCATTGATGATATGAATACATGTATGTTTAATGTATATGCACACATGGGTATGTTTGTATATGTTCTAACCTGCCTTCTTTCTATCGGTGTAAGGGATACATGAAGCTTTCAACTTGCAAACAGAAACTTTGGGAAGGTCTGGTCCAAGTTCAATCAGTTCTGAGGCCACACATCATGACGGAACTGGATGTAAGATGTAACAGTACCATTTTGGGGTTGGGAGTGGGGCTGTAAGATCCTTGGGGGCAAACATACTAGGTCCAAACTGTAGCAGCAGTGTATGTCCATGTGGATATATATTTAATGTTGGTCTTTCTCTACCAATCTTAACTAGAGTGTACCGTGAGAGCAAAAACCTTGAGTGTGTGTGTGCACATGCACACATGTGCATGTGTGTGAGAGTGCACATGTATGCATATGCACAAACAGGTACATTTACCTTTATGTTTGAGTGTGGAGCTCAGAAGATAGCAGTTATCTTTCTTAATTGTTCCTTACCATTTTTACATTTGTTATTTTTATTTGATATATTCTCATGCGTATGAGTGTTTAGCCTGCATGTATGTCTTTGTACCATATGTGTACAGTGGCAGAGAGGTCATCAGTTCCCCTGGGACTAGAGTTATAGGTGGTTGTGAGCAGCCATCACAATCAAACCCAAATCCTCTGATAAGAAAGGCAATTCTATAAACCAGTGAGCCATCACTACAGGCCTTCTACCTTATTTTTTTTTTTTAAAAAGAAATACATTTATTTACTTATTTTTATGTGTTGGTATGTGCTTGAGTATGCAAATGCCATCACATATGTGTAGAGGTCAGTGGACAACTTCCAGAAGTTAGTTCTCTCCTTCCACCATTTCTATCTCAGATTCCAAAGTCCTATCATTGGGTCTGGTGTCAAGTACCATTCCCTGCTGAGACATCAGCAATCCTCTCCTCTTTTTTGCCTTTTTTTTTTTTTTTTTTTTGAGATAGAGTTTCTTGCTGAAACTAGGACTCACTAATAGTTATCTTGGCTGGTTAGCAAATGTCTGGAATCCTCTTCTTTCTGCTTTTGGGAGCTGAGACTCAGGTGAGTACTTCTACACTCTGCTTTTTACATTCATTCCAGGGATGTGAGCTCAGGTTCTCAAGCCTCTGTAACAAGCAGTCTATTGACTGAGCCGTCTGCTTAGCTGGAGTCAAGATCCTTAACAGTCAGTCTTGCATCGTTACATGATTTGGACTCGGGATAGCTGAACAAACCATGAAAGACAACTTGTAAAGTTGCAGCTGGAAATGAAATATTTTTCAGATGGGAGTCATCATGCCTGGAGGGACAGAAGTATTTATCTAATTTTACTAGGGACAAAAGCTCTTGATTTAAATAGAATCTGTTTTGTGATAGTTAAGGTCATGGATTTAACATCTGTTGGATCAAGTTGATCTACTTTGGTCCTTATCTGCACAGTACTTAATTGTTTTAGTTACTTGACAACATTAAACAGGCAACTTTTCTGGATCTCCTGAGATCCTGGGCCATCAGGCAACATAGAACTCACATTCCCAACTACCAGCAAATTAATGTTGCTGCCATAGGGCCAGGTCCCTGCTTTTCAGTTTGCTGAGTAAGGCCCTTTCTCTACCCATTTCTTTTCTTTGCCAAGATAACCGCTTGGCTCTTGAGGGCCTCTGAGACCAAGGCCCTTGATAATTTGCCTTTCTAGAATATCCCTCAAAACAGGCAAATTTTCCAGTCCCCACTGGCCTGAGGTCAGTCTCCAGTTCCACATGGTTCTGCAGAGATTTGAGGGTTAGTGCTTGGCAGCCATTTTGGCCTGGGTGTGTCAGGAACAGTGTAGCCGTCTTTTGTAGTTTCTATGTCCCAGACATTTTCAAAGAATTGTATTGTAGGGAAAGCAAATAGCAGATGTTAACTAACCTCAGCCTCTACTCTTAAAAAATGACTCAAAATTCAAGTTCTACTTCATGGTTACTGGTAGAACCCATTGACTAGAAGAACTCTTGTAACCAGACAAATTTCTCCTTCACATCTCAGAATCAAGACCTCACTAGCATCAGGCATGTAAGTCTTTCAAATCAACCCCCTGCCCTGCTATACTTTTGTGTTCTGGAAGCTAGGAACTTTCCAGGAAAAGAAAAAGCCCATATGGATCAGAACTGAGTGTCACTCTTTTTATGGTCTTGTTTTCTTAAATCTACACATAGCTGATTTCCCAGAGATTTTTATATTTCTCAAGGGTGGCAGGAGGTGAGCCTTCCGTGAGAAATGACTCTGTAAGATGAAGTTGCGACTCAGAATCTCTCTCTGTGTTTATACAACCATAGTGCATAGCTGTGGAGTCCAGGAGATTTCCCTTGGGATAGAAATGCCTATTCATTTTGTTATGTCAGGAGGTGATTTTTAAGGCACAAAAAGAATACAAATAGGTAACACAAAGCCAGCACATGCACAGCATAGAGCTGGGGCTCCGACGTCAACCTCTACATTCTACACCACGGTCACATCGTGGCTGTCTTCTTATTTATCCAGTTGTCGTTTTAGAACATTCCAATGATCAATACGCTTAGTGTCTGTCTGTGAGGCTCCATAACGAAAACAAGGCATTGGCTGTGGACTCACCACTTTCTATGGCAATGAGTAATTTGCTGGTTTTCTCAGAAGAAAACTGTTAAGAGGGCTCCATGAAATGTCTTTCCCCACCCCCCCCAGTATCATTAGCTATTGATTAAACTCCCCATTTTCCATCTGACAAATTTGTTAAAGTCACAAATAACTTGACAAATGACAGTGCTGACCACAGGGTGATCAGGGGGTGCCATAGCCCGTGTCAGTTCGGGATGTACTTGGTGTCCAGCTCTTTAGAAAGCAGTGCTGATTAGGAACTGTTTGCCCACTCAGGTCCTGGGTTTCTCCAAAGCTGCGTGTGTCACCAGCGAGGCTCATCTTTTATGTTGGTTTCTATTAGTGAATATATAAATACTGCCTGGGGAATGCTACCTGTCCCCCAGCTCTTGAACCGTCAATACAATCCAGAATGGCGAATTCTTTGTAGAAGTCACCTTGGTTCCGTTGGGGGGAAAATTACTGATGTTCTTTGAAAAGGTAGAGTTTGAGGGCCTTTTTTTTTTTTTTTTTTTTTTTTTTTTTAAATGTAACTGAATAGGATTTTAAGAAAGCAGAATTATAATGTGGAGTGAAAAGAAAAAGCGAGAGGTTGGGTCAGAAACTGGGTTATCAGTACAATGCAGAAAGGCAAAATAAATGCTAATAGACTGCACACGTGCCCTTCCTGCTAGATTAGAGACCAGGAGGGCGCCTGCTGAATGCAGACCATTGTGTGGCCGCACAGAGCAGAGGGTCTGGGCTATTATCCCCCGCTCGGCCCCTTGTGCCACAGATGGTTCTTCTTGCTTCTCTTATCAGGGCTGTGCATTCAGTCTCTGCAGCTTGATCTCTTCCTCAGTCCTCTGCTCATACAAAAAAAAAATGGATTGATCTGCTGAAAGAGAGGGGCTAGGAGAGAGGCTGTCTCTGAGGGAAAGGGGAGGTTTGAGAAACAAAAGGAATGGGAGGCCAGGTGCAGGGCTGGGGTGGGACAGTGGATTCAGATGCTCTAAGAGGTGACTGGGACAGCCCAGTACTGTTCCCTAGGCCTTAAGCTCAGCCACCTGGAAAATGGCCTTGGTTTTTGTGCTCTGGGAGACCTAAAGCTCTCAGGTGTTGAACAAGCGGTATGGGCTCTTCCTACTTCCCTGGGGATATGGAGCTGCCACTTCTGGCCCAGCCTTGTTGCTTGTCTTCTCTGCTCCTGTCCCAGGAGACTCTGAACTGGCTGATAGAAGCTGCAAATTCAGCAAAGATAGGCCCAGGGCAGAGGCCTCTGAGGTCACTCCTCTCAAGTCAGCCCACCTGGAAGAATCGAAGGGATTATTCTTAGGGTTGAATCCTGACTTCAGGCTGAGCTGGATTTGGGGTCTTCCTGATTTGAATCCATGTGGCAGTGGTGTGGCTTAGCCACTCTCAGGCTATGGCATCCACCAACAATGGAGTCTCTAGAGTCTACCTTGATTTTCTTGTGGCTTCTTTTTCAACTCTAAAATGCTATTAGTTCATGGTGTGACTGGGAATGTGGGGTGAGTAGTAACACAACAAACATCTTTAAGAAGAAAGGACTAGTACAAAACATCTAAAAAGAAATATTAAATAAATACTGTTTAATAAAATAATAAACATCTTTAAAAATGAAGGGCTTAGAAATGAGGCCATAAGAAGCTGGCTATTGCCATCATTATTGTGATCATTTTAAATTTGTGTTGTTATGATTGTGATCATCTATACGAACTACATGTTAATATCATGGTAACATAGCCACTTAGACAGGGTAATATAAGTGACAGATCTTGGACTTAGGGGTCACGCCCTCTGAGACTTCATTCTAACATACCTATACCACAGACTTTGTTGGTTTGGGTGCACTTCTTGCCCTTCAAACTTCGGTCTCCCAACTGTGAAGTGGGGTTAACAAGAGCGATCGTTGTGGGTGGAGGGATGGATGATAAATGTGCCTTATTAGAGGCAGAGTCTGATCACTGAAGAAGTTCAACAAAATGGAAAATGTTACTACTTCTATAAGCCTGTGCAGTCAGGTATTGCACATGCCTGTGTGCTATTTGTGTCTGGATGGTCAGTTTCTGCTCACCTGTGTTTTACCCATATGGATAAGTACTCTTTCTTGCTCTCTCTCTCTCTCTCTCTCTCTCTCTCTCTCTCTCTCTCTCTCTCCTCTCTCTCCCTCTCTCCCCTCCCCCCTCTATGTATGTGTGTATGTGTGTGTTAGAAGAGTTCATGTTGGAACCATGAATCTTAATTATCCAAGTCCTTCCTGCTCGTGGCTCCTGTGTGCCTTTGATCAAACTTACATCTCCATCTCTCTCAGAATGAGCTTCTTGGTATACATTGAAATCCCATTATCCATTTGTCAAGGAGGAGATCTGAGTTAATTCTGGCTTTCCTATCTGTGAAAGTTAAGGAATAGGATATGATACTGTCTTTCTCTCTGTTATCAACCAGAGGACCAGACGGATGGACCCCTGGAGAGACAGTTTTGGAATTTTGGTTTATTTTAAAAACACAGAAGTATTATAACAATATGTTTTCATTTTAATCCCAGGTGTGAGATACGAGGCTGCCTCTTCAGATTGTCCACAGCAGCTGACTATGTTTTGCCTCAAGCTCTAGCAGAGGTATGATTTTGCCAGAGGCAGATAGTTTCTGTGATTGTGTGATGTTTGGAATTCTGGGGACTTTTCAGAGGGTATATAAATGCTAGGGCCTGGAGAGTTGGATTGTGGGTTGTTGGTTGTGATTAGTTATGTGGTTGTATGCAAAGAAGAAAAAAAACAAGAAGAAATTAGATATCCTGATGGCAAAGATGAGCTTGTCACCAGGAACGCAATTCCTCCAGTCAGCAGGAACTAGTCTAATTATAATTCCACCCCCATTCTAATTCCTGGATCCATTCAGGGCTCTCTATCCTTTTTTCTCTCTTCTTTAGTGTTAGGCTGTTGAAAAGGGGAAGAAAAGAAGTGGAGAAGGGTGGGAGAAAGAAGAACCAAGAGAGTAGCAAAGGATTAGCTACAGAGCCCAGCCCTTCCTCCCTATCAAGATCTGAGATGCTGTGTTGCCATTGTCATCTCTATCAGCATCTTTGTGGCTTTGTTGTCTCATGTACTGTTTCACTGTGACTCTCCTTCCCACTCCCTCTCTCCCTCTCCCCCTCCCTTCCACCTTTCCCTCTTTCTTTCCTGTCTTCTTTGGTTTTCTGAGACAGACTTACTCTATGGCCCAGGCTGGTCTCAAACATTGAATAAGTCCTCCTGCCTCGATCTAGTATAGGGATGATAGCTACAAGTCACCAGGTTCATTCCTCTGATTTTTCTAAGCACTTCTTTTGCTACATTTTATCAAGGGAAATTGTGAATGTCAAAAGGGTGTGAGGGCCAATCAATCATCTGGATTAGCAGATCAGGCGAGGAGAAGGGAAAGGGTGGTGAGACAAAGACTTCAAAGATCCACACCCTTGCCCACTGCACAGGTACTTCTTCTCATAGGTTAAGCTGCTTCTGTACTTAAGGCTTCCTCTCCTAGTGGGAAAGCCTGAACTTCCCCAGGTCCCAGACACTGTCCTATTAATCAATTATGGAACTGTGCCGTGGCCTGCTGGGCTGGTACTGATGATACCAATCTGGGTGTGCAGAGGACAAGCTCCATTTCTAGTCATACACTGTGTCTGTGCAACTCCAGAGAGCAATATTCATATGCACATCAATTCTAAATTTATCATCATTATAAGAATTTCCAGCAGATGGCCATAAAGGGTCTTGAGAAAGCAAGGCCTGTTTTTTCTTCTTCTCTTCATTTATAGGAGGCCATCCTGATGGCCAGCAATTGCCATGTGAAACTGTGTTGCCTTCTGTGGTACCCTCAGGCTAGGCCTGCCTCCAGACACTCCATCTCTTCCTCTCTGCCCTCTTCTTACATAGCCCTTGCCACAACACTATTTTCACCTCATTCTTTCTTAGTTTATCTTTACGATTTCCATTTAGAGACTGTGGGGATCTTCTAGAGAAATTTAATCATTACTGGGTGGGGTAGACAACTAAGAGAAGCTTCAGGTACCTACAGCCTTACTTTTCCCTGATTGGCAGGACCTGATGGGGCTGGATCACTTTCTTGAGGATCTCAAGCTCTGACATCTCCCCCTGTAGCTCTAAAGTTGACATCTATTCTTGCTCTCAGCCTCTCTTATCAATATTTTAGGATGCAGGGAACTTGATCCCACACCCCCTCCAGGATGTATTGCCTCATTACTTTCCCCTGACTCAGAGAGAGAGAGAGAGAGAGAGAGAGAGAGAGAGAGAGAGAGACTGAGACTATAGCATATGTAAATTTTAATGCAAGGCCTATAAATCTAGGAGTCTTAGGTGAGAGTTGCTGATAGCAAGATGAGGGCCTAGACTGTCTCCTTAGAACTTAGCTTATTCACCTAGGCTCTGGCCCAGAAGGTTCTCAGGAGTAAAGTCATGCCACCCATAGCCAAGACACTGCTGTTAAAATCACTACCTGGGTGATTGTATGCACAGCTCTTAGTTCTACTGTGCCGTGGGTCATAGTGCCTTTATTATTTCCTTTAGAAAAACCTCTTCAACTAGGTTGGAATCAGAGAGTGTTTGTAGCTACTTCCTATCTGCACTCACTATACTTGGCATCATAGTTTTACATTTTGAATCTTAGAGCTTTTATTTTCTGCAAACTGGGAATATAGAATTTGCCTTGTTTAAAGAACTGATGCAGAAAGCACAAGAGAATGTTGGGGATTATATTAGGTGAAAAATATCACATTTATGTTGGGAATTCCTAACCCGTCCTCCTCTTTACTGCACATAGGTAGCAATATAATTTGAAGCCCAACTGTCTTAGACTGGCTGTCTTCACCAATAATAAGAAATGATATCTGTATTTGATCATATACATCCTTATTTCTTCAACACTTGGTAGTAATCCTCCATGAAACACAGAGGCTGTCATAAACAAATTTGGCTCGAGTGTGCACACACACACACACACACACACACACACACACACACACACACAAACTCGAGGGTGCTTCATTGTAGACATTGACTCCTCTACTTGTCTTTGGCCAATGGGAAGATAAACACAACAGAATGTGTAAGTCTCTATTTTTTTTTTTTAGCATGGTTCCACTGATACCACTGATGTCAGCTTCTGCCTCAGGTATTGGATGTTCTCACCTGTGTACTGAGTGTGCCAGGTACTTCCCAGTTCTTTTTCCCAGGTCAGGTCTCTTGACTGAGAGATAAAGCTCATGCTTGGCACCCCGTAGCTTGCCAGCTTTCCTCTTCAACTAGCTTACCAAGCCACAAATCCAGCCTCTGCCTACCTAGAAGAACCAGGAACCTAGACTCAACAAATGACCTCACTGAGGGACAAGCCATGGATCAGCCTGAATGGCTTTTATCTTTGACTTTTTCTGCAGGTTCATTTGCCAAAGCAAAAGTTACTCTGAGAGAAAACATTACCCAGCATTTTGATCACACTAATATGCAGGTAAGACAAATCAGTCAGAATATTCTCTACTCTTTCAACACTTTATTTCTGAATAATAATATTAAAAAAGTCCCGAAGCAATACTATTTTGAGACTAATTTCCAGTGGTTCCTAGCAGGGAAATCACTCCCTTTTCCCCACAGCAATGCTCTTTTTAGTCTGGAAAAGAAATGACTTGGGGGAAGAAGATGCCATTTGTTCTTCAAACACTGAGAAGATCCTTTAGGAGGAATTCCTGGGTCCTTTGGTAGCCACAGAGGGTGGAGCAGGGAGCAACAGGTACAGGAGGCTGAAGGAGACTTGGATTGGAAAGCAGAATACTCTAATTCAGCAGTTTCCGGTCATGCTGTGCAGTAGAAGAAGCCCCTGGGAATGCCTTACACATGTCAATTCCAACACCTCACCCATTTAGCTTGTTTAGTATAGGGCCTGGGAACTGCAGTTATGGAGAACTTTCTCCTACACCTTGGCAATCAGAATGGCCACAGTAGAAATGTGAGAAGCTACTTAAAAATTGGCCCCTGGGATTATGGGACAATCTGACACCTGCATACATGAGCATTTTTCAAAGATATATCTTTATTTCCAGATGCTCTGTAAAGGTTTTTATTTGTTTGTTTGCATTTTGTTTATTGTTTTGTTTTGTTGTTTTGGGTGTTTTGGGGGTGTGTGTGTGAAAATGGAGTGTTCTGTCAAATGACTCTAGTGGATATTATATGTAAAGCTTGAAGATGGAGCTGCAACATCACTCAAGGGTGAAGCTGACATGAGATCTAGGTACCCTACCTGACTTTTCATGGACGTGTTCAGGCTTCCTTCTTGTTCCCAGAACTCTGCTATAAAGCCACATTCAAGTTGACAGGAGAGGGGAGTGGAAAACGTACACTCTGTTAGAAAGAAAGAAGCAGCAGTAGACAGGTGGGGATAGCCTTGAGCCCCAACCAACTCTTCCTTGTTCTGGCCGATCAATTCTGGGAGTGAACTCTGGTTTGATTAGACTAGCAGTTTTTTTTCAAAGTCTTTCATCATGCTTTAAGCACAGTGCTCTTCATCTCTGTGTTCACATTTAACCACTCTTTGAATAGCCATCTGACATTCCATCTTTCCTGTAGTCAGTCGCTTTCATTGTCCATGTCAAATGTGGATTTCTGTAGAAGAATGGACCAAAGGACCATCAAGAAATTACTTCTGCCCATTCAAAGCCTAGGAATGGTATGAGATGGAGCCAGGTTCTAGCTGGGGACTTTGAATTTCGGTTGGAATTGGAAATTCCTGGGTATTTGGACATTGCCACACCTAGCATACCTAGAAGCGTTGACTGTTCATGGCTAATAATGACATACCCACATCTTTATCCATCACAGAGAAGCCAAGAAGTCTCACCAATGCCAGGTGGCAGGCAGCTTAATCCATTTAACTTCAGGGGTGTGAAATACTTTACAAGAAAAGAGCAAGGCTAAAGCAGGATCACAAGTTCAAGCTCATCCTGGGCTGAGGGAGTTGGTCTGAGGCTGATCTGGGAAACTTATTGAGATTTTGTTTCAAAATTTTATATGTAAACATGTGCATGTATATGTATGTTAATGGGAAATTAGAAAAAATAATCCTTAAATCCTAAGGTCTGTATTTGGGCCAAAGTTATATTTCTTTTTATCTATGGGCTGGCACTAGTTTCAATTGTCATGTTTTTATCTTTAATATCGAGATAACAGTATATAATAAAAATGTTAAAAGAGATGACGTCATTCATGTTATTCATTGCTCTGTAAATGATAAAAGTTACAGGGCTGTGAGAAGATACTGTTACCTACATGTCTGGTGTGGCATCTGAATCAAAGGAATTCATAAAATGTTTTGGATCTATAATTATAGATACAAATCAGCCTAAACTGTTATTTGCAGAGGGATGCCTTACATTCAAGGAATGGAAAAAGGATAGAGTAGCTAGGAAGTAGAATGTCGCCTGGAGAAATTCTCTGTGAAGATATGGAGGAATGAGGAATGGAGAGCACCTCTTGTAGTAGAGACATCAGATAGTTGGTTTAGATTGAGGGAGTAATCTGTGCCTGGGTAAAGGTTTGTATAGTAAGAAGATGGGCTGAGTTCAGCAATGTGGGCGACTCTGAGCTGGGAAAGGTCATTGTGTTTGTGTCTTCACCTCAAACAAGAAGAGAGAACTAGAGTGAGGAGAGGGTCTTAGAGGATTTTGGCAATGAGAGCTGTTGGCTATAACAAAATAGAATTTGACACAGACACACATAAAACTGCTTTTGTAAAAACCCCAGCTGCCTGTGAATATGCTAGAGGAAACAGTGCCGAGCTGAGGTGTGTACCAAAAAATGTAGTACTATACCCAATATAATAATATCACCTAAAAGTATGATTTACCCTCAGAAGTCATCATTTCTATAGTTCTTGCTAAATATCTGGCTACAGGATTTTATGATGCAGCCATGGTGGAAAACCATTGTTACATTCTTCAAGTGATTAACTCAATGGTGCTCAGTACAAATGATTAAAGCTGCAAATTCTCTAGTCACTAATGTATCACTGTACAGATGAAAGGATGACTGTCCATTTGAATCTCTAGTAGATAGTTGTGCAGGCTGTTTTCTGATGGAAACCTTCTTATCAGAGACAGCAATGAACTTTTCCATCATCTGCTGAGATTGTGTGCTGAAAGCCCCACATGTAATTACGGATTTGTCCATTTCTCCCTTTAATTATGACAAGTTTTTGTCTTATGTGTTTGAGACCATTATCAGACTGAGAGGCATTCATGACCGTTACAGTCCTCTGAAAAATTGACTCTTTCACAAAACCAATTCTCTTTGTGAATTTAAAATCTGCGTTTTAAAATCAGCACCTGCTATTAATATACACACTCCAGTCTTCGTATGCTTAGTGAGAAATACTTCCTCAGCCATTTAGCTTCAATCCTTCTGTGCCTTTACCTTTAAAGCCTGTTTCCTACAGACAGTAGATGGTTGAATTTTGCTTCTTTATTCATTCTGATCATTTTGCTATTTAGTTGAATACGATATAATTATCAAGCTGGCTGTATCCACCTGTAACATTTTACTATTTTCTGATTTAGTTCTTGGTTCTTCTGTTTTGTTTTGTTTTTTTCCTGAATTATTTTGAGTTAATATCTTACAGAAGTCATTTGGAATTCATTTCATTAGATCTTTAGCTTCCCGTTTTTATATGTTTGGCTTTTTGTTGTTGTTTTGACATGGTTTCTGTTTGTTTGTTTGTTTTCCTGGTGGTAGGTTTCAACATAGATAATTTTATTTTTTAGGGAAATATGGACATGTCTGGACACCCTTTTGGTTATCACATTGGACAGTGTTACTGGCACTAGTAGGAAGAGACCAGAGACACTGCACAGCATCCTCCCACCATCTAAAGACCAACAGTGGTGAGTTGAGAAATATTTTTCCAGGAATTGCAACACACCTCTTAAAATTTCATAAATTGCCTAAAATTACTATTTATTTTATGAAAATAAGCCTAAAGTTGTGCAGGTAAATGTACTCCTACAATTCATCATACTATGTATACTTAATTTTTTGCTTTGCATAATTATGTTTGTTTTGAAGAAATCAAAAAGGAGTGTCATTATATTTATCACAATATTGTATGGTGATCTTTATTAACTAAAGATCCATGTTTTTGCCTAGTGCCTCTCCTTCTGGACTTGAAGGACAGTGTAACAATTCCTTCAGTGAATTTTTTTCCTGGCCATGCATTGTCTTAATTTTTATCTAAAAATGTTTATTTTGATCAAAACACACTATGTGAAATTCTCAAAGAATGAACACAAATATATTTTCAAGTATTTATCTGGTTTCTACTCTTGGAGGATATTTTTTTCTTGCTTTACAGGATTCTGTATTGCCAGATTTTTCATTCAGCATTTTGAGGGTACCACCATAGTCTGCATGAAATGCTGGATGCCATCATAGTTCCCCAGTGTCTGATACATCTTGGTTTTTGGTGACTTTGAATCTTTTCTTTCTTTCTTTGGTTCTCACAAACATAACTATGATGTATTTTATACGATTTTCATGATATTTATTCTGTTTGTGGTTTGTTGAACTTTACCCCTCAATCCTAGCTTCATTAATATTTTAAAATTTCTACATGTTTAATGATTATAATTTGATGAGTTTGAATGTGTGCATCCACCCACGAGTCCATACCATAACCATATATCAACACATCTACCTCCTTCACAGGTTTTCTGGGTCCTTCCATTCCTTGTTTATGGTAAGATGTCGCTTCCAGTTATCCCACACTGTGCATCAGACCTCTGGAACACATTCTTCCTGTGTGGGTGAAGCTTGATAGCTACTGGACATATCATTTTCTTCTTTTCCCTGAAGCACCTGGTCATCATCACCCTGTTTTCCATAAGAGTATCTATAGGTCTGTTTATAATAATTCATACAAGTGGGATTATGCAGTATTTTTTCTTCAGTAACCAACTTATAATGTCTTTTTGGTCTATCCATGGCATTGAAAGTAGTATGGCTTTTTTCTTTATAAAAGGTTAGCTAATTCTCTGTTGTGTGTTTTTTATACTTCATGTGTTCTTTCCATACTCACTTGGGCTATTTCTGTATCATTGTGGTTATGATTCCTGCAACAAATATAGAAGTGGGCACTTCCCATCACTCCTAACAGTGGGCAAAAGTTCTAGTTTCTGCACAAATGTAGTAGTACTTGTCTTTTTTATTAAGTAGCTATCCTAAGAAGTATTCAGTGACATCACACTGTGGTCTGAGTTTGTGTTCCTTTCTTGGTTGGCCATGCTGAATGCCTTTTCCTGTATCCATTAATCAAACTCAAAAGTTGTTTTCAGAAACATGTGTTGCTATTTGGTAGTAGGCCCATTATGTATTTTAGAAATTAATCTTTTACCTAATGAATGGTTTGCAAATACCTTCTAATAATGGTGGGTTTTCTCTGCATTGTTTCCCCCCTCTATGAACTTTTTTTTGTTTGGCATAGCTTTGTGAGCAGAGGATGCATATTTGAAAAAAACTAGAACTAGAAAATATCCTGAGTGCGGGAACCCAGTCACAAAAAACATACATGGTATTTACTCACTGATAAGCAGATATTAGCCCAAAAGTTTGAAATAGCCAAGATTCACCTCACAGACCACATGAAGCTCATGAAGAAGGAAGACCAAGTGTGGATGCCTTGGTCTTACTTAGGAGTAACAAAATACTCAAGGGAGCAAATATGGAGACAAAGTGTGGGACAGAAACTGAAGGAGGGACTGTCTGGAGACCATCCCATCTGGGTATCCATCCCATGTGCAGTCACCAAAGGTAGACACTGATGTGAATGTCAGGAAGTGCATGCTGACAGGAGCCTGATATAGCTGTCTCCTTAGAGGTCTGCCAGAGGATGACATATTCAGATGCAGATTCTCACAGTTAACAATTGATCTGATCAAGGGGTTCCCAATGGAGGAGTTAGAGAGAAGACTGAAGGAGCTGAAAGGGTTTGTGGCCCCATGAGGAGAACAAAAATACCAACCAACCAGAGCTCCCCAGGGTCTAAACTGCCAGCCTGGGAGCACATAGGGAGGGATCAATGACTCCATCTATATATGTAGGTGAGGATGGGCTTGTTGGGCATAGGTGGGAGAGGAGATCCTTGGTTCCATGAAGGCTGGACACCGAGTGTGTGGGGGGGATTTGAGGGTGGGGAGGTGGAAGTGGGGGGTAGGTGGAGACACATCCTCATAGAAGCAGTTGAAGGGGGGATGGGATAGGGGTTCCTGGGTGGTGGGGGGAATGAGGTAAGGGGATAAAATCTGAAATGTAAATATAATATCCAATAAAAAAAAA
>JANHMN010000010.1:51527202-51564273 GCA_030674055.1 Rhabdomys pumilio | reverse complement strand
TCTCTCTCTCTCTCTCTCTCTCTCTCTCTCTCTCTCTCTCTCTCTCTGTGTGTGTTTTCTAACACTGTGACAAAATATCAAAGATAAACCAGCTTAAAGAATGAAAGATGTTTTCTGGCTCCCAGTTTTTTTTTTGTTTGTTTGTTTGTTTTTGTTTTTTTTTTTTTTTAGAGGTTTCTCATTGTGTTTGACTCAGTTGTCCCTTTGGAATTACAATGAGCTAGAATATCAATATCATGGTGACAGAAGTAAGTGGCAGAAGAATTTGCTCATAGCAGAAAGGAAAAAAAGAGACAAAGAGCCTGGATTCCACAACCTCATTCAATGATACTTGTGTCCAGTGATCTGCTTTCTCCATCAAGGTTGTACCACCTAAGGTCTCTACTTTCTACCAATGTCTCCATCATCTGGGCATCAAACCTTTAGTATATAAGCTTTTGGGTGGATATTTAACATTTAAGTCATAATATAAGGCTACCCATCACCTGCATTTGGGAATACTTAGATTGTAGGGGCTTCATTTAGCTGGCTGAGTAGCAGCCACATTCGTTTAGATCTCCAAAGAGTGGTCTAAAATGGGGACTTTGAAATGATAGCTGGTATTAAGTGGGACCAAATCACTGAAACAAATATAGAAAGTGTCTTTTAAAATAATCATAGTAATCAAAAATGTGTTTTCTCGACCTGTCATATCATTTAACTCGTTGAACCTGTGCTTCTGCTCTAGGCTTTCTTAGGACATCCAGTGGGCTCAAATTCCTGGGAACATGGCAGTGATATGGCCCAAAACTTATGATCCAATATGGAAAAAGAATTTTTTCCCCCCTTCTAATCACAAATGGTAGCTGCAGCATCTGGATGACCAAGATTGGTCAGATTAGTTCAAGATCTCATAAAACACTTGGTTCTAAAGGAAAACAAAATATATGAACTTATCAGTTCAATCTACAGACCTACAGAGAGTTGAGAATGAACATTGGCCTTTGTTCTCTAATTGGCATGGGATTTAACCTTATTGAAGGAACTTGAGTTAGGAAATTGTGTAATAAAGATCCTTTTACCACCTTCATCTTTTAAAGGTGCACCATGTAATCACTGGGATTGTTAAGCCTTTTAACAAGGTAAAAGATATTAAAATAATTTGTCTTGGTTTTTGTACTTTCTCAAGAGTTGTAAACATCACAGAACAGAGTCTGCCAGTCTTTTATTGGGTTGCCCGGATGAATGCATTTGATAGAGGCAACGGGGTGTAACTAAACAAGATGCCTGCAGAATCTGGACTCTCTTGTGCCTCATGGTATTTGCCAGCATTGATCCTAGAGCTGACTCGGAGGTAGTCTCACCCCCTGGGCATGTGGGCAGACTAATTAAGCTGCTGAATTCTTTGGAATGTTGTCACCAGCCCTTTACTTCATGTGACCACACAAGGGTGAAAGCCTACCTGGAGGCAGCCAGTGTCATGAGACTTATGCCAGGATACTTTCTGTTTCCTTCCTCCAATGGTGAGGTCACTTCTTGGGGTCGCTGAGGAAGCACTCCAGTGAATGGGTTCTTTTTTGTCTGCTATGGTGCTGAACACTTGATAAGTTTAGGAGTAAGGTTGAAGTCCGTATGTTTTACCTCTAACAGCTAAGTTAGAAGCCGTGGATATAACTTCATCAAAGTCCCAGGATGAGATGTAATCACCCACCCAGCCCAGGCAGTCCTGGAATAGAGTAGTAAGCTGTGCACAAAAGCAGACTGCCAATGTCAGTGTTTGGACACAATCCTGCTCTCTATGGACTGGCTGGCTTCTGAAAGCGATGAAGCGAAAGCATTCTCAGATATTTTTTTTTTGAAAATTCACTAATAAGCCAGTCATATTATAAGAGGACAATACCTTTCAACCATGTACAGTCTATACAATGACACCTGTCTTTATCCCTCAGATTAGATTGCATAGGCAGACCTCTCTTGCTGAAAAACCAATTTTCTCTCAGTTCTATCTGCTCCATGTGTCCACCCTTTCTGTCGTGCAGCCTCCAACTTCATAATGCAGACAGCGATACTCTATCTTTACCCTACTGTGTTAAACATTGGTGCCTAGGTACCAAAGGCAAATAGAGAGATGCATAGCAGGAAGGTGGCTCTTAGCTTCTCTCTCTGCTGTGTTTCCCAAGGCTTCTGCCATGCCATGGATTGATATTACCTCCCATTTGCAGCAAGGTACCTGTCTTCTAAGGGGTATCCTGGAATTCTCTCTTTCACACTGTAATTCACACTGCATGCTATCACTGGGCTAATGTTCCGAAAACACCACTCTTACAGAGTCACTCAAACTCCTTGAGCCTCCGTTTCCTCATTGAAAAATGGATATGTTTGTTTTCCCTGCTTGCCTACCTGATATTATTGTGGAAAGCACCAGAAAAGATGATGTAGAAAGTGCTTTCCGAAGAGAATCATGCTGTGATATGACGGAGCTAGACCTGCCCACCTTGGAGATGTAGTCTTCCTGTCTCCTACCGTCTGCCACGGCGAGTGCACACAGTTCAGCTTGGTGTTCAAGGCTTCCATGAGCAAGCATGTTCCAAGTGGACTTGTCCCTCATTTCTGGATAACCTTGGTTGTCTCTCCCTTCTCCACCTGTACTTTTGTAAATTCTTCCCCGAGTGTTGCTCATCTAAGGGATCCTTTCATCTGAGGTGTTGTAGGCTCTGTAGCAAAAAAAAAAAAAAAAAAAAAAAAGAAAAAAAAAAAGAAGTGGTTCAGTGTGGTTTTACATTTAAGAACCTCAGAACAGTATGAAAAAACCTCCATCCTCCTTTGATTGAATCACTTTGGAAGGAAGTCAGGGAGGCTATGTTTAGTTATATAGCCCAATGACTATAATGGATGTCTAGGGTGAATAGCGCCTAGTTTAGGCCTTCCACCTATCACTGAGCTGTTTGGCTTTCCTGAGTAGTGTCCTTCCTCATTACTTTCAGATTCTTGTAGACCAGAGGCCCTTCTTCATCTCCTTTGTTCCATAGTGCTTTCTGTGCATAGGACTTATCACATCTTCATGAGCACACATCTATCTGCTCATCTTCCCCTTCCATCCCTCATTCTGCCCTCCAAGTCTCAAGTCAGCATTAGTTATCTCTGTGGGGTGGGCCAAGCATTAGCCTGATTTGTGCCTGCCAATGGGAATTCAAATCTATTGTGTTTGCTTGGATTCTATTGTGTCTGCAAGTGATTCCAGCAGGAAACTCCTTTGGGCCGCCTTTCATAGGACTCTTTCTTGGGGCAGAGTCTATTTGGTGGGGTCAGAGTTCAGAAACAACAGAAGTAAATTTTTAGAACTAGTCACCTAGAATGATCGTAGGAGGTAGTGTGATGTGTTGTCATGAAAAATCAAGTCAAAACCATGGTTTTGCTGGGTTCATGTGTTTAAGGCTGGATGCTCAAGACTCTTACCGATGACATAGCAGTTTATTGAACAGTGTTCTCTGACCTCTGATGCACCAAACCCATTGTTCCCGCTTACCATAGGAAGCTTATATGGGGTTTTCTCAAATCCTGTGGACTGCAGGGTTTCAATTATAGGAGGGAGTTATAAGCTCTTGGACCTCAAGAATGGAATTATTGTTAACAGACATGTTTACAGTTACTCTTAGATACTGCTCACATACTCCACAGAAGTGGTTTCTCTACCCACTCCCTCTGCCCTTTTGTGTTTGGAGGCTGCTCTTATTGTGGCCACTTAGCCTCATCTACTTAGCAGCAAGCAGGTGGCTTGCAATATTCATAGACTGTGCCTGCTCATTTCTGTTATTCTTAACAAGTTTTAAAAGGTAGATTGGATTTGTTTTATGGGATGGCTTCCCAGTAGATGCATGTGTTGCAGTGTGTGTGTGTGTGTGTGTGTGTGTGTGTGTGTGTGTGTGTGTGTATGTGTGTGTGTGCGTGAGGGTGTGTGTGTGTGTGTGTGTAGGTCAGAGGGCAATTTGTGGAAGTAAGTTCTCTCCTTCTACCACGGGGATTTCAGGAACCAAACTCAGGTGATCAGGGTTGGGGGCAAGCACGTTTTCCAGCTGAAATATTGTGATAGCCCAGTGGGCTATTTATATAAACGATGCTCATATCTAATGTACATCTTTCTTGCTGGGGACTGAACACAGGACTTCATACATATTAGGCAAGCATTCTACCCCTGGGGCACACTCCAGCCCCTCTGTGTTCTTTCGTATGAATTATAAGCATTATGTACTATGCCACCTACTTTCCGTTGTCTTCCTGAATATCTGTAGCATTTAGCTTCCTCCCAGAGCACACATGACCTCTCCAGGCTTTGCTTAGTAATTTTGCTTCAGGCCATCTATGTTTTAGGGCTTTTTTCCTAAGAAGTCTTACTTTAGTTAATGGAGAAAAACAACATTAAAACAAAATAAAATACCACCTTGATTATACTGTGCTGCGGCTGCTGAAAATGTATCTTCTCATGGATATAAAACCCCCAGGATGTCCCCTACACTTCCTATCTGAACTTCACTATCATTCTTTAAGTCTCTCTCCTAATCAATCAGTTGGCATGAACTCAATAGAAGACTAGACTTGGCAGCCTCGTTGTTAACAGTGACCAAGGCAGATTTGAAGATTCGTAGTGCCTGCTACTAATACTTTGTTGTTGTTGTTGTTGCAGCCTGGACTACTCCATACATGATTTTTAAGGACTTGAACTCAAGAGTCAAGCGTGAAGATGTACTTTGGTTTGTAGTGAATACGAACTGTGTTTGCACTTGGTTGTTGGGTGGGGTGAGTCGTTCGGACGCACATTTCTTGGTGTGAAGATATCCTGGCTGTGGACTCCCAGTCTTTGTGTCTTGAAGATTTGGCTCTAGTGTGACAGTAGCATCGATACTCTTCATTTGCCCTGACATTACGCATGTGTGCGTCTGTGTGTGGTCTGCAGTAATTACAGTATATACCACCTGCCGTATCCCGGAAGCACGAGGGGGTGGCAGGAGAACATTTGTGCATTTGTGAAGTGCTTTTCAAAATTCATTTATTTCAATAATTTCTCCTCCCTCTCTCAGGGTCAGTTGGCACATCTGCCGTGACTACACCCCTCGATTTCTGGCACTGGTATCAGCGAAGACACCTGGTTTCTTCCTGCTCTGCGCAGAGGGAGAGGCATGAGGGTCTGTGGGCTCAGCGCTGAGCATCTGAATCTCACAGAGACATTTCAGAAAGTGTGCTGGGAAGACATATGCTGGGAGTTATTTTCCCAGAGTCGGGAACACAGCCAAAAGTACTTTATTTCATTCATTCCTTTGTTCAATATGATTTAGGTTACAAGTGTATGTTTTTCCTTGTATAAAGAATTGTGGGGGTAGGGAAGGCAGAGAGCCATAAGGCATGTCTTTCCTCAAATGTGAACACACACACATACACACACACACACACACACACACACACACACACACACACACACACATACACACACACACACACCATAGGTACTCATTAGCCTGGGTGATGGAAACTGTCAGTCTGGAGAGCTGCACCCTCCTGGATCCTGCCATGATTGAGTCTTCAGCCCTGTATTCATTCACAGGTTGTGCCTAACTGGTTGAGCTGTGAATAAAATTCTGGACATAGAAGGAAAAATAGAAGGAAATATTCACATTTATATTGAATACCAGAACTTGAGTATGAAGAAATAAAAAGTCTGTTTTGAAACACTGGTTGTGGGACTCAGTTGTATCCCTGGCAAATTCCTTTTGTATGTAACCTACAGTGTTTGGGGCTCTGGCTCCAGCAGGGAGGTTTTTTGAAAGAAATTTACAATGTTTGCTGAAATATAAGCAGTAGTTTAAAGCTGCTGAGTGGCCAACCATAAATGGGACACCCATATCAATGCCTGTAAAGCCTGGGAACATCTTGGAAAAGAGAGTGGAAGAAATGGTAGACACAGAGGAAGAAATGGAGTAGTAGGAACTCTGACTTCCTGGATAAACCCAGCTGGAGCTAAGCTTTCTCAGGAAAACTAGCAAAAGGGACTTTGCTCGATAGTCTTCCTCACTGACTCTCATGTCCCACGGAAGGCAGGAGGTTACTGGGGAAGCTGAGCAGGGAACATCAGTCCTTTGGACTGACTGCTATAGTAGCCTAGTCTGATGTTGAGCTTGTCCTCTTGCCTCTGCCTCCTGAAATTACAGGCTGGCTTTACTATGTCCAGCAGCAAGCATTACACTCCAGAACCAGAAGGCCAGGTTAAGTTTTTATTCGCATCACTTTTATGTTGTGGTACTTGGGGACCAAACCCAGGGTGTTCTGCATGCCAGACCAGCATGCTTTAGCAATCACACACATCCCAACTGGGCTGTCTTTTGTGGATCTCTGTAATTTGGAAAAGTGAAAGCTAGTTGGTAGCAGAGATCCTGGAACCAGATGGAAATTCGAGATCAGCTTGGTGCCTGTGGAAGGCTGACACCAAGTATTTTGGAAAAGGAGGAGCAGGTATCCCTACTTTCCAACGTGAAGTGGGTCTCTAAGGGGTCTCCACTTTGTGATCCTTTATCAATGCACATAATCTGCTTGGCTCTATCTTCGGGAAATTACTCCTATTTAATGAACTTAATTGCCAAGATTGCTGCGGGTTTGCAGCATTTTAAACAATTCAGTTAAAAAATTGTGAAAAGATTGACAATAAAATGTTTATCAGGTGAAAATTATCTTCACAGACTGACACACCCACTTTCTGTCTCATAAAGACTGAATTTGCAGGCCCAGGAAATAGCTGGGAGGGTATTGATTTTTTTTTTCTCCCACTTGTCTATAGAAAGAAAATTATAGAAACAATAACAATCATATGTGTGCGGTTTTGAACACCTACACTGTGTTAAACACTCTAATTTTACGTAAAATTGAGCAAAGATGAAAGAATCAGTAATTCTGCTCCTGAGGACTCTGATTGCACACACCTACAAGACCACTCCCAGAGCTAAGCTAGTGATGTCCATATAGACAAGTTACAAAGAATTCTGGGACTATTCCTCTTTGGCTTTCCTCTTCTGTAAGGATTCTCTCCTTAGCATCCAAGACCACAGATGACCAAGAAGGTAAACTAGAGAGCCTTGTGTCCGGCATGTGAGCAGAACTGTCACAGACCCTTAGACCCCAGTAAGCTGTAGCTTCTGTGCAAATAGTAGAGAAATGTCTATAACAGCCCTAACAAGGAAGCCTTTGAAACTTGCCTCTGGTACTCTGCAGTGGCAATCAACTGCTTCTGAGTATGCATCAAAGCATGTGCTTCCTTTTTAATTTACACTTCCTATTACTTGGACCTGCTGACCTCTTTCCAGATAATATCTGTATTTGTTAGGGCAAACTTTAAAAAAAAAATTTGACCTACTCATTCATTCATAGTTTTAGGAGTGGAACACTTTCCAGCAGGGATCCTCAGATCTTTGCATCACCACGTCCTGCTGCCCTTGATGTTATGAAACCCCTTGATGCACAGAGAGATTCTAAGTAGGTATTTAGTGACTGCTGATGGAATTCAATGGACCCAGTGATATGGGAAGGAAGGACTGGCATGAGCTTTGCACACGAATGATTCTTTCTTATTCTGTATAAATTTCAAATGTATCAATGGACATTACATTAGGTAAAATGACTTGACAGTTAACAGAGTCTAGATCTTAATTATACCACATTTACCCCAGGGTATCTGGTATAAGATTACGGTTAAGTACTAGCTTTCCAAGGGAAGAAAACCACTGCATAAACTTGAGAGAAGACTTTTGTTTTTTACAAAGGGATTTACAAAGAATTGATCACATTGTTCATGGAAAATCATGATCCCCAATGGTGACACCACTCTTGACATTGGAGCTGTCCCACACTTATTGATAGTGATGTGTGCTCTTCCATACCTCTTCCTCTGGGGCTTATGTGAATATACAAAGTGCCTGGCCATTTCATCTTGGCTTCAAGGTTGGTCATCCATGGAAGAATTGACAGAGTGAAATATGTGTTCTAGTGTGTACTCTTTTCCATGTATTTCTGCACCATACCATATTTAGGACATTGTACTAGTGTTTGGTTTTGTACATGTTTGATCAGTGCTGCTTTTGTCTAAAAAAAAAACTGTTTCAGTGTTGAATGGGGTAAGGTAATAATTTTGCTCACAACTTTACCAAGAGTTGTTTGCTAGTTTGAAAAGTTGGAATAAAACAGTGCTCCGAAAAGTCTGAGTCAGCAATCTAAGCATGTGTGCCCAGGATTAGCCTGTTCAGGTGTTCAATTTATGACATTAATGTCTACACAGGTGAGAGTATCTGATGATTTTATTGTCTTCTAGCATAGTCACACCCATCTACAAACTGAGGTGTGTTGTATTACAAATTATTTCGACTGATCTTTCCTTTAGCTCACATCTAAGACACAGTATTTCTATTTTGTAAAATTATGTGGGCAGGCTATATCATCTATGGCTTTCATAAGGGATTAGCAAGGGAACCTTAGGAATAGCTGTTATGAAGGAAGATGCTGGCTTGAGTAGGACTCAGATGAGTGACTGTGTGAGAGTTTCATGAAGCCAATTTGTGTTGTGAGGAAAGAATGAGCACTCACCTTTCTGTTTCGCATTCTTTCTCTGGGCAGTCACATGATTGGCTCAAGCCCAACTTGCTAATTACTCATCAGGGATTTGTCAACTGAGCTGATTCCAGTTTCTCCTAAGTGTCTTCTTTTTCTCACCCAAAGGTTCGGTATCCTTTTGTGTTGTTTCCTCCAAAACACACTATTGTATTTACCTTAGCATTCCTTCTTTTCTCTTTCTTTCTGTATACAGTCATCCCTTGATATTCCTTCCAGAACTCTTACTAGATACCCAAATCTGTGTATCCTTGAGTATGGTAAATATATGGCATGATATTTGCATCCTCCTACTTGCTTTAAATTATCTCTAAATCATATTACCTATAATATAGTTATATGTAGATATTTTGCTATGGACGGACTCCTGGATTCATAGTCTATTCAATAGAAGGTAACTATTATAATACATGCTTGCATTACCTAATGCAATATGAATATTGTGAAATAGTATTACACCATTATAATCTGTGGTTGAATGATAGGGACAATAAAAAGACTACGTCTTCAGTACAGATACTTCTTTCCCCATGAATTTTTGATTCACAGTTAGTATGAGAATGTAAGAAAATTGAACTCTGCATACCAGTGGGCAACTGTACATATGTAAACACACGTGTATATACACGCAGGCATGCAAATATATATATCTCACTTTTCCTAATTTGTTGAAGTTTGCAATGGTATCCATTGCACTGAATATCAAATCACCAACACACACATGTTGCAGACCTGCTTGCCTCTGTGATGCCCTTTATAGGTGTAGGAGCCTATTGCACTTGAAATTTTAGTTCTCCTCAAAGTGTGATGCTTTTCATTGTCTGTCATGACTTTGATGATTTTGAATACAGGTCTGTTATGCAGAAGACTATCCCACAGTTTGGGCTTTGGAACATTTATTCATCAATAGGTTCAGAATATTAGCTCATAGTTTGGGATCTTAAAAATTTCTTCACCAATGAGGTCAGCTTCTGCATTTCTGATCAGAACTCTGTGAAGCAGAATCGGCATTTTTCTTGGTGCATCATTTCACAAGGCACTTGAAATCTGGGTTCACTTCTGTGTATGTGCATATTTTGCTATGGACTCCTGGATTCATAGTTTACTCAATGGGAGGTAGCTGTCCATTAAAATTATTTATTTTGGTGCTAAGCTTTTGCCAGTTTAATCCTGAGACTTATGTCTATTAGCTCCTGTGTTTTTGGACATTTTCCTCTTTCATTTCAACAAAAGATAGTCTCACACATTCTTTACCTTGCCCCGGAATCAACCATCTTCCCAAGAACTCTTGACTCTTTAGAGACTGAGACCTGGTTGTGCTCATTACTTCTGATCTAATTTGTTTCTAGGACTTTTCAGCAGACAGAACTACACCTCTGGCTCTCTCCCTATCTGTAGCTACAAGTATGTAAAGTATATTCATCTATAGGATACAAACCCACAGTACACACCAATGTCTCTAAAAGCTATACACCATCATGTGCTTATTCTACTCTCCCCTTTTTCGTTCTCAACAGCAAGAAACTCAGTGTACACAGTGTTACTTTACTTATTTTCCCAGTCACCTTGTAAGCAGCTAATGACCTAACCATCTGGCCACAGGGACTGTTAATTCAGTGTCCCACTGATGCCAAGGGAGTCACCTCTCTTCCAGTCTCACTCTGAGAGTATATGAAAAGGAAATAGTTATTTATAAAATTCATTTCAGGGTAATGGTGAAGGTACTTTTATAGTGCATATTATCTAAATGTTTATTTAGTAGTATTAGATCAACTTTTTATGTCCACCGCATAACAGTTTCCTATATATCATATCTCTCATCTCATTTCAAAATCATCTCATTTGATTTTCTGTCTAAAAGGCAGCTCTAGCCTTCATTTCCTCTACAATAGTGTATACTATGCAGTAATTGGCACTGTGTGTCATTCCATTCTGCTCTGGTATCTGGTGTTCGTTGTGGCAATTTTGCTTTTGTTCTATGTTGGATAGTCTTGAAGATAGAGTTTTAAGGTTTTCTTTCAGTGTTCAATATTCTGACTATGATTAGCAATAGACTTATTTTGATCTTTCTCATCTGCTAAGTGGGGATATTTTGTTATTCAGATTCCCTTTTTCTGATTCTAAAACACTGGCCTCTGAATGGTACTTCTGTAGTATTCTCTCCAGTCTCCTCTGGAACGCTCACTCAAACCTCCACTGTCCCTCTCAGAATATCCCTTCACCTGTCCTAATGGATAGGCTTCTGTATTTATTTTCTTTTTCTTTCCCCCACTCAGCATTGCCTCTCTTTCATTAGTTTGCTTCCACCTCTGTTGTCAGGCCAGAGGTGATCCCATTATCGGGTTGAAGAGATCATATACATTCGTGAGTATAGTTTCTATTTGTGAGATTCGTCTCTGGCTCATTTTCATCTTTCTCTTTGAGCTTTTCAATGTAGGTTGTTGCTCACTTAAATATAGTCTCCTTTCATTCGTTCATGTAAGCAGTTGCTTCCTCAATTCTCTAAAGAGGTACAGGCTGGGTTTGGGCTTTGTCTACTCATTTATTCTGTTTTTGTTTTTATTCTTATTGTTGTATATATTTTTTTAATGGTTTGGAATTTTGACTCATGGCTTCATTTTCAAGGGTGATATTTTGTTGTTACTTAGTATTCTATCTCTGATTTCTCTTGTTCACTACCTTGGTGGTTATGTCGAAGAGATACCATAATGGCTGCTTTAGTTACTTGCTCAATTGTAAAACCATAGAAATGACCGAGTGTGTGGGAAAGCCAGGAGAAGCCTTTGTTGGTTCCTCATCTCCGGAGTTGTATTTCTGTGCCCCTCAGCTCCAGGACTCACCACAGTTCCTAACTTCTGAAGAATTCTGGGGGAGCCCCCTTTCTTTCTACTTTATCAAATAATGTGTACCTGCGAGTATAGCAATCACCTTTCTCATTGCTAAGACAAAAATACCACAAAGAAACTGATTTAAGGGAGGAAAAAATTATTTTACTTCAGTTTCCTAGTGGAGGAAGAAACAGCTCCTGTCTGTGGAGGAGAGGGGAAGAGATGAGGTTTAAGGGAAGTGGGGCTTCCTCCTGTACCTCCAGTATCATTCCTTCTGTACCCCCAGTTCCCTATTTTGGGGGGTGGTTTTGCTCCCACATCCCTAAGATTCCACAGCCTCCCCAAACAGTAACCCCAGCTGGGAACCATCTGCTTAAACATGTGAGGCTTGGAGGACTTTACACATCCAATCCCAAATGGAGGAGGGTTTGAGGAACTGTATTTCTTAGTACTAATCACTAAACCTACTTTTTAGTCCTGATCTTAGGGGAGCTGAGCTGCAGGTACTCACTGCCTTGGTCTGACCCTGGAGCTCATCAGTTTACTGCGTTAGAGTGGTTTATAGTTTGGAGCTGCTGTTCTAGTTCTGATTGCTCAACCCATTTGTTGTTGTTTTGCTTTATTGCTTCTGAGCCTAGCTGTATTTTGCTTTGTTTTGTTTTGAATAGATCATCACTACATGCTTTGAGCAAGGGTGACAATGTCAAAACGTAGACTCATAGAGTGTTTTAATAGAAAGTTTCCCATTTTCATTAAGCAGAAGTAACATTGTGATAGAAAAGAATGAGGATTTTAACTCATAGGAGCTGTCAGCATGGTCTTGGAGCTCTGGGAGAATTTACCTTCATCCTTCACTGAATCACAGACTCTCCAAACATATCACTAACCCTGGACCTTGTTTATCTCTCTCTCAGTTTAGGAGCTATTTCATGGCAAGTTTATGCCTATGGATACCTATCAGTGTGGCTCACCGTGAAAAACCTTCTCTGGTGTGTTTTCTCATCTTGGTAGGAATGACAAGCAGGATCAGCAACCATCTTGCTTTGGGAAAGAAATGTAGGAGGTACCAGCATCCCTCCCCAAAGAGCAAGCACTTTAGTAATTCCTGGGAAGCCGATCAGATCTTTAACAATCCACAGAATGGTGTTCAGGGATATCTTTTTAGATCCTAAGATGCTTCCTGAACTCTGTATAGATGTAAAACCTTTTCTTACTTTGAAGACTACATGTATCTCCTTGTAACTGTTATCATGATGACCCAAATGGCTCTTTGCTATGTAGCTGATCTGACATGGGAAGATAGTTTTAAATACTAGGCTTTTCCTCTTTGGCTACTTCCTCCTATTTCCTTTGGAGCTGGACACTACCTCAGACCCTTCATTATCCTTGGTACCATCTCTCAGTGTGTGCTATTCAGTTTATTAACCATTTTTCATTTCTCATTTCTTGGTGGGGACATTCAGTGTTTATGTAAGCAAACATATAATTTTTTGATTTTGGAAAAGCAAGTGAAGAGGGTCTAGCCAGGTATCTTGCTTCTAGCTCTCTTTACTTAGGTGGAGAAGGATTCAGTTTGTTCCATCACAGGCTTAAAGGTCTAACCAGATGGAGTTGCTGTATTTGCTTCTAACATGGGTCATTCAGCCCATTCTTCTCCAGATACTTGTTCAGAACCTTGAGTTTTCAGTCTGACCTGGTAAATGTTCACTGCAATTCTGTAGTTCTTCCCTTGTTGTCCCTGCAGCCTCGGAAGAGCTACTCGCAAGGCTGGTCCATAGACCGGGTAATGGTGTATTGATTGCTGAGCAGGTGGTAAGAGTACAGTTTGATTTTTATATATAATTCCATTTTTTTTGCCCTTTGGCTGGTTGCTGAAGGGTGTTTTATGTTATAATTTCATTTACAGGATAATAATTTTGATTTCAGTGCTTACCAGTTGTTTTGACTCTTTTTCTTTTCTCTTTTCACAAACTGATATAATGCTCTGAGACTATATGAGGATTAAAAAAGGAAAAAGTGTGCTGTGGTTTGTTAAACTGAATATTCTGAAACAATATCTTTTCGCGTGGAGAACTCAAGAGAGCCTGAGTTGGTTTGTGCTGAATGTCTCGGGGATGTATTTTCCAAAGAATGCTCCGTGAACTTTCATCACCTTATGAGATACTTAGGAATGATGGTCTCCACCCTTGTTAGAATTAGATGTTACATATCCTGTATCATCATTAGAAATAACTTTTTCACTTGGACATATGGAAAACATGGAGACTGCTAGAAGTAAACCTTTCTTATGTAACATTTACCATGCTTATTCAGGTTGGAGCTCCTTAACTAAAAGACTGCCGTATCCATCCACGTTCTGAAAAAAATAACCTTCTGTTTGGTGTGGTACACTCTTGGAGATGCCCCTTTTAAGCTGTGCAGCACACCCATAGATGTTATAAAGTATATGTTCACTCACAAGCATGCTGCATGCTTGACTCATGTACTGTGGTCCAAAAGACTAAGATGCACTTGTTTGTTTCTGTTGGGCAATTGATTTGAATCTTCATCCAATAAGAGACACCCACAACCATGTGTGGTTGTGGGTGTGAACCTTGTGAAATATAGCATCAGACTGTTTGTGTCAGGAAGTAGAAAAGAGCATAGGGGAAAGATGTCTTGATGGACAAGCTGGGCATGGTGATAGAAGGGTGTAACTCCAGTATGGGTAGGAGGCAGAGACTGGTGGCTCCTGGAAGCTTGCCAGCCAGTCATTCTAGCCTAAATGGTACAGATTCAATGAGAGCTCTTTGCTAAAGAACTAAAAGAGAAGTGGAGATGCATTGAGGAAGACATCCTGGCATCAATAACCTCTAGCTTCCACAAGTACCTGCATGGATGAGAACCTCTCTCTCTCTCTCTCTCTCTCTCTCTCTCTCTCTCTCTCTCTCTCTCTCACACACACACACACACACACACACAGAGAGAGAGAGAGAGAGGGAGAGAGAGAGAGAGAGAGAGAGAGAGAGAGAGAGAGAGATACACGACAAGGTGGAGATAGTCATTATGGTGGAGATTTTTTAAGTAAGCATTTATGAAAACGACTGCTATGGACAGCTAGGAAAAGCCAGTTTGTTTGCTGGAGATAGAGAATTCAGAATAGATACACACAACAATAATAAAGAGATAATGTGTTTGGGAAGTGGGGCATGAGAGGGAGGAGTTGGAGTAAGGAGAAGGAGGAGTGATGCAGATGCAGCGCCTGTGTGTGAAGTTCTCAAGACAATAAAATGATTGTTTTAGAAACAGGAGGATACTCTATCCCTCCTCACCGCAGAAACTGAATAATTATGACTTATTGTAGGAACCTTCCTAAAGATCTCCAAGGGAAGCATGCTAAGATGCAGACAGTCTAGAGACAGAGATTCCAATCTACTAGCAGACAGATTTGAAGTCTTTTATATACTAGCTTCTCCTCTCTCCTGGAAACAACACCAGGCTCATGAGTAAAGTTCTTAGCTGGAGGCTACCCAGTCACTAGGTAGTCATTAGGAGATAAAAACTATTGATCATTATTTGTCTGATGCTTGTTGGAAACAGCAGGCTTCCTGCTAATATCTTTATCCACTTCCAAGGCTGTCAGCCTATTGACTTTTCTTTTTTAAACCAGTTGATTGGAGTTGGAGGTGCAGAAGAAATTACCTGTAACTGAATGATGGGAAGGTTTGATCATGACATGTGCATGGGAAGCTTGTGATGATCCCTCTCTTGTTTAAGGGACAGGAGGTAGAAGGAGCCTGTTAGCTTAGTTTATCATATGGTTTCTTTCTTTGACTAAATTTCAAACAATACAAATAATACAGGGAGTAAGGTTCAGTAACCTTTACATCACTAGTCACATGGTATCCATGGCTTTGGCTCACTCACGTTGGTAAGGAGTTAGTGAGTTTTGAGGCTACGGTAACAAAGTGGGTTGTGTGTGGTTCACCACACAGGATACTGAGTCTCTGGTGTACGAGAAGCACAGAGCCAACTGCAGAAGCCTTGGGTTTCTCTGCACAATAAGCACTGTAGTGTAGCCAGCTGAAAGGATTTCTTATGCAAACAAATACTCAGGACCATTTTTTAAGCTTTGTTGTTGCCAATACAGAAGTCCTTGGTATGGACCCAGGCCAGAGGTACACAGATGCCCTGCTTCCTTTTCAAAACAAAGTATTGTGTCATCACAGAGTAGAAAGTATCTACCTCACAGAGGTCATATATTCACTGGGGATGGAGCTCAGTTGTATGCTTGCCTGGCATACACAAATCTCTGGATTCAGTCCCTAGCACTGATTACAACCGTATGTGGTTCATACTTGTAATCTCAGCTCTGCGGAGAAGGCAGAATGCTCAGAAAAAAAAATACAAGGTCATATAGCTACATAGGAAGTTTGATGCCAGCCTAGACTAGACTACATGAGACATTATTAAAAAAAAAAAAAAGAAAAAGAAAAAAATTTTCTTTTGCTATTAATTTACTTATATAGTTATACTAAAAGAATATTTCATATAGGAAACACATATTTGGTCTCATGTTTTTAAATCAAATCTTAGGATCTCTGATATAAGAAGACCTTGATTTGGAGGTGAACATTGTTTGTACTTAACAAAAGCATGGCATCCTCTGTCCAGTTTCCCTTTGTGATATAAAATTATAGGATATTAATGCTATTAATTGAAAATAATTGATATTGATACAATTCATCAAATTAGTTCCAGTTTCCCAAGTTTTACCTGAGTTTATTTTTGTTTTTATATGTTTTGTTCAAGTGTAAAGTTTGTGTCTACTGCTATAATTAATGTGTGGAAAAGGTCTACTGAAGTCAAGGCCCTTGGGTTTCCAGTCCCATGTCCCATCTGCTCTAAAGCCCCAGGAATCATGAACCCGCTATCCTTTCATGTAGTTCAGTCTTTTGCCATTAAGCATGTCCTTATCTGTGGGTTTTGGATAAACATTCTGTATTAAACTGAAGTGATTTCCCTCAATTTCTCAGTTTAGAGTTTTTTTTATTAAATAATGAATGTGTGTTAAATTTTATAAAATCTCCTTTCTACATTGTTTCATGTAATCATACTATATTTGTTCCTTAACATATTGGTTCCATGGCTTTAACTGATTTAAATTTTAATGTTGAGCCAGCCTCATATTTCTGGAATAAATCCACCTGGCAATAGTACTTAGCTAGCTTCATGCATCATTGGATTTGTCTTGCTAGTATTTTATTAATTTTATATGAGTTCATGTGATATAATGATTTTTGTTTCTTTTGACATTTTTGGTACTATATGTTTTTCTGGTTTTATTAATCTCTACTTTTAAAGTGTTTAGCTCACTTACATTTAATACAATTATTGACATGGTTAAGTTTAAATTTACCATTTAATTTTTGGCTTGGATTTGTTCCATCTATTTTTAGGTCTTCTTGTCTTTATTATAATGCATTTTGGGTTGAGTTATGTAAAATGACTTTGTCTCCTTTTTCTACTTATACCTATTAATTCTTCATTCAATGATTTTAGTAGTTTATTTAAAGTTCTTAGAATACATATTTAAATTATCACAACCTCCTTTCAAATAGTATTAAGTCAATACAGAAAACCACCTTGTAACAGTAAACTTCAAGTATTTCTAGGCCTTCCATTCTGCCTTAATAACTTGGGGAACCTGCGAGGCTCCACCTACTTTTCCTGCCCTTGGGTCATGACTTAGAGACTCAAGTTGTATGCTGGGACATCAGTAAGTCTCTTCTTATTTGTTCCTCCTTTGTCAGACTTCACTGACGACCAATGCTTGCAAGCACACTTCACGTATAGAACTTGTTGGGTTTTCTTTTTTCTTTTCAGGTAGGAAACTGTGATGATTAATGTGATTATCAACCGGATTGGATTAAGAAATGCTTAGGACACTATTGAGGAACATGTTTGGTGTGTCTGTAAGGGCAATTCTAGAATTGACTAAATGAGGGGACAAGATCTGCCCTGAATGTTAATAGCACCGTCGTGTGGGTTGTGGCCCTGGATTAAATATAAAGGAAGGAAGGATAAAAGCTACTTGAGTACTAGGATTTTCATACTTTGCCTTTCTGATCTACCCAATGAGCGTAAGGAGCCTTGTTAGTCATTGAAGGAAGAATAGCTCCTACAGCGGTGCCCTCTTCTCCATCATGGAGAATTATCTCTTCTCCATGATGTGAGCTTAACACATAATTCTTTCCTTAAGTTGCTTTTGGTTGGGTATTTGGTCAAAAGCAACAAGAAAAGGGACTAATACAGAGGATCAGGTATCTTCTTACTCGTGTTGCAAAGGCAGAATCTTCCTTTGTAGCGTTGATATGAATGTTGCAGACTTCATGCCAGGGTTAAAGAGATAATTCTTTTATGGAAGTCTCAGTTGCTGGCTAGATAGAATTACAGCATCAAGGCTATGTGGCTTGGGTTGGATGTTTACTCTTAGAAAAGACTCATATAATAGTTCTTCGTGGTATGGTAGATATGTGCCTGACGATGGAGCCTGCAACTCTAAAAGAGGTTATTTGCATGAAAGGATGTTGTGAAATATGTACATGCCCTCCATTCCACTCATATCTGTTTATGAAATGAGATGGAATCCAGGACCATGAAATCTCACGCTTCACACCTAACAAATAAAGAATTCTACATCAAAGGCAAAGAAAATTTGAGAAAAGAAATGGCATTAAGTGCTTCGAGAAACATGTAGTCTTGAGTTCTGGAGGGTCCTCCAGAATAGCTCCCTGGCTTGAGGCAAGCAGGGTAATCTTACCTTAATTTACATATCCTAGCAATTTCAAGTGTTAAGAGACTTACATGGGGCCATAAAAATGCCCCAGTTCTCTCTTCAAGTGTATCAGACAACTGCTTTCAACAGTGATTGCCTATAGCAGTTTTCATTTTGCTCACACTACTGTCTCTTGTGTAGTCCCTATCCCAGGTTCCGCCTGTTTCCTCACTAGCTAGCAGGATGTCACTGAGAGGTATTCAGTGAATCTTGCCTCTCTTTCTGGAGACAAAGCATTGCCTACTCAAGTTTCTCTAAGCAGTCTTTAAGGCCACACAATTAACAATTCCCCTGTTCCTTTTCTGTCCCCTTGTGGTCTTGGCCTTTGATAGATGGATGATTGTATCATAACCTGACATCATTTGTTATGTCCTGTCACATTGACAATAGCTTCTCTGTTTCTAGAAGTCCAGGAGCTAGGATTTCAGGCAGGGAAACTAAAAACTCCTGTCCTTAGTACACAGTTCCTCCTTTAGAGAGCTGCAGACCACTGAAGGCTAGTTTGAGACCCTTGAGCTACTGAGGTGTGGAATGAATCAACCAGCCTGCAGAGCGACTGTGCAGGCTTTATTACCACCATGCTTGGTTTTAGGCAAATGAAGTGGATGCTTAGGACAGAATGAGAACTGTGTGCTTCCACAGATCAGAGAGCGACAGTCTTCTGGCCTCTCCAGTCACATGCTGTCATAGCTGATTCTTATACCAAGTACAACTGCAATTAATGCGGGAAAGGGAGTTAATATATGACTAATAATAATATTAATCATAATATATACATAAAGATTGCCATGAGATCGTCCTAAATCCTGTAGATACATAGGTAGAATACCCTTACTCTAAAAGGCCAAAGGCTCATATGTTTCAAAATCTAAAAGTTTTTTGAAATTTACATCTAATCTTCTATGATGGGTCACAGGCAAAATACAGGCACAGTGAACATATTGTTGAACATTACACTTAAGTGGTGCATATGATGTCTGCATGAAACAAATAGACTTCACATTTAGGCTTGTATCTCATTTATCTCATTCGTAATAGAACACATTCTATATATGTAAATATGGAAAGATCTAAACAATTTTTTCTGAGAGCAGGAACATGAGTAGCTCCAATCATTTCTGATAAGGAATGCTCAGCTTGTATTATATAGTTTATATCTTTGAAGTAGATATTGCCTACCCCTGTGTAGGATAAATAATTTCCTCCAGACTACTCAAGCAATAGATAATGGACATGGGATTCAGATCCCGTCCTTCTTTACGCGAGTCTGTGATCTTGACTTTAATGCTATATAACAAAGCATTCAAGACTCTTCTCTATCAAGTCACAACAAAGGGTCAACTCGATCTCTAGATAAGCGAGGGGTATTTTTAATAGCAGACTAAAGAAAAGAACTGCTGTTTTATGCAGAGTATAATGAACGTTCAGGAAATAGTCCAGACTTGAGCCTGCTGGGATTTCTGTAGACTCTCCACTTTTTCACAACTTCTTGATATAGGCTTACCATATGATTAATTCTGGCCAACAAGAGGTGGTCAGACACAATATGGGGCAAGTTCAATAAGGAATCATTTGATTACTCATATTTCTTTCTCCTCATTTATTAGCTAACTAGCTGACAGCCTTGAAGGACATCCTCAAGGTAATGAGGTAGGCTCATTAAAAAAGCTGTCTGGATCCTTGTATCACTGCTTGGATGAGGTTACCTATCAGCCCACATAGATATATAACTGTGATTTGAACCCAACTGTTCCTCCAGATTCCTTTGCTGAAGCCCAATCCACCTTTGTGACTATATTTGAGACAATGTCTATAGATAAATAATTAAAATTAAACATGGCCATGATCTGATAGCATTAGTGTTCTTGGTAAAGGGACATCACTGGGGCTGGGATGATGGCTTAGGTGGTAAAGTGACTGCTGCTCAAGTATAAGAACCTGAGTTTAGTCTCTAATAACCAGGTACTCATTGAGCTGGGTATTACAGCTACCTGTGCCTATTACTTAGTCATAAAGAGATAGAGACAGAAGAATCCCAGGGGCTCACGGACCAGTCAGTGTAGTTCTAGCTTCATGAGAAACCCTGTCTCAAAAATAAGGTGAAAAGCCACTGAGGAAGTTGAGGAAGCCACCTGACGCTGATATTCACATATGTGCATGCTTTGTGTGCATACCAGGGCACACGCAGGAGCCACCAGAGTGCTCTTGTGCCCCCTTCCCCTGATGCTTTGAAAAGTGATAGGAGAATATTGAGACTACATCTATCTTCAAGCCAAGAAGAGAGGTCTCAATAGAACAAAATCACAAGTCTGGAATTTCTTTTTTTTTTTTTATTAGATATTTTCTTTATTTATATTTCAAATGTTATCACTTTTCCAGGTCCCTCCCCTCAGAAACCTCCTATCCCACCCCTTCCCCCTGCATCTATGAAGGTGTTCCTACACCCACCCACCCACTCCCACCTCCCCACCCTTAAGTTCCCCAACTCTGGAGCATCGAGCCTTCAGAGGATGCCTGATAAGGCCGTCCTCTGCTACATATGCATCTGGAGCCATGGGTTCCTCCATGTGTACTCCTTGGTTGGTGGTTTAGTCACTGAGAACTCTAGGGGGTCTGGTTGGTTGAAATTGTTGTTCTTCCTATGGGGTTGCAAACCCCTTTAGTTTCTTCAGTCCTTTCTCTAACTCCTCCACTGGGGAGTTGTGCTCAGTCCTGACCCTGTGTTCAGTCCAATGGTTGGCTGAGAGCATCCGCCTTCATATTTGTGAGACTCTGGCAGAGCCTCTCAGGAGACAGCTATATCAGGCTCCTGTCAGCATGCACTTCTTGGCATCCACAATAGTGTCTGGGTTTGCTGGTTGTATTTCTATCCTCCAAACTGTGAAAAGTAGATGTTGTTTGTAGTGTTTACTTATGGAATTCCAAGCTAAGTATGAATAAGTCATAAATTTGTGCTCCTTTACTGCAGCGATATCTCAATTTTTTAAACTCACAGCTGAGATGAATATCCCTGGATTAATTCCTTCCTAGGCTTGAATGTACACATTGCTTAATGGTTATTTCTCTTACTGGCTCTTTTTCCTGGGTAAGGAAATTTTATTTTGGTCTTACAAAGAGAGATATTGCCCCAGCAGCTAGAGGGAACCATTGTCTTTCAAGTGTTGTTCAGTTTGCATCCATCTTTTACTAACTTCCAATGGGGGTGGCAGTGGTAATCAAGAAGTATAGGTTGTGGAAGTGAGTCTCAGGCTCCTAATGTATAAAATGATGGGGTAACATTGTGTTATTTTGTAGTACTCTTGAACCTCTGTTCATCAGTGGTTTGTAGTCATATACTAGGATATCAAATAACATATTATGTGGTTGTTGCTTGGAGTTTCAGTAGATGCCTCAAATATAAGGAAAATATATGCCAAGTATCCTCAAATGTTGTTTGCCAGTTTATCTACAAAGAACTTAAAAAGGGGTCATATCTCAAGCTTCAACTCATTATGTAAAAATTAACACACCATCCATCTCTAAGGTTTAAAGAGAAAGATAGAAAAGAGGAGACATTAATCGGTGAATTTTTTTGAAAAATAGAATTAACATTTGGTCAGCTATCCTTCCAAACCTGGGATAGGAATGGATGCAGAAGTCCCTCCCAATGATCAAGAGGAAACTCCAGGAGCTTTGTGTGTGTTCCCGAACCTTTGGTGGACCCAGAGGATAGACTCAACTTGGTTGTAGGCTATGAAAAAGAATCTCAATCCATTCTGTTTCTCCTTTTGTCTTGTCTCATCTCTTCTCCTCTCTGCTTGCCTCCTCTCCTCTTCCTTGCTTTTCCTTCCCTTCCCCTCCCCCCCCCATTCAAAACTGCTGTAGAAATGACCTGTAAGTATGACTAGGCCCAACATATATGTTTAGTATAGAGTTACAGAATTTCAGAAACAGATCTGTATGGGTCCAGCTGCCCAAGAAAATCTGCTAAAGTGAAGGGTGGAAGAGATACAGGAACACAGGTCTGCCACAAGATTTCATAGTTTGAAGGAATATAGCTGACCATAGGAAAGGTTGCTCTTATGAAGGGATATAGGCTTAAGGTTTCCATAAACTCCCCATAAAGAAAATATATAGCTTTATACATTTGTCATGGCTCTTTTTACTGGGTAAGGAAAACTTATTTTGGTCTTACAAAGAGAGATATTGCCAGAGCAATCACTAAGATATCTAAGAGCATCAGTGCCAGATTGCCTCTCCCCTTGTCACTGTGAGAACTCCTTGTCAGACTCCTCTTTCTTCCCCTTACATTCATTCTGAGCCAAAGTCTGGAACAGCACAGTTGGTATGTTAGTTATGTATTCATTGATGGGGCAAAATATCCAGAAAAGGTAACTCAAAGAAAGAAGGGTTTCTTTTTCATTATTTATTATTTTTTTGAATTTTTCATATACTGTAGTTTTTGTCACATATTTTATCATTTTCTAGGTGTTCTCCTCCATTCTCTACCCACTTGAATTCCTGTTCTTTTTCTCTCTTAAAAAGATCCAAAGCCAAAGCAATTAAACAAATAAAACACGCACACATGCGCGCACAACACACACACACACACACACACACACACACACACACACACACACACAAAATGGAGTCTGATTTGTGTTAGCCACCTGGTCTTGGACATGGAACTTGCACTGGAATGTCATTGATATACCCAGTGTCACTCCATCAGCAGAAGGGGGGGACCCTGATTTATCTCTCCTATCAATTATGAATAGCTTCTGGGCTAGGGGTGGGACTTTGCGCTCACTTACCCTCCTCCATGCTGTGACTTTTTTTCTGGCTTGAGGTTACGAAAGTCTTGTGGATGATTCCACAGTCTCTGGTAGTCCATATGTGTACCTGACCTGTTGTGTCTGAAAAATGCTGTTTCCTTGAAGTCATTCACCATCTCTGGCTCCTATAATCTCTCTGCTTCCTCTTCTACATAAATTCATGAACCTTGAGGGGAAGGATTTGATAAAGATATCTTATTCAGGGCTGAGTACTCTAAAATCTTTCACTCTTTGAACCTTTTTCTGTTGTAGGTCTCTGTGTTGATTACTATTTACTGCAAGAAAAAAGCTTCTCTGATGAGGGTTAAGGGATACACTAATCTACGGGTATTGCTAAGTATCATTAGGAGTTGTTTTATTGTAATTTTTATTTAGAATAATAGTAGGTTGTTTTCCTTAGGTCCATCACCTATCTCGTCTTAGATTCTTGATCTCATTAATAGTGTCAGGTAATGGTTTTATCTCATGGAATGTACCTTAAATTTAATAAAAAGTGGTTGGTTACTCCTCTAACATTTTGCCACTATTGCAACAATGGGTATCTCTCCTAGACAAGTTATGATTTCTTAGTAGCCTTTGAGTTTTAATAATTCAGAGACTTAGCCCATCCTATTCCTATATCACCGCTGTGGTGTTCACTGAATATGTTAAGTGGAACCCAATGCCAAATTATCGTTTATTCATAAATTCTAAACGATATGTGCGGTATGTCATGCACAGGCCATATTTTATTTATCTTTCTTTGTTTGTTTTTGTTTTTGTTGTTGTTGTTTGAGACAGAGTTTCTCCATGTAGTCCTGGCTGGCCTTGAACTCAGAAATCCATGTGTCTCTGCCTCCCAAGTGTTGGAATTAAAGGTGTGCACCACCACTGCCCGGCTCATATTTATCTTTTAAAGATGGATCTTAAGCTTGATTGTGTATTAAAATTGACTAAAATATTTCATGAACAGCATGAGAGTCCATTCAGTATTCAGGTAGATAGTCCTTTAAACTGTGTCCTATGGTAACCTAGAGAGACAGGTATGCATTCTGAATGGGAAGAGTAGGAAAGATGATAATTGGCTAATTACCTCTATGATAACTTTTTCCCAAAGAGGACAGCTAAGTAATTGAGGAAATAGAAGCAGATTGGGGAGGGGAGGGAAAGCCAGATGATTATAATTCTATGTTATCAAAGATCCTTGGTATCACAAAAGAAGAAAAAATTATGTATTCCACCAAGGTTTTGGGAGCTGAAGAATTTAACTCAAAACTACAAACATGAAAGCTTGAACAAAGTGGGATTCAAGTTGAATTGTATGCCAGGAATAATGCCTTTTCCCTTAGTAAGAGGTCAGGGGTTGATGTCACGTGGATCTCCTCTCCCATGTAGAAAGGTCACAGGTGCGAGCATTACACATATAAGTCATTTTAACCCCAACTGTACTTGGTAACTTGCTTAGTGGTCTTGAAGGCAAGGTGCTTGGAAATCTGCCAGGGCACAAGGATTCAGTTTTAACAGGCTCAGGCACTGGTATTTTGTTTGCCTGCTGCTCCTGATCATTTTTCTCTTCTGCCTTTTGTTTTTTCCCCCAGACCTTTTGGTACCCAATGATTTTTGATTAATTTATTTACCATCGCTGGGTGATTGATGCTTCTTGGTGTTGGTACTTTGTAACTTTCCAATTCTCCTAGATGTCAGTGTGACAGCTCCCCGATGATGGATTAGATCCCCATCCCTTGCTCTTTTCTTTCTCCCTATGTGCCAAGGTTCTTGGTTTTAGCAAATATAAGTGTTTCTAAATGCAAATTTAGTGATTACGAGCATCCAATAAAATGCATAAAGATCTATGATGTTTTCATACTAATTTACTCTTACACTAAAACCGAAGGAACAGAGGAGATTTGTTGTGTTTTAGACTTGGTGGTCTTACTTTCTTTGGGAGAATCCCCTGAGTTCTTTTTCTGACTTTTGACATCTCTGGTATCTCACCTTTCTGTACCTTCTCACTGGTCTTGCTGGTTTAGGTAAACCCACTTTCCTTATTAATACAGGAGCGGTGTTGGTAGTGAGTGAGAGTATTATTACATATAGTTAAGTCCTTACCCTTCATCAAGCTCATGACAGGGGAGGTATTTTTCTACTGAGTCCATAAATACTCATTGAGGATTTATTATATGTTCGAAAGACTTGAGAATCTTTGTATAGTTTTTTTTCCCCTGTATTTTATAGACAAGGAGGCTGAGGGTCTGGGAGGGTAATCCGTGTATTTTGAATCACATCAATAGGAAATGATAGATTAATGGTTTGAACTCTGTCTTTTCCAATTTATGACTTTGTATTGTTTTCCATGACACTATCTAGAACAAATGAAGGAACTCCAAAATCCAATGGGCACATGTCTATACCCACTCTTAGAACCAAAAATTTGTATTGGTCAGGGTTTTCTAGAGGAACAGAACAAATGAAATGAATTTATTTATCATCTATCTATCTATCTATCTATCTATCTATCTATCAATTTATCTATCCATCTACCTACCTACCTATTTATCATCTATCTATCTATCTATCTATCTATCTATCTATCTATCTATCTATCATCTATCATATATCTATAGATATAAATATATCTAAATAAAGATATAAGGGAATTTATCAAAATTGCTTACAGGCTGTGGCCCAGCTAACCCAACAATGGTTGTCTATTAATAGAAGTTCCAAGAATTCAGTAGTTGTTCAATTCATGATACTGGATGTCTCAGCTGGTCTTCAGCATAGACCAAAATCCCAAAGAAGTAGGCTCTGGTAACAGTGCAGAAATGGACTTGCTAGTGATAGCAAGAGCAAGCAGGAAAAGACAGCAAGCTTTCTTCTTCCATGTCCTTTATATAGGCTGTCAGCAGAAGGTGTGGCGCAAATTAAAAGGAGATCTTCCTACCTCAGAAGATCCAGATTAAAAGTGGGCCTTTCCACTTCAAATGATTTGATAAAGGAACAATCCCTTACTGCTGTACTGTGCTGCGTGGGCTTGTGTTAATTCCAGGTGTAGTCAAGTAAACAACTAAGAATAACCATCTCAAGTGTATCCTTTGTCAACTTGCCACACAATCATATATCCTTATGTCATGCTTAATTTCCAAATGAGTCATAAATTTTGGAGGAAACTTGTATTTTTATATTTTTATATTACTGCAACATAATATATGAGCCATATTAACTTCTAAAGAAAAGAGTTTGATTTTGGTAGATATTCTGGTCCAAATTTGAGGCCTGGCATCTAGTGTTAGCTTTCTTAGTAGCAAAGTCTCAATGAGATACATAACATCATATCACTAGTGGTAGAGCTTGCATGTGTGCACATGTGTGTGTCTGTGTATTGTGTTTGTGGTATTTTTATTCAGTTAATTTTCCACAATGTATTAACTATCAACACATGCACCCTGATGTGGACACATACAAATCATATGCAAACCACAGTATAGTTATCAGTATTCCTGACATAACTAGTTATCAAGCTTAGGTAGTTAGATGCCAAATTGATGAACTATATAAAATCACTGGGAATGTTTAAGAAAATAAAGATTAGTGAGCTCACAGTGACTGTGCTGTATGCATAAGACCTGTGTAAGATGAAGCCAACCATAATCCCAACAGAGACCAGGGAGGAACTCATAAAATCTGCCCCTTGCTGTGGTGCTATTGGCAACTGATGGCTCCTGGGAGAGAGAGAGAGTTTGTTTACTTTATGTATTCTGCTCCTGATGTTTCCATGGATGGCCTTATACCACTGCACTTATTGGCAGCAAGAATTTGACCCAGTGGGTTCAGAAAAGAACACATGCAATTGGGAGGAGACGTGGTGGTGGGGTGTAAGAGAAGCTGGAAGGGAGTGGGGATAAATCAAATAAAAATATATTCATATATGCAATCTCAAACAGGAAATTAAAAAAAAAAAGACCAGAGATTTGCAAGCGTTTTCAAAACTTCTGGAGTCTGAGGTTGACCCAAACTCTACTGTTTTGACTGCAGAGTAACACTGCATGTCTTATTCTGATTCTCAGCCAGGTTTATAAACCAGTGCTTGGCTTTTAGTGATATCTTCATTGAGTAATGAGTAACACAGAGCCTCTTAGATATTTCATATGGCCCAAGTTGCACTCACCTTATAGAATTCTGGTAAGTTGCTCCTCACAAGATCTGCTATGTACTCTTCTTAGCTGCAGCCCATAGTGCCTGTCATGAAAACTTTGGCTTCTTAAGCTGTGGGTCCCATACTGAAGCCGGGGTTGGAGATGTGAAGGATCGGCACTAGGGAAAGTTTTCCGAGTGCACAGGACTGAAAACTGACTTTTAGTACGACATGTAACTCAGAGTTACCTCTGGCGATGCTCACCTGTGGCGCATCATGTGGTTCCCTTCCCTGCACCCTTGCTTCTGAACATACATGTGCTCTCTACATCATCCACACTGTCAAGCCACCCAGTGCTAGTTAATACTTCCCAGGTCACTTTGGCTCAGATGTAAGACTCTTTTGCATGCCATGAACTGTACTGTGCTTTCACTGGTCACACAAATTACTTCTCTTCAAGAAACATAATGACATAATTACAGAAAAAAAAGAAGGCTTCTAATACTTTCTTGTCACTATTTCTCAGCATGTAAGTATCAAATTAGTGTATCTTGAGACTGCATTGTGTTACAATGCTTGATTTCAAAAAGATGTCTTTTGAGTTACTCATTTGAGGTTCATAGGAATTCATTAAGTGACTTTCTGGCTTAAGATTAGGACAGAACTCTCAACAATTTCTGAAGTGGCCCTAAATAAACTTCTGCTATTTTACGCATCATGTTTATGCAAAGTGGCATTTTTAACAGTGAAAATGATAACATAAAAATATTGATCAATTCTGCAAAACATTGTTGATACTCTGTGTCTTGAAAGTGTCAAACATTTAGTCAAGGTTTCATTATTTAGGTAAAAAAAAGTCCCCACTTATATCTCATTAGTATTCATAATTACTTTAATCTTTGATTACTAATAAAATTGAAGATACAACAAAGAATTGTTTTTATGATTACTATCATAAATATTTGATTTGTACATACTTAGGCTATAGTCACTTATTTTTTTTTTTTTTTTTTTTTTTTTTGGTGAAAAAGAATTGCACATGGAAAAGCTTAAGCCTTGGTATAAATTACAGGTGCTTCTTGCCAAGGCCACCTACATGCTCAGGGCTGTAAAGTGCTTTAGAATGGGTGTGCCATGCACATACTTTCACAAGTCCCCAAGGCTGGTGTTGTTACTATTCCCAGTTTGCAAGTGAGGTCATTTTATTCTGGAGACACACACAATATGGTTTTTAAAAATCTATGTATATTAGCTTTTCAGACATTTGCAGTAAGTATACTTTCTAACTCTCCAGATTTTTCATAATTTAGTATGATCTGAAAATAACCAAGGACTGACATTTTCCAAGCCAAGATGTTTACTTGAAAAGGTGAAGGCTATCTTCTATAGGGTCCGTAATCAGAGAGCCACATAATCTTGTATGTGAGCTCTGCCTCTTTCTCTAAAGCATGAGCCTTGGTGGGCAGAACCATTACCTCCTCCTACAGTGGGTATGGGTAGTTGTATAGTGAGGATTCAGTGAGCACACATTGTCATCTCCACACAGTCATCGAGAGTTCTATTTGTCTATGCTGTTTCCTAAGTGAATCAAGAAAGGATGGAATCGGGGCTGAGGAGATGGTTCAGTGGACAATGCACTTGCCGAACAAGCATGGGGATCAGACTTTTGATAAAAGATGGGCTGGTGTGGCAGCAGCCAACCTAATAATGCTATTGCTTGGGAGATCAAGAGAGGGAATCTCAGGGAAAATCTGGTTAGCTAAATTAGACAAACCAGTGAACTCTGGGCTCAGAAGAGGATTCTACCTCAGTAAATAGAGACAAATGACAACAAACTCTGGCTTCTACACATGCACTCACATACAGGCAAATACATGCAAACACATGCAGAAACACCATATGCACACAGGTATGTATCTACACATAAAAATAAAGAAGTAAAAGGAAAAATGAGCTTTTTTCTAGATTACTGAAGTACAAGAGCTTGAGGTAATCTAGAAATTTCTATGGAGTTCCTGTTTCTGATTGGTAGAGAATGTCTCCTTGGATACAATGGCTGCCTAAGATACCCTATGAAGGAAATGTAACACATTGGATTAAAATGTAAGAACATAAGGATATTTAGCTATGCCACTTATTTACCTCAGCATCTTGAGTGTACCTTTTTTTATTTTTTACCTTGACTTTGCTCATCTGCCAAATGGGAGTCCTGGTCTCTTATTAGTTCTCAGGGCCGTGCGTAAGAAATGAATTAGCTATTATTAATGCACCACAAGCTTCTTGGTGACACTAGCTACATAAATATAGATTGTTCTTGTTTTAAACAAGTGATGCTAAACAAAACCAAGGAATATTAAATTATGAATTTACAGAAGAGATAAATTATGGAGGTAGTTATTATTTAAATTGGAGAAATATTTCTCATTTTCAGCCCAGGGTTCCTTTACTAAGCAATCTGTCTTGTGCTTTAAAAAAAAAAAAGTAATTCAATTTACAAAAATTTGATTTGTGTGCAACTTTTTAGGAACATTTATCATGTAAAGTGAGACATCATCTGACTAAATTAGAGAATTTACCAGTATGTTTTGGCTTAGGATAGATATCATTTCCTCCAAGAATGAGAATATTGGCAAATTGAATCTCACATATCCCTTTTTCAAACCAAGACCATCCAAGTCCAGTTTTGAAGCATATGGTCTGGCAATTAGTTGTAGCAGTGGAAATACTTGGATGCATGCTTTTGATCTGTCAGCAAACCATCAGTGAGCTCAAAGTTCACAAGGGTTCAGTATTCTCCTCTGAAAAATGAGGTTGGTGGAGATGATGGTCTCTTCCAGCTTTAGAGTTCATTGCTAAAAGGAGTGATGCAAACTCACAAAGGACTGGAGCTGGCAAGCTGTCAATATGTAATAAATCAAAACATCGATGGATAAACAAAGTCCCGCTTTTCATTTCTTTACACCCAGTTCTGAAAACTCTGAAGCAGAGCTCCAAGTTTACAAATAAGAAAATAAAAGCCAGCTCAGAAAAGCCAATTCTTTTCTTCATCGACTTAACCTCTCCCGAACATTCTCACACCTATAAGCCTGGTTGGGAGGGAGTAGGGAGAGGTGGAGTCCATGATGCTATTTTGATGGCTTTGTTGGAAAACAGACACGTAGATCGAAGGTCATGCCAAGCTGATCATGGGAGACTACAGTTCCCCTTTTACATTTCACCTCCTACCGTCAATTACTAGAGTTGCAATGAGTGAAGAGACACCAAGACATGGTGGTAGCTCACCCTGAGTCTCTTACTCCATTCCACTGCATTTCCCCACACAGGTCAGTGCTGCCCTGGTACTGGATGCCTGTGTCCTTCTACTAGTCACTCTGTCCCACAGCCATCAGTTAGTCAGACTCCATGGCTCACTCTCAGCCCTGGACATGGGTTATCCTGCTCTCTGGTCTCTGCTCTCCTGGCAGAGATGTTGCCCCCTCTTAAGAGCGGAGGGAGAGTTGTTAAGGAATGCCATTAGCATGCCAAGGGCACACCAATCTCACAGAGTTTTAGCCTCAGCCATTTGACTCTCATCAGAAAATCATTTTTTTTAAAGAAAGGTTTGTCAGTGTAAGAAAACAGACCCATGAACTAAATTAGAATCTGAATTATTCTGTCCCCACCCCCCAACCCCATGTGCAGGGTGCAGAAGACCAGGAGCCATCAGTTTATTTTCCTAGATATTTTCATTTGTTGTTCTCAAAGGTGGGTGAGGCCTACAGTGTGGAAGCAAGGGTCTCCAAGGTTTGGGGTTTGTCCTTTCTCCTCTCTCAGAGGCTGGCAGTCTCAGCAAGGGATCTGGTCTTCTGACTTTTGGTTCTATCTGTCTCCTCCCAGATCTTCGCTTCCCACAGGAATGAATTCTCAGCGTGTCTCCAGGAAATTAAAGTAATCCATTATATATTGTCTCCCCATCATTGATGCAGGGATAATAGCATTTAACCCACCTTCGCAGTATACTGAGTGGCCTGTCAGGATCTTTTCTTTCGGAGGACAACTTGGAAACACTTTAATAAATGCTCCTTAACTGGATGCTTTAAAAAATACATGGGGTCAAATGGCAAACTGCTCTGTAATAACTGCTTCAGCAAACAAGACTGGCTGTCATTAACTCTGCTTCTTTGTCTCTTGCTCTCTCCAATGATTCCATTTCTCCAGTGACATGCTATCTCTATCTAGATGTATAGTCTTTTGGGGGAACCTAGATCCTGTTCACTACAGACCACTTATTCTATTTCTGCAAACATTCCTATCTCTTAAGCTGGCCGTGGTGGAATTGTATGACCCATCACACCACTAGTAAATCGACTGATCTATCGGACTCAGCTTGGTGCTGGTGCACAGCAACAGTGTGGGACTGGGCTGGTTGTCATCCACTGCATACCTGCGCTTTCATTTTTAGTACATTTAGAAACATGATTGTATACTTCGGGAAATCTGCTTTTTGCACATCAGCCTGAGTTACCCATCATTGTCATCCACTAGTCTGAAACTTGGGTGTCACTGCTAGTGAACCGGGAAAGATGCTGTTTCTCATTTTGTCTTCTTAGCTCCTCTTTAGGGAGGATAAAGAGCGACAGACATTCCACAGCCTAGGGAAGAGGAACACCAGAATGTAGCGTGAACCTTTTCTCTTATCCTACAGACAGGGAAATTAAGTGAATGCTAAGCTTTGTTATACCTTGAGTCTGAAATATCTCCTTGTTGTGTGATATAATTGCTAGAGAGTTATGAACAAATATCTACTCACTCCAGATAGGGGATTGGGGACCAACCGAAGCACAGATACCACCAAAGTCCAACTTGAGTTTTATTGGGGTTATTTACAGAATTGTGGGTAAAGGATTACTTGCAGGAGCAAAAAATGTTTCAAAGACAGCTACATCACCAAATCTTCCTCCCCAGTATGGGTGAGAACCCATAACAGGAGGAAACATGGAGCACATTGCACAACCTTCAGGCAGCTCAACATGTGTGAACTACTCCTCCAGGTAGATCAGTTGGTTTAAGCCTCTCTTAGGCAACTCAGACTGCCTGACTATCTGTCGGTAATCCTTACTGCTTCTGTTTGTTTGGGGAAGGAGGGACCTAGTGTATATAGTCAGTTTTAGGGACTTCCTGAAACTGTCCAGAGTTATTTACTTTCCATGGTTAATAAGCTTCCTAGTAGGATGGAATGACACTTCCTACCTTAGACAGCATCCTATTGTTTAACTTCCCTGAAAGCATCCTAAATCTGAAGAAGGTTCCTCCAACATGGAAGGCTTTAATCCTAGAGTAAACTGTTAACAACACCCTATAGCTTCATGTCTGGAACTCTTGGTTTGAGGAAGAGCTGTGGTTTCTTAGGAAGTGGTCCTTGGATTGTGGATATATGCCTCTATGTCTGAGCCTTTGAAGGTTATACTTACTCCCTTTTCAGGCTGGAGTCTTTGCTTCCTAGTCTAGCAAGATATACAGAGTCTCTGCCATAAGCTCTCACTATGATAAAGCCCTGTATTCTCACTGTGATGGGCTGAAGTCCTCCTAAAACCAAGAGCCAAAATAAACCTGTCCTTTTTCAGTTCAGGTATTTTGTTAGGCAAAAGAAAGTTAACTACCCAGCCATCATGAATGTTCTCAGCAGTGTTCAATGGCTCTGTTACCTGCATGGAGAGAACAATTCAGTTGAGGGCTATTTATGAATTTACAGAAATGTCACTCTATCATCCCTGTGAATATTTTTTCAGTGCTTTCTGCTAATTCCTCCTCTCAATTGTTGTGCCTGTGCCAATAAAAGCCCCCAAAACCACCTTGAATAAGAGATTCCCAGAAAAAAAATTTAGTCATAAGAGATGCCCACGATACCAGTGAAATTCTAGGAAAACCTTCATGTTTTTGTATCTTTGCTTTGTAAGAACCATAGCTTAGAAGACCTTGGAAGGATGACTTCAGTGACTTTATTACACAGAAGCATGGGATGTGGAATTGTTCTTGCTCTGCTGCCAAACAGTCACACTTACAGGTATAGAACTAAACAAAATCAACCCCAAATCTCTCAAGAAACGCATTAGACAGTGTTTTATGTTCTGAACATCTGGGATGTGTTCCTAAGAGAATGTACAAGCATTTGAGATCTCTGACCAAGCTGGTGGGATGTTGAATGAAGGTTTTTCACTTCATAGACAGACTGAGAAACAGGATCTCAGAGATTACTCAGCTTAATAGATTCCATGTGACATGTACCAGCCTCCCCACACATGAAAGGGAGAGGGAGGGAGAGGGGGAAGAGGAGGGAAAAAAGGAGCAGGAGGAGGAGGAGGGAAAAGAGGAGAAGGAGAAAGAAGAGGAGGGAGAGGAGGAAGAGAAAGAAGAGGAGGGGAAGGAGGAAGAGAGAAAGAGAGAGATTAAGCAACAAACCCCTTTTCTTATACAAATAATATATAGATCCCCCCAAAAGATACCACTGTGGTCATCTCACTGACATGGTGAAGTATAGGGGATGAGAATCATGCCAGTGGATGCCCTCCTTATCTGTTTATTTTCTGCATGACTACCTCCCATCAGCATCTCCCTAGGTCCACTCGTGAAAACCTAGTGTGAAAACTTTTGACCTCTTTTAACCTTTGTGCTTTGCAAGTGAAGTCTCTGAGGTTGGAAGACATTGGTTAGCCTTGTATTTGCAAGTGTACATAGGAATAGACCACTAGATGCATCAAAAGCGTTAATCTTTCTTAGTGGGATGTAGAAGAATTTTACTCCAGGAGCCAGAATGATACTGTGGACGTTGATTTTTGCATTTAGGGCAAAAGGAAAGAACTTGTGCTCTCCTTTCAAAGTTCCTTGAACGCATTGTTTCTCTCTGGGTCTCAGATGTTTATACAACCTAGCTGGGCTGGGTATGAGCCCACAGGAAGGGATTTTTCTTCTGTGCTAATGCAGGAAGGAACATGGCATTGATCTTCCTGCAATTATAAGCTCAATGTGTTTCCCTTGAATTTTTAGAAAAACCAAAGGTACTTTGCAAGTGCAATAGAGCTTCCAATTAGGCATTTAAGTTCCGCATTTCTGTTTCCCTAATGACTTGACTTGCTCTCTTGCTTTATGAAATGAAAATAGCTTTATTTGGGCGTGAGAATGCTGCTGATTGCATGCTTAATATGCCTTTGGAACAAGCTGCAGTCTGTTTCTAGACTATGCGATGGATAGAATAATACATTTCTTTGCTCTTTTCTCCTACATATTTATGGTTTTCTCTTCAGCCCTAGACCTGTATTGACTGAGGGCAGTGCACTCTGTGTAGAAATGACCAGAAGGCTGGGAAATTAAGCCAACAAAAGAAAAACTATGTTTGAAATGAGCCCACTGGATATAGGGTCCTGATTGTGGGAGGATAGAGAGTCCTGGCCTTGGAAAGTACTGAATAGTAGGAAGTAGCCATGGTGTTGGGATCTGGGTAGGGAAGACTGGCAGGACAAGGAAAACATATCAGAATACTTGCTGCGCTTTAACAAAGGAGCTAGCCTTGGGAACAGGTATGATGGTACAGGATTTAAATCACAGCACCAAGGAGGCAGAAGTAGGTAGGTCAGACTATAGGCCAGCCTGATCTACAGAGTAAATTCCAGGATAGTCAGAGCTATACAGAAAAACACTGTCTTAAAAAAAAAGAAAGAAAAGGAGCAGTGGGAAGAACCTTTCCAGATCCCATAAAGGAAGAATGTTCTGGGTCAAGAGGGAGATTGACCTGACAACAGGGTAGGTATCCATTTCCAACTTTATCTTTGCATATTGCATGGAGATGGCTCCAATTTCCAGAAACCCAAGCATCATTCTTTTGCTCGCGTTCTGAAGACATTGAATAGACATTTTTTAAAGACTGAATAGACTGTAGCTCTTAGAGTCTTTCCTATGACTGACAGCTCTTTTTAAATGCTTCAGTGACCTCTATTCTTTTCGATGCTCAAATCTTCCTCATCATTCAAGCCACACACAGCCCAGAATCCTCCAAAGACATCTCAGCAGGACTCTGCATGCCTAGTAACCCTTTCAGCCTGTACTATGTTTCCACTGTTGTCCCCTGTGTAATACACAAAGTTGTATAGTTTTCTGAATTGGTTGGACCCAGATCAGTGGCCTAGGTGGCTTATTCCCTGACTATGAAGCAGTTGAAGCACACATGGGAGCTATTAGAAGCAGCATAGCCTCTTTTAACATTCTGACCAGTTGGGGGAGGACATACTCTGGTTCCCTTCTGCTACTGTTTGGTGGACTATATGCTTGTTAATTGTAGAAACCTCTGCAGGAAAGACCACAGCCACATCCCTGGCATCTGGGTACTTTACAGTCTGGGGAGAAAACCATCTCTGCTCTAGTTTAGGATGCTCTTAGCTAGTTTTCTTGTCTAAAGTGCTCTTGAATAGAAGTGAGATTGTAGAGGACCTTGGTCATTGCTGCAAGGCAGCTGCAACTAAATCATAGTAAGAAAACATAAAGGAGGTCTCCCATGGTTCAGTTCCTCCGTATTTCTGGGAGCACTCTGGGCCTTCCTTAAAGCATATCACCTGCTCAGCAGTGCTAGCTGGCCTGCTGATGGGAAGGCATGTTTTTACCAGTCTGAAGGAGACCCTGAGGTCATTGTGTCCATTCCCCTGCCTTCAGGCAGGATTAGTGATAAGCTGGCCCTGCCAGAGGATAATCTCTTCTACTTGTAAAAGCTTCCAGAGCAGTCCGGACTCTCTCTGGAGACCATTCATTGCAACTTTTAACAACTTTCGCCATCAGGAAATTCTCCCCCATAGCTCTCCTAAATCCCCTATGCTGGGGATTAAGCTCTTTTTCTTATTCTATCCTCTGTAGCCACTGCCAAGACTTAGCCTGCACTGCCTAAGAACTCTGCTGATACCTGAAGATTGTATGAAATCCTGCCTGCCTGTCTTTCCCTGATGAATAATCCCAGCCTCCTTTTCTCCCAGGCCCTGCTGCCTGCTTGCTTATCACCTTTGAGGCTGCCTTCTAAGTCCCACTGTGGGCTAATCTCCCCAGTGGGAAGGGGACCCAGATGGAACAGGAGTTTCATAAGTTTGTAGTCTATCTTAGGTGTACAGAAAGTCTTTCTGGAAAATCATAACTAGAACAATACTCTTTTGTCCATGAACCTGAGTGGTACTTGTGTTAGCAATGATAACCAAGCCTGTGGAAAATGGCCGCCTTTTATCTTACCAGCTGCCAAATACACTTTGCTCCCCTTCTGAACAGGGAATATGTGCCATCCCTACCAAAAATATTAATGTACATCATTTCCTCTGGATTAGTATTGACAATTGCCACTTCTAGAAGTAAGGACTATGGAGAGTTGGGATAATCCAGTGTTCTTGTGGCTCTCTGTATGGTGTTTCAAAAAGAAAGTGATCTTGACAACTTAATGGGATGTGAATACTCACATCCCTCAAATAGTACTCTGCCTGAGACAGAATTACCACCTAGGTTTTGGTGATTTCCATCATCTTTTCTTCTATGTGACCTGACTTATAGGCCTTTATGCCTTCTTTTTTGTGGGTGCCGATGTCCCTCGCCTGTGTGCTTCTTTGCTTGCACAGCATTAGTGCCTTTCTCTCTTTCTCTGGCTTCCTCAGCCTCATGACAACCCCAGCACTGACTAACCTCTACCTCCTGCTTGCCACGGGTTTCAATTTCAAAAGCACTGAACAGGTTCTCAGGGATATTCACATGTTTAAAGAAATATTTAATTAATAAATCTTGGTATGGGGTTTAGCTACTGCTCCAGTGTTCTGGGTTCCTGAAAGAAAATCACACACACACACACACACACACACACACACACACACACACACACAC